>VXBT01004394.1:0-109568 GCA_013400235.1 Oriolus oriolus
AGATATTATGGCTGGGCTGTGGGCCAACCCAGCTGAGGGCCTGTTGGTCTGTGAGGAGCATACACGCAGCAGTGAGGGCAGCACCAAGGCAGGTGGGTCTCATCTTTAGACAGGGATGGGGCTTCTGATAGGGAATATAAATGAAAATTTGTTAGCTTTGTGTGAAGGGGAAGTTTTTTCTCCCTCCTCCCTTTCCAATGTAGTGTTATTTTTAGTGCTGTATTTGTGCAGTTAAGGCTTGATCCTCCCTTTTCAAGGGGGTTATAAATGATTAACACATCTGTAAAATAAAACTCTTATTAATATGTCTAAGTATGGGTTTAGAACTCTCTATTAAATAATCAAGCTTGGCCTTCATCATATTATGTCAGTTTACAGGTATTTGACATATTTGTGTTCGGATTAAAATTTCTTTTTTAGATTCATTATTCTCTCCCCATAGTTATCTTTCAGATTCTCCATTATTTGGGTATGCGCCATGTCAGGTGTTCTTGCATAATGATTTCTATGGGCCAGCTAAATTAAGTTCAGTTGTTTATACAGTATCTATTTGATTTATGTCTATATTTGTTTGTAATTGTCTTTATGGTTGTTAGTGTTAATTAGAGAATCAATATAAAAGATTTTTTTAATGAAATGAATATATAGAAAAACACTCTGTTATAATATACAGTGTTATTTCTATAACCTGGTATCAATATCTTGTATTGCTTCTTTCCTACAGTCTTACTGCGGACATCTACTGGAACATATTTCAAAGGTACACAGAGGAGCTTTTTGCTTCTCTGCTAAAGTGTGCCCTGAAGATGTTCACCTGGACATCTTTAGGTTTTCCAGCATATTTAATGTTTGTTCTGGAACTACAAGTCCAGAGAAAAGAAACTGTTGTTCTACTCTTACATTTTTTCTAGATCTTGATTCTTCTTTTTTTCCCCGTCTCTTACTCATTTCTTCTTCCATTTTTCTGGCACTGTGAAGCTTCTCCTAAGGTCACATGATAATAGCAATGGACTGATTCTGCATCTCCCTAATACATATGCATTTGGGCACAAATTCACCAAAGTACTGTGAGACCTTCTGAGCTACATGGTTAATGCTGTTCCTTCATTTATGCACTGAGAGCTCAGCACATCAGTAAATGTTTTTCTGCATGATGCCCTTAAAGCTCTGCAACAAAGTGCATCTCTATTTCCCTGTACCTGACACTGCTTCATCCCTCCAGAAGGCAGGGTTGCCCTTTTTGAGTCAACATTTTGTGGGGAAACATCATAGAATCACAAAACAATTGGAATGAAGAGGGAGCTCTAGAATATCTCTAGTCCAGTCTCCTGCCCAAAACAAATGTGAATTCAAAGATCCTGTTGCTTAGAGCCCTGTCCAGTTAAATTTTGAAAAAAAATCAGTGAGGGGAGGAATCTGAAATGTATTTGCGACTGGCTTGATACAAATATAGCAGAGCAGCATATTAGAAATCTGTCTTTCCTTCTGCTCCCTGCCCCACATCCCCTCAATAAGAGAACTTAAGATAAAAACTGTTTTCAGATGTTCTTGGTTTTGCTGCAGTTTTTGGGGGTTTTTTTTGAGGGGGGTGGGGTTGTTTGGTATGTGTTGGGTTTTTGTTGTTACAAGCCTTCTACAATTACTCCTGCTTTTTACTAGGTGTGTCACCCCAGCCATTCTCAGACATTTGCTAAATGCAGAGAGGTCTGGATTTTGTTTTGTCTTTTGTGTCTTTTTTAGCGGTCTGTTCAGATTTCTCCACCACTTTGTTTAAACTGATGTTAACCTATTTATACAATCATACTGTGAAAGAGCCTGCTCACTACCATGGTGGCAGGAGCTGCACTGACAAAAGGGGCAAGGACCTGAATTGCCTCTGAGCTTAGTCTTTTGGACCACTTTCAATCACATAGACTCCTTCACACAGTCTCATAAATCCCCCACTTGACTCTCTCCTTTACCTCACTGCCTCTGAGGTGCCTCCCCACTGGGATCCAGGTCCAGCAGCATCAACCTCTCTGTTCATACCATCATCCACAACAATGGTGGACTATACTGCTTTTGCAGCTTCTCAACTTCTCTTTGGTTAAAACAGTTCAGTTAAAAGGGCTGGGCTCCCTGTCCTACCTTGTTCTGGAGCACTGGTGTAATTAAAGCAGCTTTGACTGGGGAGCAAAGCCACAGGTCTCAAGGGAAAGTGAAGGGAGGAGAAACTCTGATTTTACCCCTCTTTTAATGTCTGCCCACTGACTGGTGCTTTCCACCTAAAAAATATCTGAACTCTCAAATCTGTTTCAGCAATCAAAGCCCAGAGAGGTTCAAAGCAGTTTGATACAACAGCAGTCTGTCTGGAAAGCATGATTCATTCCCATATACTTTTGTTTTGTATAGATACTTCCAGTTTCTGCCTTCTCAGGCACAGTCTGAAGAATTCAATCAAATGTTTTGCTACTGTATATTTTTTTTAAGGTGTGATTATCATGTGTTACTGGAAATTTATTACATGAAAATACAAAGGCAGGTAAGCTTTTATGTGGTCCTAAGTGGTGGCTGCAGCTCCCTGAATAATAGATGAACCAGTTTGAATCCAAGTGGATCACTGATGGCTGAAGCTCATGCTCTCTTAGTTTCTGTGGCAGGAGAGCCTTAAGCCAGCAACAATGAAGCACAGAGATGTCAACACCTTGTGCAGCAGCAGGCCCGGGTAAGAGGGCAGGCACAGCCTATGGGCAGCAAGATGGCACAGCCTAACACAGTAGAGGGGCTGGTGTAGTGGAGCTCTGCTCACCAGAGCCACACAACAGGGCCATCCATTTTTCTCAGTAAGAGTAAAGACTAGCAGCAGCATAAAATTTAGGAAAATCCTTTTCTGTATTTAGGTCAGGCTGCCAGAGATGTTGTCTTCATACTATATGTCCTGCTATGTGCAGAATAAAATTTCAAAACCTTTAAGAATAAACACTGATGCTTTAAAATGCCCTCTTTTCAGACAAAAAGCCCACTTTGTAAATATCCCAGAGCAAGACAAGGGCTGAATGAATCAGTTTGCTGAACCACATTTTAATCCTCTCTGGAATGTCACTAGGCTTTCCCAGCCGATGTTTGCTCTAAACATTTGCACCAGGTTGTCACCTGTTATGCCAGTGTAATTCTAAAGTAAACTACAGCGATGTTACTACAGTTTTGTATCTGTCTGAGGGAAGGCAGCATCCTGCCATTGATGGCAAGATATGAAGGGGACACGAACTGTAACACCTTTTGCCTGCAGTAACTGTTAAAATCGAGACAAGATTCCTAAACTAATTAGAGAAGAAGCCTAGAAATACTTTTTGCAGTGTTTCTACAAGAGTCAGCTGCCCAGGTTTTGCACTGCCAGTGGAAGGTGTGTGACAAGAGGGAGCTCGCCTTGCCATCCGTGCAGAGGGAGCCAGCAGCAACATGATGGAAGCAGTTACCTGGAACTAAAGGGGGATTCACTGAAATAAATATGCCAGGGGGTTTGGAAGGCTGAATTGGCTGCCATCTGAAGAGATGGCTTCACGGCCTGTTTACACACATTGTTGAATCCAGAGCATTGATTCTATGTTTGATGTGAAAAGAAATTAAAGCCCTGGTCTCATTAGATAACCGGTTATGGTTAAAGATCACAGGGAGACTCTCTCTTCCTTTGTATGTCACTGAATGGGTCTCAGCAGGCAGCTCCTTGTGCACAATTGATTTCAAGCAGAGTTTTGTCTGAAAGATGCTTCTAGATTATGGCAAGAAAGCATTCTATAATCCTTCTGCCAATGTAGTTATGTTTAACAGACATTCAACTCTTATCACTGATTGATAACACTTAACTCAAAACATATTTAAGCTTTAGGAATGTCAATATTTTGCCGCCAAGTGAAGGTGACCCTTGCTCTTCTTGTTTGCTAAGTGTGCGCAGTGGTTTGCTGGTAAATTTGTAAGGGTGGTTATGTGGGCAGGCTGTTATGGATTTGCTATCTTAGCCTGAAGTGTTTGCTGCTGATTATGTGATTAAATCAATAATAATTTCTGTTTGGATCCTGTGCTTCTGGATTCATCTTCTTTTCCATGTTGTGAAGCAGAACAATGGGCTCTTGCACTTGAGCCTGAAGTGCTTTGTTATTAAAGAAATGCCAAAGGTACGGCAGGTGGCTTCCAAATCTCTTTAGAAAGCAAAATATTATAACAGCTCTACAGGTAAATAAACCAGCGAGGCCTTTGTGGCAAAGGAGGTGAACATGACAGGTGCAGAATAGGGGGCTCCTTTTAATCAATGCTACTGTTTATTCTGGCTTACCTGAAGTAGTGCATATCCTGCCAAACTGCCTTCATTCCATATTAAACAGATATTCTTTTATTCTGATACAGAGTGAATTTACATTTAAACAGGCACACCACTCACATTCACAGCATATGGTCATTCTAGCCACCCCGGCGGTTTTACATTACAACACAGGAGGTCTGTGTGATGCACTTCACAGGACAAAGAGGATTTCCTCTCTCTTTCTTTTTCTCCCTCTCTCTCTTTTTCCTTCCCCCTTACCCTCCTCCCTTGCCCCTTATACACACACAGCCACAGAAACC
Organism: Oriolus oriolus; assembly: GCA_013400235.1. NCBI lineage: Eukaryota > Metazoa > Chordata > Aves > Passeriformes > Corvidae > Oriolus > Oriolus oriolus. The sequence goes on from VXBT01004394.1 coordinate 4,597, forward strand.
ACCACCAAGCAAAGTATATTAGGAATTCCACAACATTCTGCATGTAGTGTGGGCAATAGATCTACATAAGGAAAAAGCAGCGTGTTTTCCTTAAGTTGTCCTAGGCTTCAGAGTAGGGGGGTTTTCAGCTTTTCTTTTTTTTCTTTAGCTTTTCTCCAGCAAAGGACATCGTCACACTTATTTATAATAACTCATGTACAATATGAACCACATTGGATGAAACTTCAACACTCGGAGGGGGATCCTCCTTTAATCCTTCTTTCCAAATCCTTAGTGGCTAAAGGGGCTTTACCTTGCAAGCAACTTTTGTGCTGCTCAAGCTCTCAGCAGGAAAATCTGGGACAATTCAATGTCCCAGCAGAAATCACTGGGACACCAACAGATCTTTTAAAATCAGAACATCTGGTCAGTCACCTTATCCCATTTGGGTAAACAGAACTTTCTTAATCAGGCTGTGTTAGAAAACTGATTGAAACTGAAGGTAGTTTAATGGTTATAGGATAGCACTTGGCTAATGTTTTAACACTGGGAGTGCAGCATACTGTGATGGACAACAACTGTGCTAATAAGTTCTTTTAAACAACAAATTCCTTGTAGCAATGTTCAATAACACTTTTTAAAAATGGCAAATTAACCTCAGGGAACATGTTCTTCTCTGTTTATAAAAGAGGAGTTTTCTAAGGTGATCATTCATCTATTAACAGCAAAAGGCACTGCTCATTCAATACATTTAATTAACACTGGAACTGAGGATGGACAAATTCATTTTCACTCATCTCAAAACTCTTTCAGAATTCCTACCAAGCTCTCATGTTAGGGCCACACTGATGGCACTCTCACAGTGCAGGTAAAAGAAGCAAGGGATGAAGGAGAGATGAAAAAAATAAGGGTAGAAAAATATTTATTTTAATTAAGGTTAGAGAAAATTAAATATTCCAGGCTTTTGGGGAAGAAGAAAATTTGTCTTCAGCAACATCAGATACTATGATGAAATTCACTATAGTAATATGTAAATATAAAGACAATACTGAAGACTAAAGGTTTGAGTATGTGTGCAAAAAAAAAATCAGCGCTGTAAGTGGAAGACTGAAAGACAGCAAAAGGAGATTCTATATTGATATGCAAGCTTTATAGATCCCAACAGCATACCTCTCATACAGAGAGCATATCTCTCCATTTCTAAGTGTATTAAAAACCCCTGATTCCATATGCAGGGTGCTTTCTCAAAACAGTTTTAGGCAGGAAATTCTGTACCATAAACCTCCACACTAAGGCTGATCCACAATACAGAGAACTGTCCCTGCTTATTTGTTGCACTTAGGCATCTGAGCAGGATGTGTCCCCCAGTAGCCATCTGTGTGTGACCTTTGTTAGTGAAGAGGTACTTCAAGTGTACCTGGAGAGCAGGGTTAGGTCTGCAGCTGGGGAGGAGGGGGATGGAGTCCCTCACTATCAACGCACTTTGTGGGTTTCTATGAAATTATTTGCTACTCATTGTGCAACAGAAAGGTGGGTTACTGCAGGAAGAGACATTATTCGTAATTTTAAAAGACGCTTTGTTGTGAAAATAGTAAAATCATCTAAGCCTGGGGCAGCAGAGGGAAATTCATGGTTGCACACTCTTGGTTAGATCAATGTTTAGAGCAGGTGAAAGAAAGTAAGAAACAAAATAAAACAAAGAAAGGTATGCTTGTCTTGGCTCTCCTCATTGTAAATCAGGACCAACTCCACTCAAGTCAATGGATTTATACCAGTGTATGATCAAAATTGATCCTACTGAAGTCACAGTCGCACAAATATTTTCAAAGAACCTTATTCACAAATTTTAGGGAGACTGACACTAATTGCCAGCCTTGAAGAGGAATGATCATGACTTGGTAGTTTCCTACCACTCCAGGTGTGATGTTTTTCAGTGGCTTTGTTGTTCAAAAAAGATAACAGTGAGAAGGTTTTGGTGAAGGCTTCAAGGGAAAATTCACAGACAAAATGGACAGAATATGACCCCACTGACAAAACCAAGCTGTATTATACTAATATATTATACTAATTCATCACTAGTGCTGTGCTCTTGAGGAAATATGGAATATGAAAAACAAGCTAGCAAAAAGGAACTGAGAAGGGAAATGTGCAGTAAATAAACAAGACCCTTAAGTGAGCAGCCAGTCTGTGTAAAAGGGACACTGTCCCTTTTCTGGTGCTGTGCTGATGGCTGACATCTGCCTATCTGAAACCCTCACATCCCCAGAGAAGAAAACGGCAGGAAGGCTTCAGGCACACAGAATCCTCTCGTCCTCATTTGCTGGCCAAGAAATCTCATCATGCTAATCATTTTAATTCTTCCAAGTGCAAGACATGTTGCACAGAGGAGGACGCTGAAACAGAGAAGGTTGTATTTGATCCATCCCCATGCTGTATTTTCCACTCATATTCATTAGTTCTTTGGCAGCAATCAGCAGAGAAGACTGACAGGAACTAAGAGGATTCAAATCCACCTAAATCCACTGATATTTTTGATCCTTAAACACACATTTTATAGCTTCTGAGGGGACACCGACAACTTCCCATTGTGAATCACCATGAGGGAAACAGCATAGTCTGAAGCTGTGTGGTTTTGAATAGTCCTCTAGGTATGCATGTTCTGGGTAGAAGTCCAAAGTGAGATGACCAGCTAATTTTTCACATTCTTTGAGGAAAATTCCTCTGTTAAATTTTTTTTGAAGTTAGATATATACATTAGAGGGTTACCTTCCTTTCTTTTCCCCAGGTTATTCTGATGTTAGATTGCCATCTCTTGCCACTATCAGCCTAGCACAAACATAGATGGGAAGACCCAGGCAGCCCTAGAGTCATGATGCTTCATAATCTGCTTTACCTAATCTGGACTCACTGGTCCAGGTATGGGTATTCCCTATTATGTGTCTACATTTGACATCAGACTCTTGGAAGGCTGCAGTTCTGGCTAGACTGATGTCCAGAAATGCCCTTTCACTAATGCAGTGAGTCAGAGAAAAGACTTCTGGACTTTGTTTGTTGATGGCCAAATGATTAAATACACGAGAATTACTTTAATACGGGAATTACTCTTCTAGATGGATGCAAATTCCAAGAATATTCTTTTTGTAGCTGTCATCTCCATCCACTCTCGTGATTTGGGGTTTTTTTTAAGACAAAATCACTCACCATCCCTAAATAAACCTTCTATCCCTGAAGAGTGGATCACCTACATCTTTGCTGATCTTGGAGACTTTGTGTTGGCCAGTTCTAAGCTTCTGTTGCATCTCTGGCTGGCTCAAAGCAGGCTTCCCACAGGAGACTCACCCTCTAAGGGAAGTGGAAAGAAGGTTAAATTTGGCTGACCAGCAGCCCCGTTCTTTTTTAGTAGGAGAATTTGCATAGCCACTTGGGATGCAGGTACAAAGCCTGTACCTTTGGAATTGTCTGAGCATTACTTCCTCTGACTGATTCTGAGGGCAAAAAGTGTCAGCAAAGGGTTCTGCTTCATCCTTCACTGCATTTAGGCAGGGTTGTAATGTATATCATACACAGATACGTGTGCAGATGTTTGCACACCCTTGTGTGTCTACTTTTCACATTTCACACAGGCTTAAGAAGATTCTGCCTTACATATTTGTTTGTTCAGATACAGGCTCACCACTCTAAATAATTCCACCCCACACCCCCCTTTTGATTTTTGTTGATGTTATACTCATTTTACTCTGAGCAAGCTAGTTTGTTCCTGTCCTCTGAGGAAGTTCAAGGTATAATGAGCAAAGCATCCGGATTAATTAAGCAACCTGGTGCAATTTCCCCTCCCCCACCCCCACTCCTCCTCCCATGGACTAGATTGGATCTAATCCAAACCAAAGCAGCCCTCAAAGTCAGTCTTCAGCCAACAGTCAGTCCATTCTGCTGACATCCAAAGAATGGTTTTACTATATAAATGATAAGAAATACCCTTGCTAAGACAAGAAGCCCTTTAAAGACATTACTGTCACCTTCTCAAATGTTTGCAGTGACTCCAGGCTCTTTCCAAATACTGAACAACATTTGCAAACTTTTCTGTTGTCAAGCATCCCAGTGAAATGTGATGCTTCAGAGCATATGAACTGGATGCCCACAGCGACTGACTCTTCTGAATGCCTCGGCACCACACACACAGCAGCCTAGACAAACTCTTTCCTTTTTATTTATAGTAACTTAAACTTGGGCTTGGGCAGCACCAGGTATGTCAAATTACCTTGCTCATGAATCTTCAGGAAATTATTGCTCTCCCTACTTAGTGCCATGTCCTTTAAAGTGTGCAAGGGGGAGGGCATTGTGTTCCCAACTGGGGAGCTGCTGTTTTAATGCATGTAACTGATACTGATTTATGCTCTAGACAGAATTTATAGCAAGATGGAAAAGGTTATGTTTTCATTGAAAATTTACTTCTATCATTTTCTTTAACCATCTATCTTTATGCAATCTCAGCAACTATTTCAGTCAACCAAGTGAGTCATTGGACTTAAATGAGGGGACTGCTGTGGGTTCTTTGTGTGTCTCTCTTTTGGAAGATTGCTGCTATTTACTGCAGAGAGGTCATTTAAAATAGGGATTACAAATATATTTCTGTGCCATGCATGTTTTGTGCATAATTTAGATTACTGTATTAGTACATCTTTCTCACAGGTTTCCTGCTTCTTACACAAACCACTTTATATTGTCTTCTGCAGCCAGTAGATGTGATACACAGCCGGCTCAGACAGATAAAGTATTAATGCTTTGGTCACCTGAGGTTACTAACTTTACTGATGTGACAGGATAGTTCTGGGTTGAGTGAGTATGTCCTGGACACAGGAGGGCAGATAATGCATAATGTTCTTGTTTTGCATAGTGGAACCATATCATTTTATGTCATGGGGAGGCAAAAAAGCCCTAAAGATAAGTTTGAACAGAGGGAAAGCATAAGATTTATTTATTGCTATTTTCTAAAAGAAGAGTCTGCAGAATTAAGGGACCTGGGGATCCATTCTCCAGCTAAAATCATTAGAATCTTCAATAAGCATCTGCTATTTGGCACTCTGTCTGTGCCTCCTGCACAGCAGTGACTCTCTGGTCAGATGACTCTCGCACATACTTTTGAGGCTATTGATTGGTGGGAGAATCATATCATCCTGTATCCTCCTACTTTATCCCATGTGATAGTTAGAGGGAGGGAAGATGCTAAAAGTCTCCAGCAATAGGGACTGCCTAAGGGTGAAATGGCAAAATGACCCATTCTCATCACTGTCTGCAAAAACAACTGAGCTGAATGCTGGACTTAGCTCCTCAGACTCATCAGTGTAAATAAATAGATTTCGTGGGGCTTGGCACCTAACCAGCATCAAACCATGATAGCTGAGACAAACTGGTTTGAGAGGGGTGGGCAGCAAATGAACATCTTTTAGCAAAATGCCGTTGCCTGGAAATTCCAATGGGAGAGGAATATTTTACAGCCGTAACTACAACACTAAGGTTGATGAAGTGTAAAATTTCAGTGGACCACAGTGTGCTGACTTCTTCTGAATAAATACTTTAAAAATACACCTTTCTCCATATGAAAACCCTTTGACAGGTGTTGAGTTTTATACAGGACTCAGTAGCAGAAAGCTCAGCAGCTGCACCTTGCCAGATGGAGAGTTGCACACGACTGTAGCTAAAGAGCATGTCTGGCAGAACTGAGGATTTTAGAGATGCAATCTTCTCTTGATTTCTGCATTGATATTCCACAGACAGTGGAGAAAGCTGCATTTTACAAAAGGGGTGTACTAGGCAGATGTACACAAGAGATGTTTGTAGTGCTTGCGGTTCCTTGGCAGTTTAGTGAGAGCTCAGAGCACTTCAGGAATTGCTGGACTACATGACCAGTAATTACACGATCCAGAGTTCAGAGTATTCTCCTTGAAAATTTTTGCCACTAGTACTTTAAAATATGCTGCAGAATAAGGGATTACTAGATGCCAAATGTAGAAGTTCTTATAAGTTTAGTGATAGGAATAACTTTTTCTGAATCACCATCCAGCACAGACCAGCTTGAGTGAGCATCTGTTCCCCTCATGGTTCTCTTCTTTAATTCTCACATCTGCACAGGGTCTCCAGCAGTGACACCCTGCAATGGAGAAGTGCCCAGGAGATGCAAAGGTGAATTCACAGTGATGCTCAAAGTGGACTGGATTTGAAGGCCTCTTAATGATTCTGACCAAGGTGGAACTGAACTCAGCATCTTGAGGTTAAAGGTTGGAGCATAAAATCCATTATTTTTCTTTTGCCACTGCATGCTTGTAGCAGGAGGAACTTCCTTCATAAGCCACAGCACAGATGTCACACTCTTCTCTCATTTCCTTTTGTAGAATGGTCCCTGATTTTAAAGGCTTTACATCAGACCGCAATTAAATGAAAGAAGTTTCACTGTACTCTCGGTTCTCTGATATTATATTTAAATGATTGGTATATGGAAGATCACAAAGTCAGGGTTTCCATGTGAGGCTCCATTAGTTCTTCTCTAGTCGAGATCCACCAAGCAGCACCAGAACACCTCACCAAGCACAATCTTTTCACCACTGACACTTGTTATTTGCAGCTTTCTGTACTTTTTAATATAAGACGTTTTTCAACTGTTCCATACTGTAGCATCATTCTCTTAAGCCTCAATAAATGCTAGATGATACTGGCTGAAATCCTAAAGTACTTTATTTCTCATCAGAACTTTTTTGAGTATCAAAACAGCCTCTGCAAAAATATTTGCAAACAAGTGATGAAACAAATGGAAAGAAGGAAGATTGTTTTCTGAAAATTCAGTCTTTGTTTCGTGCTTCAGTTCATTCTGCTCAAAATCAATACAGCCAGCTCTGCAATAGCTAACTAACAGCCTAGAATTAGTGCAATCAAATGGTTAAAAGTTAATTGAAACCAATGTGTGTTGAGATCATAGTGTGTTTTGTTTAGGGCTTTTTTTTTCCCCAAGCAAAGTGCTATGTGTTATTCAGTCACAGAGCATAAAACAGGTCAAAGTCAGCAAGTCGCACAGAGAACAGGATTAATGCATTCTGGTGCTAGTGGGCTAACGCACTGCAGCAGCACACTGGTGGCTAAATATTTAAATTATATGTATGTCAGTGTGCAGAACAACTTGAATGCAACCGGCTCTTTCCTTCGTATAGTCCGGCTGTGAATCCTGAATATCATTCAAGTTCAGAGCAGCCACCCCCTCTGACTATCACAGAGCTAACTGGCCTATTGTGGCGCTGCTGCCATTTTTCCCCTTCATTTTTTCTTCCAGCATACTGGGGGTATTTTCAATTAAGAAGAATTCAATTTTGAATCACAGTTTTGCAAAGGGTTCAATGCTAATGAGTAAACATAGGAGGACTCGGTAATAATAATTCATAAGCAGCAGGAAGAAATGTGCATGCTTTGTTGTTGGACTGGTTGGAGCCAGTTCATTTTATAGAATTTCATGCCAGCTACACTCCATAAATTTTTCACAATGATCATAAAATACCTTTTTATTTTATGTTTTTCCTTTTGTTGCTCTCCAGAGTTTATTCATTACACATGAAGCATATCTGTGCTGTGAAATCCGTTACTAAATACCTCAGGACCTGTCATGCCACTGTAATTTAAATTGAATGTAACAATAATCCAGCCTGATTGCCCAGCTCACTAGTTAATGTGAGGATATTTGACTCTGTTAATCACCACAATAGCCAGGTCACATTTCCACCATTGCATAAGTAAACAGATTAACCGGCATGCAGTGCAGCCCTAACAAACGCCTCGCCGGTGACATTTGCAGCACAGCAAGCTGCAGCCGCACCTCCAGAACAAGAAATTGACTCTGGCACTGAAAACCACAATTTTAATCATATACATGAAAACCCAAAACTTTTAAAAAGGGGCTTAGGTAAAATACACGTGCATTAGAGAATTAGCCATTCCGAGCATGGCACCCGAGGCAGGCGGGTTATTCAGCACATGCATATTCACACACAGAGCTCACTCTTTCTCACACTAAAGCTTTGCTGCCCGTCTCAGAAATAGCTCAGGCTACAAAGAGATTTAGGTGGATTGATTTTACATTATGTGAGGTCTGCCTCTCACTCTGCGGCGTGTTATGATAATCAGATTTTCTGTGTTTTGCTCTTTACCTTGATTGTACACTGGTCATAACTGTGAGCAACTTCTAAATTCCAGTGTTAGCTACCTCTCAGGTCACAACTTTTGAATTTCCATGTTGGAATGGGTAAAAAGATAACAGTAAGTGCTGCAGCAAGATTTTTTTTCTTCTTTGTTTGGTATATGTTATAGAAAAGAGGGAGAGGAAGAAAGAAAAAAGAAAGCACAACAGTGATGGTAAGAGCTGATAAGATTCAATCAGCTGAGATCACAGGCTTGCTATTGTACCACTATTTTTCAAAATTGCCCTTCCCCCTACCCTCTTAATCCACTTTATGTACCCAGCAGTTGGGATAAGAGCCGGAGTGGATAATATCATTTTGTTTTGTCCCAGCAATATGATGCTATCAGGGCGTTGGCTGTGCTTTTAATTAAGGGAGAGCACACTAACATGTTGAGCAAATATACGTAATAAATCTATTTCTGTATTATCTAGAGAGCAGTATTGTAAGAGCTAAGATCTTAAAGCTAAATCTAGGCCTTTGTGATCTGCTTTGCACCCTGGTGTCTGGCCTGCCGTGGAAATGCTCTCTTTTAACAATGAAAAGGTTATATATCCACCATGACTTCTGTTTTGTGCATTTTATAGGAGGTCCAAAGTCATCAGGGTCTCATCACATTAAAGTTGCCACCACTCAGCCCCAGTGGCTGATATGTATTTTTGACACAGAGTAATCCAAGTAAGGTTACAGCCCAGCAACAGCAGCTCCCGTTGTATTTTTGCCTCCTGCTGTCTACTTTTTCCCTTCCTGTTGTTTATTTTGAGGGACAGAAAAACAGGAAGGGAAAAAAAAAGACATTGCTGCTCAGCCAGTAGTAAAACTTCTTTTATGGGCTGGCCTTGTAGCCTAACACTACTGACACCAAGGATTTGAGAGAGGATCCTGGAGAAGCAATACACACAGCGTTCCCTCGACTGCTCTGGCTCATGACCCGAGGGAAGCGCCGAAGGAGCTCTCTTCATCTCTTTGCTGCCAGAAAAATGATTGGCTCAACACAGGTTCAAGGATGAGAGACACCAAGCCAGGGACGGGGAGGGACTTCACTTACTGAGAGGGACTAGGAGGACAAAACAATTTCTCTTGCAAAGAAAGAGGGGCAAAAAAAACCTGAGAGCAAACATTATAATAGGACAAGAGAATATATCACCAACACGCAGGCAGGTACCAGAACACAAAGTTATGACATATTTTTTCCCCAAGAAAATGTTTACAGTTCACACCACATCTAAAGCACTGCCACTATTGAATGAGGCTGAAAACCAAGCTGACTTAGTGGTTTCACATGCTTTTATATAACCCTATAATTTTTTTAAAGCGCTTTGTTTCATAAAATGAAATTATGTAGGCAATTAGTCTATACTGTGCACTAACCCCTGTTACGCTTTGGCTAGGAAAGGGAATTTAAAAGAACAGTTATTTCATTTAAAAACAGGTTGTTTTGTTTGCCCTGCAAGATTTTCATTAAAAAGTGTTACATTTATTATACAAATGAATTATTTCATTGGTCTTCCTCATGAATGTTTTGAAAGCCGTTAAAAGATGGCATTTACTTGGGTATATATATCCAGAGCCAAAAACTCTATCTGTCACTTGGGAAAATAGGTAAAGTAGAAGAGGATGGTGACTTGGACTGGAGCTGTAGCCTTTTACACAGACATTGAGGGCAGCTGTGGGCTGGAAATTCACTGAGAATCAGCTGGTCTGGTATTGTTTCACTGTGGCTCTCTGAGAACCTGGCTTACATAAAATATGAACTGCCAGTTCAGGGAAAGAAGGGTAAGAACAGAACCAGAATGGACAAAGAAGCATCCTCGTAGCCCAAAGTAATGGTCACCACTTCCTGTAACCTGCTTCTTTCTCAGACAGGGAGATGCCAGATAGGAGACTCCCTCCATCTGACAGACCTGGGGAAGGGTAGAGGAAATGAGGTTGAAGTGTTTGATCCTTAAAGGGCTCTGAAATGTTTCAGCATCACAGTGGGATGTTTTGTTTTTCTTGCTTTTATTGTTATCTGGTCTTGTCACTGACAAGTCTGGTCTACCAGCTCCAATAGATCTGAGGGATTGTTTAAATGGCAAGCGGAAGGTACCAGCTGTCTCTGGGGTCTCAGGCTTTCTCCTGAACTATGCAGAAGGAGTTGGAAAAATCTGCTTCATCAGGAGAAGCAGTGCCTTCAGAGTTGCCTAGAATTCTTCAGTTTGCGTGGTTTGATGCAACATTTAAAAGCATCCCAATACATTTCTGCACTTTTTCAGAACTGGAGAAGGGGCTGCAGAGGGGCCTGTTAAGGAAATTTAACCTCCTAGTCTAAATGCCACTACAATACACTAAAGAGAAAGCCAGATATCACAGTGCCAGAAGACATAAAGTAAGATAACAAAGATACATTGGATATTTCAGCATGAAGAATACACCACATTATGAAGGCACAAAAGGCAGAGTTGTCTGGAGCAGAATATGAGGCTGTGAAGGATTGAGGAAAAGGAATCTGAGACCACTGTTGGTCTTCTGGAAAATTTCCCCAAACTTTAGGTTCAATCAAAAGCTTGATACCACAAAATTATTTGAGTTTTGGAGGATGTTTACTTCCATTGCTCCTACACTAAGCAGAGCTCATAGGTGACACTGTGCACTACTGCAAATCTCCAAATGTGTAAGGTCCCCGTACCCAACGTTTGCACTGCAGCATTAGAGGTATTCAGAATAATTCTGCTTGGTTTGGGATGCTGTCACAGCCTCTTGCAGATGCCAGGTCATTAAACATGTGCTGGTGTCTGTCTTAGCATAATACAATATTTGGGCTAATTTACAGCTATGTAATTCCATTTCTGAAATGTTCATTGGCTACGTCTGTTGTGCATAGAATAGCAATACTGCAAGGGTGCTTCTTCTAGGATAGTAAAATGAAAACAGAAAATAAAAGAATAGCTAAATTGCATGCTGTTGTCAACCATGAATTAATAATCAAGAACTCAGATGTCTTTGACTTGTAGGAAGAGGACAGAAATCACTTCAACTTACATTATAATAATTTCATCCAATATTTTTGAGTTACCTTCATCACAGGCTACATTCTGTTAGCCAGCTCAGTTCTCCTCACCAGAAAACAGCTAAATTGGATTCTCTTTGTACCACTCAGTGTGCTGAAACTCTCTTTTTTCCTATTTACTTTTTATTCCATCAGGATGAGGTATATTAAACAAGCATTCTCCAAAAAATGTTAATACTTTGCAAAAACTTTTCATGCAACTTCAAATAAAGCATTAAATGATACACTTTTACAGAGCTACACAGGGTTTAACTTGTTCCATGTGTTTTTCAAAGAAAACTAAAAGAAAACTATCCACAAAATAATAACACAGCAGAGGAGATCAGCTGTAAGGAATCAAAATGCATGGAGAGCTCTTCAGTCTATTCACAGGTTCAAGTTCTGTCAATGACACCTGACATTCCGGTAGGAAAATACACCTTGATAACCATAGGTGTCAGTGGAGGGCAGAGCTCCGAAGAGGTGCTCACTGAAACATTACCCACTGATTTTCCTCTTCAGCTTATAACTGCTTGCTTGTTTTCTTTAAACTTTCCCAAAGAGGAGCCAGTTTGTTTCCAATTTGATCAGAAATCACTGAGACTGATGAAATATTAGGTGTTGATAGGCAACTTCTGTTAATCCCAACCATTTTTCTCTGATAGCCTTTCAGACTCAGAAAACTTCTGCCAGGGAGGATAGGCAGGTGAGTAGGTGCCCTGGCTGCCCAAGTGATACCAGTGGTGGCAGGACTGAGCAAACTGAGAGTTCTTGCTGGCCCTCGTATTCTTAAAAACATCAGCAAAACTAACTGCATCCCTGGGGTGATTACAAGGTAGTGGCCTCATGCTGAAACATAGAAAGGGACTTGCTGTTATTGTCTTAACTTTCCCTTTAGCTGGTTTTCATGGTCCCTATTGCAATCATAGGCAACCTTCTAGACTGCTGTTTTCCAAGGTTTGACAGAAGCCAGATGTAGTTGGTAAACCTTACGATGTGGTCAGCAAGAAAATATGCAGTATCACAGTTGCCTAATGCTGGGCAATGTTTTATACCACAAGGAGGTATGTTTGTTTTGCCAAGTTGGTCTACAAGCATATTTTCTGATAATCTCTTTGTAAAGATAAAACATTGTGCGGGATTGTGAGATGTTCTGGTGGAGGGCCATATGCACCACAGAACTCAACTGAGATAAGACTACAGCAAGAGCATTTGGAATGCACTTGCTTTGTGTCAAAGTGTACATATAAACTTAATACTGTATTGGCTGTTTTTACTGGGAAAAGAAAAAGGCAAGAATCTGGGTTTTAATGGTGATGACTTTGCCTGGATCTCCTTTGCTTCCAAGCTGCAGATTGAATCCAATGTTATTTTAAAGTGTTTAAGCAGACTTATGATGGGATGAGTTTAAATAGCTCTGTTTGCTGCTTCAGTAGAGAATTTTGCCTTTGTGTTCTCAACTCTAATCTCATTGATCATCCAAATGGGGAAGGATGGAAATTAATTTATAGGCATACCCTTCTTTGTGCTACAGACCGGCCCGAGCAGCGCAAAGAGATGCCTTGTAGCATGAAGAGTTGACACAGCAGTGACAGTCACCATTATTCAGGCCTTCTGGCTACCCCTTCAAATGCTCCCCAGCCCACAGAAAGCCTCTTCACCATTCCTGTGGCTCCTTGGCTCATATTATTCCCCAACTTGTCCTCAGGGAAAAACTCCTCACAAGGCAGTACTTCCTTTCCATTCCTCAAAACCAAGCCTGCACTAATAGGGCACAATTCTGCCCACTGAGTATAAAAATGTTCCAAAGGAGCGGTGTGTGGACGTCAACGGACTTGGTGAAACCCCTGGTTTAAAAGGGCTTCTGTGAGGTGGTTTATGCCATGTAAACAGGCATTATAGATTTGTCAGGAAAATGTTTTGACTGGTTTAATTTCTGGTGATATCTTATGGATTGATTATAAAAAACAGGAGCATGCCCAAAGATTCACACTAATTCTTCAAATACAAAGATTAAAAAAAAAAAAAAGCAAAAATAAAATAGTTCAGTGCTATTGAAGAACTGGTCAGCAACAGCCAAACAGTTCATAAATCCAAAACACATCATCATATGAGCACAGAATCTGAGGATAAGAAGAATCACTGTGGCTGTAATGCCATTATTAATGCACCCCAACATTATGCATCTTGGAACATTTGGACTCAACCTTACGGCTGCTCTGTTGTGGCTGACTGTCCACAGCAGTCCCCAGTGAACTATTTCGGGATCTAAGTACTGCCAGAGCATGAAGGCAGTCTGCCCATGTCCCATTTTTCTAGGTAGTAACATTCCAGTGAGGAGCTGTTAGCTCAGCACAGTCTGGCACTGCAGTTCTGGATTGCTGAGGCGGTCAGCATTGTGTCTGCTTCAACCCAGAAAGTAGCCATCATGGAACGGATGCTCTGAGGCTTCTGTTTTGATCTCAAATCCAAACGAAAAATAACCTTTAGCATGTCATTTTTTATGTCTGTGAAGAAGAATCAAATCTATTTATTTTTGGCAAACCCATGCTAACAAGCACTTTCGGGATATAAAGGTTCCAGAAGTCTTAGTGAAATATTTGGGCAACGCACAAATGGGAACCGAACTCCAGAGACTGCATTAAGAAGATGACTCTACTATCTTGTGTCTGGGTCTGTCTTAGATTACCATAATTGGTATCTCTTACTGTCTTTTTGGATGCTAGCAGACATTCCTACTTGTACCAAATATGCTGCATGAGATGCAGAACATATACATCTCTCTCTACCGTGCTAAAACAGCAATTAAATACCAACAGCAAGGTTTACATTTACCACCTCCTCAATGCAAGGGCAGCAACGTTGGGGTCCAGATTTTCTACTGATGTTGCTGAATATTTCCTCAGTTCTCTTCTATTGCTGTTTTCCTATGCAATTTGAAGAGAGGACAAAAATGAGTCAAAGGGGAACAGCATCTTTCTTTAAATTCATCATGTCTGTGATTTGCAGCAATGTAGGCTACTAGAAATACCCTCCTCTCACTCAGTGCTTCACATATGAATATCTTTTTATCGACTGCAACATCTGTCTGAAGGTTCTTCACAGCTTGTTGGACTTGATCAAATTTGTTGAAAGGGAGAATTCTTCCGATCTGGTGGACAGTGAATATTTGGACAGAATCTGCTTACTTTATCTGTGAAGCAAGTGCTTAGTTCTTGATCATTTCTATATATAACTGCACACAAGGCATCTACAAACAATCCAATATGCTGGTTTTGAGGCCAGAAAAATGTGGTGCTCCTTATTAGTCTCAACAATTTCACAGACAAAACAGAGACAGATAGTCCAGACAGGAACCGTGAAATGCCACAGCCATGAAAGGGAATATTTTTATTCCCAGTCCCATTACTTGCACACACAGTCATCACCAAACCTTGTAACTACCTACTGCACAGTAACAGTGTTCCGTGAAAAGGCTCTTAAACTCTACTTTTCACTGTGCTTGCTCAGAGCTCCAGTAAAGTCTCACCAACTTCAATGATTTTAACCCAGGTCTCAGCAAACCAGGCCTGTAATTAAGGGAACACGTGAGTTATTTTTTCTTTCTTTTTTTTTGTACAGATTCTTTTTCCTACTTCATTTTGTCTACTTTACTGTAGACACTTAAATTCAAAATAATGCTTTCCAGAAAGTTCAAATTCAATTCTAGAAAATTAGGAACACCAATAAGCACAGAACAAATGAGTGCTTCTTTAAATGAATATCAAAAAGGATAAAATAGGCCTAAAGGCTAAACTTCTACAATTTCCATGTAGAAATTCTGATATGATACCAAATTAAATAGGTGAAAAAGAATCCCTTTGAATTTTGTTTTTGTAATAGTTCAGGCGTACAACATGATTAGCCAAAGTATTAATGAGAATACCTCAATGTCAATGCCACTTATAAAGACTACTGAAAAAATGGACTGAAAATAGCTTCTGCTATCAGTCCTTGCTTTTAATACAGATGAGAGTTTGAGTTTTGGTTTTTCTTTTTTCAATAATGAGAACTTGTATTCTGCGTTCTATCTTTGCTTAAAACATCATTAGCAGATGTAATTTTACAAGAGGTTTGTTATAACACAAAAGAAATTTGGAAAGTAGGCTTTTCCCATGAACAAAAAGTAGAAAAGCAAGTCTGTTCACCCTCAGCTGGAGTCTGGATGTGAGCATTTTCAGGATCTTACCTGTTTCCAAGTCTGAATGAAAAGTTGTGGGTCCCTACAGCTGAAAATTCTGCCTTCAGTCTTATATTTCCATCTCTTTAGAATATGAATGTCATATCCTTGTGTTGAAGAACCCATCTAGCCTGTAGGGTGGCTGAGCTTAGTTTCACAGTGAGGTATTACTGGAAGTTTAAAACAATGTTAACCTGAAGCAATGTCCCCATTTTCTGTAACAGCTTCTTCTGACCTGACTTTGGTTTCTATCCACCAGTTACATTTGATCTGGATAAAAAACAATCTTTTTCTAACCTCTCCTCTCTCTCTCTAAATTGATGGAGTTCTTCCTGTGCTTCAGCTAGGAAAGGACCAACCCTCTTTCTAGACACAGGATGTCTTTAATAATATGTTTGTGCTTATGATAATTCTTACTTTAAACTGGTTAAAACACAGTTAAAAAACTAGTAAAAAAATTTCAGTTTATGATACACATGATTGTGATGGGAAACTCAGTAGACATTGAAAGCAAAAAAAAATCATTAATTTTTGTTGGAAGTAATTAACCATGACATGCAAGGGCTTGATTTTACTATGTAATATTTATTTGCTTTGTGAACATCCATTTTAAGATGCCTTTAAATTATCTGTGGTGTTTTCATTAAATGTTGCTAGGATATATTTATTTGTAGGTGAAAAATCATTGAGCTGATGTGGTCACAGAGTAAACCATAACTAAATTTAATTCCTGGGGAAAAAAATTAAATATCAATTGCAAAGTAAACTTTTACTATGTAGAAAAACAAATAATTTTGCCACACAGTATGTCCTATGTAAAATACCTGATTTGCTTTACAGTTTATTTCTAAAAGGAAAGCATACCTTCTGTTACAAGTAAAGAAGCTTTATTGTGTTCACTGTTCTTACCTTCAAAGACCTTTTCAACGTGATCTAAAAGATTGCCCTTTTTGCCCCTTATCATGCTCCAGTTTGCCACTACTAGCAGGGTAACCCAACAATCAGCCTTTGCGGAGCACAGGTATGAGGCGCAGGTAAATCCTGTTTTTCCTCTGCTACTTCAGAGTAACATTGCATTTCAAACTGCATGAACAGGTAGCTGTAAAAAAATGTGATCCTGTGTAGGTCTTGACTTCACAGAGCACGTATGCTACTTTTTAACTATGTCCTTAAATACTTGGCTGAAATTGTTAATGCTGATGGCTGCAGTCATATTTATGTAAGCCCCTATCTTTCCCAGTGAGGGAGAATTCCGAACTTGAGCTAGCTACCATAAGAACTAGGACCTAACATGAGCTGGCAGAGGAGATCTCACTTCTCTTATGAATACGTATCAGACAATAAAGGCTATATGGATAGACCCTCGAAAGCTGGGTTATAGGGTCTTACTCTGTCCAGCCCCTTCTGCATAGTGGGCTGGCCATTAAAAGGTAATAACCTCTATGGAGTTTCAGCAAGCTGTCTTAACAATTCTGTGAAGCAAAACATTCCCCTGCTCTTCTTTTAATATGGTTTATCTTTGGGTTTTCTTTTTTTCTCTCTCTCTTTTGCCTCCCCTCCTATTATTCTGCTTTGCAGGCACAATCAGACTGTGAGATAATGCACACTGGCTAGTTTTTTTCTAGGTTCAAATATTTTTAGTATCTTCTTCAGGACAGTGAAAATGGTCTAGAAATGGCCTTCTACATCCAGCAGAGTCTTTTCCTTATTTCTTTAAACTTTGTACTGTGAAATGTATTTGGGCTTTTTTCACCACTTCCTCCTGATAATTCAGCTTGATGCTTATTATCTCCATTGGTGGGGCAGAGAGCGTGTGATAATAGTAGTAGCAGAATTCCAAACTTAAAAATCAAAATAATCATTTATGGAATATTTTAAGGTGATAAAAGAAGTGCTGTAATGAATTGGTGAAACAAATAAATGTGTTGAGGGAATCAACTGGGGCAAAACATGTCCTATGAGGAGCGCTGAGGGAACGGAGGGNACAAGTGTTAAGTGAAAGGATGAGAGGAAGAGGGTTTAAGTTGTATGAGGGGAGGTTCAGGTTGGGTATTAGAAAATATATTTTCACTGGAAAAGTGGCTGGGCATTGGAATAACTTATCTAGGGAGGTGTGGAGTTTTCAAGAGGTCTCTGGATGCGGCACTTGGGGGTATGGTTTAGGAGTGATTACGGTGGTACTAGGTGGAAGATTAGACTAGATGAACTCAAAGCTCTTCCAACCTTGGCAACTCTGTGATTCTGTGGTTAATTTATATTTATGGCCAACAAAGATGAATTGAGTGAATGAATCTCTGTGAAGTGTTTTCAACCTACCTGTGGATAAGTGGGGAGCACAGTGGTCGGGAGGATTGCCAGGACAGGAAAGAGAACCTACCATCCCATAACTATCACAGGAAGTACTCAGTCTAGGAATTGGAAAATGCCAAAGAACTGAAAAGGAAAGTGACAATAGACACAATGAGATATCAGAAAGTTTTATGTAGGGGTGGATTTTTTTAAGTATAGACAGTGGATAATGAATAAATGAAAATTAAATTACAATGTGACAAAAGGAAGTACAAGCAAGAAGTTTTTGGATAATTGTTGAGTAGAAAAATATACAGTAATGAGACAAAAGATACTGAATCTTTGTTTATGGACATGGGTGTATAACCAGAAGGACCAAGGTGAGACCCATGTCCCTGAAGAATTCCGTCTCCTGCTCTGTGGGCTGGTACTCGGCACCCTCCAGAACAGCGGCTGCGCCAGCCGTGGAACTGTCCATGGTCCTTGTAAGAACCTCCCTGAGGCCCCTTTCATTCACATGCATGACCAGAAATCCGTGATTAACCCCTCAACTGAATTGGTTGCCTCCTTCTGACAGCAAACAAATTATCAGAGTTGGATATAAGTTATGGATATTTTCTTCTGAAATTTTATGTACCAGTTTTAATCATTTGACACTGGCTTCTTTCTTGTGACAAAATGTCACTCTTAAATAAAATAAGAGGAAACACATTTTCCGGGCAAAAAAGAAAAGATGGACTTGAAAACCTTTTCCTATTTTTTTTTCTTTTTTCTAGCAATTTAATTTTGGTTCAAAGACCTTTGCTTTTTTATCGAAGGAGGACTGTTTAGCAGCAATGGCAGCCTACAGTTTCCCAAATTAAGCTTGCTCTTAATAAGAAACATGGACTAAAGCTGAAAAAGAATGGAGAACTTCTGGCTTTCTAAGCTTTGTGCTTCCATTTTTCTAATCTGTATTCTAGAAAACATATTTTGTTAAGAGTGTGCATTGCAGTTTGTGTATTTAGTGCATTGATTTAGTCCATTCAAATCTCTTTTTGTTTCTTTCAATTCCATTCAAAACACAGTCTCTAAAAAGTGTAATTTTATCAATATTGTTGCATTAAAAAAAAGAAAACTAAAGTATATTATATGAAAGAGAAATAGGATGCTACTTCTGAAAATGCTGAAAAGTAAATAATTCATGTATGTTGCCACAGGCCAATCCTATCATACAGTTAGACAACTTTAAAGAGACAGGGCTCTTTACAGATCTTTAATCTACATTTAAGTTACTTTCATATTCCTTTCAGCAAAGCTCCATCTGAAAACAGTCTGTGGAAAAGTTGCATGAGTAAGGAAGTACATGCTGTCTTTTCATCCAAAGCAGAATCTTTAAGGTGTGCAGGGGGGTATAAAAATAGAGTTAAAAAGTAAATGGTGTAAGCTGGAATTCCAGCAGTCAGATGCTGAGTGAGTAAAATTTAGATGTATTTTACTCATCTCGGTGTCCAGTGGGGAATCTCATAAAAGAGCAAAGTGATGGGGACCACCTTCCAACAGATCCACCCATTTCTAATTCAAACACATAGTTAGAACAAGGTGTTTTACAATCCACTTTGGATGTACTGCAATGAAAAGGGACACCTAGGATTCATAATCAGGGCCCTTTGATCTAGTTGTTGACCTTGCTAGAACCACAACCTCAGGAAGACCAAGCGGCACCATAAATGATTGATCGATCATATCTGTTTACATTCACAGGATGCATTTTGTTTTTTCTTACTGAGTTACATTTGATATTACTTCTTTCATTTGATCTCTTATGCTTCAGCAACTGTCATAGCTCTAAATTTACAGTATTCACCCTTTCATTTGTAATGTAGTCATTGATCAAGAACAGAAAACTATTCTTTTCTTTTTAACTCTTGACAATAAAAATTCCTCTAAAAATGATCCTAGCACAGAGAAAGGACTACTAATTTTCACTTTCAGCTAAGTCACACGGTGAAGTAGGATCTTCAAGGACCTATATAGCCAAGGAACAGTACAAAGGACTCTACTAAGATTATTTCCTCAGATGTTCTAGGATCTATGGGTCTTTTCAAGGAACTCTAAAGTGCAGATTTAATATCAACTTGTCCAGGATTACTGATTGTGGATTTTGTTTTCAACTTCCTTTTCAATTCTGAAAAGTTAGTTTCAAACATTTAGAGGAAAATTTTTCTGGGTGTGTTGAAACACCATCTATATGCTCCCTCCACTTTTGGTTACAAGTATAACTTCTTGACAACTAGCAGTTGCTTGCTACCTGGCAAAGCTTGGAAAATTCAGCTTCAAAGAGTTTTCCTGGAGAAATTACTCATTCCTAATTGAAATTACATGTATTCATTCTTACAGTGTTATTTAATGATCTCAAGTTTAGATATTTTGTTGGTTTTTGGCTGTTGGTTGGGGGTTTGTTTGGGTTTTTTTACCCACTGTAACATCGACAAGCTTAAACATAAAGTATTAAGTTATCATCTTTGCCTTCTCAAGCATTGTCTCCATCAGCTTCAGTAAAAATAGAATATGATTTAAATAAGTTATCAATAATGCATATTATCTGTACTTTTAGTCAATCAAAGGTTAAAGGACTTTTATTCTATTTGTACATTTTAATTTTAATAATGTCATTGTGGCTGTTCTTGTTTTCTGTGAGTTTTGGTTGTGCTGCAGACCAACCATGTTGAATTTATATATTTCTTTCAGACTTGTATCTCCACTTGCATGCTTCAAGTGTGTGCCTTTTTGCTCAAAAATGAACACAAACTGTCTATGTGTGACCTAGTTCACAAAATACTGTTGTGTAGCAAAACTGCATTTTCTCCCTTGCATTTGAATAAGTAATGGTAGAAATGTTATAGGATCTGTCTACTGTTCAAGTTCTATGCTGATCCATCTCCTAGCATTGTTATAAAACCTCACTTCTTCAAGGCCTGGAATAATGACATTCACAATGCTTATGTTTATTCTGAATTATCAATTGAGTTATACCTTGATTAAACATTACTTATACCTACTGATGACTAAAGAATGGGAGAAGGACATCTGATATTCAGAATTGCTGGCTACAACTGAAGTTATTTATGAGATACACACACACAGACACGAGTTTGTCTCTTCAGCTGCAGGAATCTAACAAGTCCAAGAAAAAAAGCCGCAGGAGCACAAACGACTTGTGATTCTATTCTGAAGTTGTCATCCGTAGCATGAATGAGAAAGAGTAAACTCTCCTAAATGAACTTGACATGTTATAAAGGAGAATTTACTTCCAAAGTATTTTACAGGTATTTATAGTCCCTCATCAGCAAATCCACAATTTGGGAACATTACAGTATGGCTACTCTTGCAGTATTTTCCGTACATTTTTAAGATATATCTCAACTGTTCTTAGTCATCTGTGATGTAAATTTAGGAGCTGATACCATGTTAGAAAAAGCAGCTAGGCAGAAAATCAGAGTTCTGCTATTTCAAAAGTCTTGGGGCAAGCGAGTTCTTGTGTGCACATGGATTCTGTGGATTAACCCTGGCAAATCACCTGGAGCAGAAATACTGCAAGTCCAACAAATAGTTTTTTGGAAAAAATCTGCATGATTTTTTATGTGTTTTCACAAGTTAATACTGCACCTGAAAGAGATTCTGCACACCCAGTGATGCTAAATATGTTCAAATGTAAAATCAAATTCCATCCAAGTCATGTATACAGTTAGAAAACCAACTCCACTTTGCAGCAGCATAGCATTACACCAGTTCTTGCAGGGATGTAGAGCTGTAATTTAAGTTATCACGTACGCTAAAAACCACAAGAAATATTTGCCCATTTTGTTCCATTTTTGCCAAATTTTAGAAAATATTTGGCCAAAATTCCCTATAAAATTGATACTGTAATACTCCTGTCCACCCTATATTTGTGCAGTACTTAGCAGCTACTTTTTGTTTTGGTTGGAAAAGACCTTTAAGATCATCAAGCCCAACTATAAACCTAACACTTCAAATCCACCACTAAACCATGTTCCTAACCACATCTACACATCTTTTAAATACTTCCAGGGTTGGTGACTCAACCACTTGCCTGGACAGCCTACAGTCCTCCATTTAAATCCATGCTACCTGTTAAGTACAGTGAATCTAAGATAGTTTACAGAAAAAATTATAGATTTCTTTTCCTAAATGAACAATTTTTACAATTCTATAATAGAAAGGAAAATCAGTTCAATAAGAGAAGCAATCTTTTTGGCATTTACTATGAACAAAGGGAATCCTGGGGCATTGAGCAAGGCATTCTAAAAGACAGAAGAAAGCCTATAATATTTTTATTAATAGACTATAAAGGAAAATTACTCCAATTACAAGTCTTTTTGTATTTTTGCTAAAATGTTAGCATCCTTCAATGTGTTACAAAGCATGTTGCCCTGCTGGGGTTTTGTAAGGTCCCACTGATTCTTGTGTGACTAGTCTACGTCATTTAAAAATATAAGAGCATTACGTAATAGAAAGAGGAAAGATAAATAAGGGACACTGGTGTTCAGAAAGCTTTTGATGTGCACACAAAGTCAGAGTTTAACAAGTACACACTGTAATTCAGAAGGATTTTTGTCTTTAGTCCATTGTAGTGCTGGGATGTGCCACTGAAGTTGAAGGAATTATGGAGTGCATGAATCTAGTCTCTTCCAAGTTTGAGGTTGCCTTTTTTTCAGGCCTGCCATTTCAGATTAATGGCAGACATACCTAAGGAAAGAGGTATGCTCAGTTTCTTGTTGAATTCTAAAAGTCTATCTTAATTCCTACCTGTAACACTTCCCCTCACCTTTGAAATGTCACATGCAATTATAATTTACTTTCTTACAGGGAAAATATCCAGGGATATTCCCTTCAGAACTTGTAATATAAATCTAGATAACATAATGAGAACTTTATATGTGTAACAAAGGAACCTGTCTGAACAAGAAGCTTTTGAAAAGTTACATTGTTGAAAATAGCTGATGGTTTGGAATGAACTGAGCAAACAGAGGAGAAGATACTAAAAAGAGGGCTTTCCAACATATCAGAAATAATAAGTTTGCCAAGGAAGTATCAATTTTGCCTAAAAAATGTTGATAATGACACGTCAGTCTGTGCTGTGTCTACATGTGTTCCATACAAAGAAAGAAAAAAGTGGCTCTGAGTAACAGCAGTAGCAATCTTTTGGGAAAAAATCAGCACATCAGAATTGGACCATGCTATAACTCTGAATGGAAGGTATAAGAAAAAAATTATTTTGACTAATTTAAGCCTGAGTTAAGACTAGCAGTCTGTGCTCTCTTCCATGTTGGAAAAACTTGGTTACATAGCAAAACCAGGTTTCTGTACAGCATTAGCATCTACTCAAATGACATGAAGCAAATTTTAGTTATCTCAGGTACTCAAAACATTATTCAGATCTTTGAAGACATTCTTCTTAAGGAAACCAGGCATTTCCATCTTAGTATTTGCCATAGTTCTTCAGGCTTGGTTAATAAAGGTCTCATGCACAATAAATATCCATATATTAATATAGAACCTGACAATGCTTCGAGATTGATTTATGGAATGAAAAGAATTGTTATTTTATGAGCGCAAAAATGAAAGAGATTGCTGTACCTACAAAGGGAGTATTGCAAAAATAACTTATAAACACTTGTAAGGAGAAAAGAAAAGCTACAAACTCTGCCCCTATTTTCCATTTTGCTCTGAGCTTAGAACAGTAGAACAGTAGAAACTCTGGTTGGTCACTGCAGAGCTTCTCCTTTTGAAAATGCTGTCATACAGTAGAATAGGATCTGAAGAGCCACAGGTTTTTTGCACCTATGGGCATTCAGAGAAGAAGGAGAATTAGATAACATCTGTTTCATGGTCTGCACAGATTTTCCTCTTTCCAATGGATACTGTTATGCTCACAAGAGAAGCACTTAAACAATTTCCATGCAGCTGGATGGATTGTTTCGTGTGATTTCATGTCATCCTGGCATCCAACCCAGTTGTCATTCTGACATGACAAAGCAGATGCCCCAAGTTTCATATGTGATGAAACCATTTTCAGCAGCTGTGAATCAAATGCTTACAAGAAAAGTAAGTCTAATAAGTGCCTCCAGGTTATTTTCAAATTAAGACATTCAAATCAAGACATTCAAATCAAATGGTTTCAATATTGTCAATCTTTGCACAAGTAACTGATTTCAATACAGCCTGAAAGGATTTCCTCATGCGTTCAAGAACACACTGGGAAGGGAGAAGTATCCTGAAAAAAAAAAGAGTTAAAGTATCAATAGCTGCTGCCTCTTACCAAAATACAATATTCTATCTAGGGCTAGCAACTAAATAGAGAAAAAAATGGAGTGAAAAAACTGTCCCTAGTTAATTGTATTGTCTAGATTTACTTCTTCTAGACTGACATCTCACTGCCCACCTGCAGTCATTTACCTCTAGGTGTGTACATTTTCATCAGACAGCAGCGTGTCCTCTTGTAAACACAAACACTGCAGTCCAGCAACTTCTAAACTGTTTAGAACTTTTTTAGTCAGGAAAGAAAACACCAGCAAATACTGAAGCGCTTATCATCAAGGATGGCATGGAACCTTTCTGTCAATCAGTCAGTGGAGGGACATGAAACATGTGCAGGTCTTCCTGAGAGAATCTTGTTCATCATTTCTGCAAAAACACACTAAAGGAAAGAGATACAATTATTTCAGCTAAATTTGAAGAAGTTTGTCAGTTAGTAGCCACTTATCGGCACTGAATTTCATGATCATAAATTTGCACTGCATAGATCTCTTTGAAAATGTGTGTAGAAAAGTACTGTCAATGAACACAGGAAACACAGTGATGAATGAGACTAAGAATCTCTCTCTTTGATGGAAGTCATGCAGATTTTTCCCTCAGAAGTGAGGCTAGTGATGCCACACTGGACAATAAAAAAAAATTAATTGCATTCTAATTTTCTAATATTTTCTGTTATTTCCACATAAGAAAATATAAATATGGGAAAATAATTTACAATTACATATATTTAACTGCATTTACACTAAGATATGGAAGAGTGGTGATTTTGGCTGAGGTGGAATTAATTTTCCTCAGAGCAGCTTGTATGGGGCTGTGTTTTGGATTTGTGCTGAACACAGGGTTGATAACACAGGAATGTTTTTGTTATTGCTGAGCAGTACTTACACAGCATTAAGGCTTTTTCTGCTTCTCACCACACTCCACCAGCAAACAGGGTGTAGGTGCCCAAGAATCTGGGAGGAGACACAGCTGGGACAGCTGACCCCAACTGACAAATGGATATTCCTCACCATATAACATCATTCCAGAATATAAAGCTGGGAGAGGAAAGGGGAGCATCTGGAGTCTTGAAACAAAGAGGGTGTGCTTTATTGCACTGGTCAGTGTTGTATCTGACAAATGTTATGTAAGAATATCAATACATGACACACAGGACAGATAAAGATGGTAACTTCATGTTGAGTACGTACTGTAAAAGATGGAGACTTTTTCAAAGGCGGCCCAAAGATCTCATGAACCTTGTGTCAAAAATAGGGGGGGAAATGTCCATACTCCAGAGAACTGAAGAACAAACTTTAATGATATTCATTTCAGCCCTGCTGAGGGGATGTTTTTAGGACTTGGTATTGCAAATGTTCCACAAAAAACCTCAGGTTTCTACATGTGGAAATACATTGGATTGGAGTACAAAGGAAGTATTGGCCTTGTAGTTTATCATGGGGAAGGAGAGAATGTTGTTACTTGAGCTGCAGAACACAGTAGATGCCACTGTGTTTTGTTTTTGCTACCATATGTTTTGGATGATGATATGACTAACTCTGAAGTCACAACTGACTTCTCTAATCCCTCACAAAGGATAATAAAATGTAATTGCACCCTACATCATTACATAAGCAGAAAGATAGCACTTCTGTGCCTGTTTGTTTACTTCTTCTGGTTGCTTATGGGCTCTGTATTTTCAGTTCTTATAAATACAGTGCAGTAGACACTGAGAGAAACTATTGCATCTGTGGTATAAGCTGAGGTTTTAAGACTTGCCAGAAGCCACAGGGTCCACAGATGATAAGTTAAATTATTGGGTGAATTATTTGGGTTTACTCCTTTAAATGCAACTACAAAATGAAAATTAATTTGAGGTTAAAAATATATGTATGTATAACTTTTTTTACCAAAATGTAGTAAGTAACATTTCTGACTTTTAAAAATATTTTTTTATTTATTTTTTTTACTAGGTGTTTCTTCAAAATAAGAAGATTCATTTTGTAATCTACTCAAAGCAGGGAAATTTTAAGCATGGATTGATTGTTCTTCAGTGGTGTGACATGGGAGTTACTGGGTGACACATTTTACTCATTATTATTCAGGCATTCAAAGTAAATTATTATAAACTTCCATTTCAGTCATAAAATATATGTCTTTATTTATGGCCATCTTAAGCTGTGTTGTGCACTGCAAGTTTTTGGGGTACTGATCTTCAGACTTGCTGACAATGCAATCTGTAATGATGGCAATTAGGGAAACAAACTCTAAGAGAGTTCAGGGATCATAATTAAAAAATATATATTTTTAACTTGATTTTGTTGACCCTTGTAAATCATTGCAGATTTACAAGATTCCATGTCTCATCATAAAACAATGACGTGTTGAAAATACTGCCGTATCACTTATGTTCAACTTCTAGAAAAAATTGTGCCAGATTAAAGGCAAATGGTTGCTCAAAACTTTTCATGTCTTTAACACCTCAGAACTTTTATGAATGGAAGATGATACATGCCAGGAGAGCTGCCAGGATGTCCTAGCATCTAGACAGAGCTACTCCTCTAGCTGAGCTGCAGTATAGATCTTGAAACCTGGTGATATCCTCTGTGCACAAGCAGACCAGCTATGCCATGAACATATGAACCTGATGAGTTTCTGTGGAATAGGTCTGGTGCTTTTCAGAATCATTGATCTGACTATGAAGAGCATACAGGCATGTACTATTGAGAAAATCCCAGGTGAAATTATGGTAAAGCCTAGCCAGGAACTAATTTTGGTGGTAAAGACTATGAATGTCACTAATTATAGAGGAAAATGTCTGTGTTCCATGGGAAATAACAGAGATTTTGTGCCACAAACTCTACAGGAAGATTTGGAGCACGACTGTGTGTTCACTATTTCCACTCATGATAATCTTCCAAGAGTTTCATGTTTGCAGAATTGCAGAACCACAGAATGGTTCAAGTTGGAGGTCATCTTGTTCAACGCCCCTGTTCAAACAGACCCACCTACAGCAAGTTGTCCATGATTGTGTCCGATGGCTTTTTAGTATCTCTGAGGATAAAGACTCCTCAAACTCTCTGGAGAACCCATGCCAGTGCTCAGTTACCCTCATGGTGAAAATGTGTTTTCTGACGTTCAGACAACACCTCTTGCATATCACTTTGTGCCCAGAGCCTCTGGTCCTGTCACTGGGCACTACTGAAAGAATCTGGCTTCCTCATTTTTGCACTCTCCCTTCAGGCATTTATATATATCAATAAGATTCCCTGATGAGCCTTCTCTTCTCTAGGCTAAGCAAGCCATTTTGCTCAGCGAAATGTTGTCCAAGATTCCAGCAGCCTTCTTTACAGCAAGGGCACTTCTCTGGTTCACGTCCATCACCAGGACCACCAGATCTTTTTCCGCTGAGCTGCTTTCCAGCTGGGTGTCCCCCAGCATTTATTCATGCACAGGATTTTTCCTCCCAGGCACAGGACTTTGCACTTTGTTTTGAGCTTTATGAGATTCCTGTCAACCCATTTCTTCAGCCTGTGGAGGTCTCTCTGGATGGCATCGCGCTCCTTTAGCCTATCAGGCACTTCTCCCAGTTTGGCACCATCTGAAAACTTGCTTAGGGCACACTCTGATCATAAAGTTCTTTAATGAAGGTGTTAAACAGGACTGGAACATGTACTGACCCTTGGGGTACACCACTAGCTACTGGCCTCCAGCTGGATTTTGTACCACTCTGTATCACCAGCTTGGCGATGAAGACAGAAAGCAGAGAGGAAAAAAAGATGTCATTTTCAGTTTTACTTTAGCACTGGAGAAAAGGTGGCATCTTGTCTCAGCTATAGCCTTAGACACAAAGCTGCCTGAAGCAGTGTGTATTAAAACTTCTGCAGGGACCATGAGCATGAATGGTTTTCTTTCTATATTTTTTTTATTCTTTGGAGTTTCAAAACTGTTCTTCCACTCCAAGGACACTGGAAAAGCCAACATCCAGTAATTCTCCTGGTGGTGTCAAAATAAGTGCAGTATCATATTGCAGTGTGACACCCTGTATCCTTTCCTATGTGCCTAGAAGTCCTTGCAGAGAAAGATGGGCAGTAGTCCTTGCTTGGGGCAGGTCCATGTGGCTAGAGCATGTATATGTAGACAGTGAATGTGAGGCCTCATTGAAATCAATGTTTCCTCCTGAGGGTCTCCAGTTTCAGAAAATGAGACTTCAATACTGAACTCTGAAGGAAAGGCTCTGTTTGAATAGCCAGGGCAGTGCTCTTTATTATATAAAAAGCTAGAGTAAATCTCACCAGCAATAAAATGCATTTAAATAATTAACAAATACAGAAATATTGTTGTCACTTGCATGTTCAAATTTTGTGTAGTTTATCCAAAATTACGAAAAAATACAGAGGCAGAGCAAAAAATTTCCCTAGGCACTGATCTTAGAGGGATGTAAGAACACGCTTAATTAAGCACTGTTGAGTAACTCATCGTGCATTAAAATGAAGTATATGTTTAAGACTTTGCATTACGACATCCTGGGGCAGAAGAATGTTCTCCCTCAAATGATCCAGAGAGGTTAGAGGGAATGTGGAAGAAAATGAACAGTGCATTTTCCCCTTACTTTGTAATCACATTTGTGCATTGGTTTTGTTGGAATTAGATACCGTATGAAAAAACAGAGGAGACGGTAAATTGACAATAAAAATGTATGTCTCCAAAACTGATGGAGTAAAAGGGGTATGATATCACTGGCAAGTCAGTCTCATTGCATACAAGCAGACAGAATGCAAACATTACAAAGACAAGAAACTTTCTCCTACCAGGAAGTGCTGTCTGGCTGCCTCTCCTCTTAACACTATTGATTATGCTCCCCAAAGGTCATAAATTACTAGAAGAGTTATTTTTAAGAATATTTGCTGAGCCTGACCTGCCAAGAGAGGTTAATCTAATGACTTTCCTAGCTCCAGTCTGCAGTAAGCTAAAGCAGGATTTCTTCTCAACTGGTGTTAAAAGCTCCCACATCTTCCAGATTCATCCCAACTTGTTTTAAAAGATATAAACGAATCATTTCACGAAGTGGTTAAACTCTTCTACACAGAGGCCAGAACAAGGGCACTGAGCAACTCTTCATGAAAAGAGAGAGTGTGTTTCACAGCAGCAAAGCAGCGAATTTCTTTGCATGAGGCAGTTCTACATCAAAAAAACAAAAGGTGAAACAACAACAAAATAACAACAAAGGGCTCAAATATTTGCTTTCACCCAGAGGTATATTTTTTAACAAGCATCTCTGGGGGCAAACATTTATTGAGGAAAAAAGAGGGGAGAAAGTCCTCTTGCAGTCATAATGGAGTGATTTGTTATGCTTCTTCCCCCTGCTTTTTCTTTTTTTGACATCTCAAATGTACATAAATGTTGGGAAATTAAACTCATATTGCTTCACTATCTAAACACTTCCACAGAAAATATAAAAGGGAAGGCAGAGAAAAATTTTTTTTAAAAAGAATAAGAAAAAAATTGAGAAAGAGGTGGTTTTTATTCTTGGCTATTTTGGTACAAACAGGTAATACTCTCCCAACTCCGGTGACTTTAACTGATATTTATACTTTTACAGGACAGCTCTCAGTATTTCAGAAAGAAAAGGGTAGATTTATAAAGGAGGGAGAGAGGACGAAGTGAATCTTTCATAGAAAGAATTAACAGATATGTGGAGTAGTAATGCTAGACTGGGATGCAATATTTACTGTAGACACTCAAAGAAGGAAAATAGCCTAACAAACTGCCTTGCCACACTAGCCTCCTCTGTGTTCAGACCTGCTGACACATCAGAAAGGTCCTGTCAGCCAAAGGCACAGCTTTGGGGAGGGCTAGACACGGCATAGGAACCTTTAAATGTATTTGCCTCGTCCAGTTCTGTAAGAATCCCAGACATCAGTAAACGGTGTGTTGGAATTCTCAAAATATAAAAGTACAACTCTAAAGCCTGCATGAGTGCTGCTTAGTCCCATTTGCACTTTGATTTTTTTTTCTTTCGTACTTGGAGGCAGCTCAGATTAATTTTACTGCAGTTGAAAATCATGCAAATATAGTTTAGAAGGAGGCATTTAATTCTTTATTGCTCTTGCACACAACACAAATAGCACCTCCAGTACTAACACAGCTAAGTGTTTTTAGTGTTATTCCACTATACAGTACATCACAATGTTAATTTTCCACATTACTTTATTTCTTCTCTAACCCATATTTTACAACAGAGAAAACAAACTGCTTGTAATTACACTGCATGCCAGGACAAATTAAGTAAACACGCATTTTTAATGCTTTTGGCTGTTAGGGTGAGAAACAAAGGGCTCTGGTTAAGGTCAATATTAGAGTTATGCAATTGCTCTGGGATACAAAAGACAAATGCCAGTGATTGAACATTGGTGAAATGGAAACTGTCCATTCTGTGCAATGTTTCTGAACTCCTGAAAATAATACGCTATGCTGAGATGAGGTCAGTTCTTTGTTTTCATTTTCTTTCAGGATAACACTATACCAATAATAAATAATAATAGTAATAATTTAATGGGAAAATCTATTGTGTCATTAGTGAAGCGATAAATCAGCAAAAAGTAAATGAGAGAGCGGCTATTGAAGATCAGCCTTGTGTTGTGTTTGCTAATGCTACCATCTCAGTACTACAGGGTGATACTGATAAAGGTTAACAGCAACTATAGGGGAAACCTAATTTTGCTCTCACTGATACTGGTGTAAATCTGACTTCAGTGGAATTATACCTCTCTAACTAGAAAGCAGACAGTGACCTGATGGTTATATTGTTTGGCCATGGACAATGAGGTTTTACGTGTTCTTGCCTTTAATGGTATGGATTAGGCCAGAGGCACAACATTCAGAGGCAGATGAAACCTCATGGGAAAGGGTACTCAGACTCATCATCTTTACTCAGCCAGCCACGGATACCGGGCTACTGGCTTATGTACATCTCCATTTCAGTGATAAATTAATCTTCCTCCCAGAACAAGGAATATATTTCTGAGACATTGTCTTTGCTAGCAAGAATGCTTGCTACAAGAAGAGCTGAGGTAAAGGAAGAAAAAAATCCCCACAACACATTTCACATGGAGAAGATCATGGAAAGAAATAATACTAAGAAAGAGATAACAGACGATTGCCCAGAGGGTGACACCAGTCCATTTTGTGATGAATGGATATTCAGAACATGGAACAGAAAAAAGTCTCCAGCCAAATTTCAAGAAGTCAAGGATAAATCCTTAAGAATTGGAGAGGAGCTTTTAAGACAAACCAAGAACTTCTCTGGCTGTATTTCTGAACTGATGTAGCTAAATGGGATGCTAAGGGCCAGCCACAGTCTCTCAGTGAATGAATTTGTGAATGCTCAGACTATCACTTACATTCCCAGCTCTTGGTAGGTGGAAATATTTCCACTCCTTGTAATATCATCTACAGCTGAAGTGTCTCCTTTCCATCAGAACAAGAATTGCTCATTACTTCAGCACAAGAAGCTCATGCAGGAGTGATGAGGGGAAAAGCAGGCCTTTGCTGTCACCTGGCCATACTCATTCTCAGAATTTCCCAGCACACTCACCAGTCTCAAGGAGAAGCTCTACTGAGCTAGTGTGCTAGTTGGTCCTCCACCCCGAGGCAAGGCTGTGTCCCTGCCAGGACCTAATGTACAAATAAACCATTTCCAGGGTGGGCCGGTGTCACATTTGCCTGGTTCTTTTACTCCTTTCCTCTGCTACAAGCTTTGTGGTATGTGGGATTGCATAGCAAGAGGCAATACATTATGAACTAATTCCAGCTCCCAGTCAAATCCAGAAGCAAACTGGTGCATGGCTGGTGCAGACTTACAGCAGGGATAATGTTCTGAAACATTTGTTTCCATTGTCTCAGTGATCTCTCTCTCCCAACTTCTCACATCACCTTAAACCTCATTCTGTGGTGTTGATCCATGCGAACTAAAGAAGGTGCGGTAAATACTTCAAGAGTAACAGAAGAAGGAAAAGGCATTTAAAGTGACAAAGATAAAGATTATATGACATCAATGTACAGAAAAGAGCTGGTTGAAAAAAGATTGTCATGGCTTAACCCCAGGCAGGAACTAAGTATCATGCAGACACTCACTCACACCTCCACCAGTGGGATTGGGAAAGAGTCAGAAGAGTAAAAGAGAGAAACTTACAGGCTGAGATAAAAACAGTTTAATAACTAAAGTCAAACACACACATGCAAGCAAATTAAAATAAGGAATTCCTACACTGCTTCCCATGGGCAGACCAGTGTTCAGCCATCCCCAGGACAGCAGGGCCCCAACACCCATAATGGGAAGACAAACACCATCATTCCAAATGTCCCCCCCTTCCTCCTTCTTCTTCCCTTTTTATATACTGACCTTGATGCTATATGGTCTGGAATTTCCCTTTGGTCAGTGACCTGTCCCAGCTGTGTCCCCTCCCAGCTTCCCAAGAGCCTCTAGTTCCCTTGCAAACATGACAGTACAAAAAAGCAGTAAAAAAAGCCAAAAAGGCTGTGGCTCTGTGTCAGCAATGACAAAAACATATCTATATTATCAACACTTCAGCACAAATCCAGAGCCCCATACCAGCCACTGTGAAGAAAATTAACTCTACCCCAGCCAGAACCAGCACAGAGATTCAGTAAGAAAGTTTGATCTTGGCAAGGGCTGTTGACGAGTGGTTCAAATACTGAGCCCGTATTGGCTCTGACTTTGCCTATGGCCTGTGCTGCTATTAAGTGCAGAAAAATCTTATTACCCTGCCTCAGAATTAGGAGGCACACCCACTAAAACAAGGGACAACATTCTAATTTGAAGAAGCTAAGTATTCATACAGCTCTACATTGTGTAGGTACTGCCTTACTTTATCGGTACATAGAGCATCCCCAAACAGCTCAGCTTATTCTATGCAAATCACTTCACTTACTGCTGAAATGCAGCTCTCTTTGTTTATATCCAAGTAATATAGCAAGTGAGTTTACTTCTAAGAAAGAACCTTGAGTTTGGTGCCTGCAGCTTAGGGTCTAACATGTTTTGTCTCCTAATTGGGTTGCCATGCTATTCACTGCCTACTGCAATATCTTTCTAAATAGAATATCCTTATTTTTTTCTTTCTGCAGGCTAGCTTGTTAGCTACTTGCTTTCCCATAGTGGTCATATGCATCCATGCCTGTATATCTTATTCTTCAAAAATATTTTATTGTTACTTTGAAAGGCCTTACTGACCTGCCTGTTTTTTCACAATGCAGCTGGAGAATTTGTGTCACTTAGCCTGTGCCATGTATGAAAACTGAAAACTGTCAGTGCTACATTCTCAGTTTTCTGAATGGAGAAGAGCTGTTTTCTAGAATCAAAGGTTCATAAATGGCTTGTAAAAGTTTAGTGAACAGGGCCCATAACCTATTGATCCTATTGTATTCAATACAATTCACTTTAGTCAATGAGCTCAGTAAATAATGATACTGCTGTTATGAGCATCTTTCCTTCCTTATAAACAACTATTCACTTGTGTCCTGTTATAATGATAATGTCACTGATTTACAGAGGTTGCCCAAGTTACCTTATTAATTAGAAGATGCATTAGGCCTATTGCAAAACATTGTTCTGACTGTGAGCTATCACTGCCCAAGGACCTCTAAAAGACAAAGAATTCCATTTTGCAAAATCTAGTTAACATATCAAAGAGCAGTAAATGTGCAAATTGCTGTCATAAGGAATCCTTTATTGCTTTTCCTTTTCATGATAGCACCCCTCCCCCATCTCTCCATTCTACCCACTTTGACAAGGTCACTCATTGGAAAGAAGAGCAGCTATTTATGTTCTTCAGATGTTTACCTTCAGCAAAAGACACTTCAAAGACTGCTTATGGGACTCTCCTCTCACCCAGCAAACACTTAAAACCCATTGTTGTGATTGATGGGCCCTTCCTGCAGATTTAATAAATATAAGCAGAAGCCAGATCCCCTTTTTTTAGGCCAGCTGTCTTGAATAATAGGCAAAAAGCTCATGGGTGGCCAAGGTAGACAGGACCTTTCAGGAAATGCCTAATGATTGTTTGGTACATTTTTATGTGTGTGTTTTGCAAGTTTATTATTTAAGCTTCATCAATACTTGGTTCTGTTTTCTACTGCTATGGAGCACAGTTATTTAAATAAATCCCACAGATTTTTATTGGGAATTTTGTGCATTCCTAGTGTTGTCTAAGAGACAACAGAGCCTCATGTTTATTTAGATTTAGTTGAGGCTGAGCTGGTTCAGTGAACTGTGAGACTCTCCAAACATAGGACATTATCAGATTGAAAGAAGGCAAAGAATTTCAGAACTGGAACTAACAAACTGGTCAGGGTACTGGTACTCAGAAAAAGCATCACCTCTAACTAACTAGCTAATGCTACAACATCACAGTTCTGTGACTTATTTACAGAGGCACTGAAAATGTGATGGCTTTTTTGTTCAACTCTGTCTTGATTGTAGATTGAATAGCACCAATTTGACACAGTCAGGAACAGTAAGGATTTCAGATATTCAGCTCAGGGGAATGAGTCACACATGTAAAGCGGGATGGGATGTGTGTATGTTTCATGTGAATATGGCATGTCAAAGAGTGACCCAAAACCATTGTGCTGGTGTCCTTCGCAAACGGACAGGTCTGGAAACACTCATTTAAATCTTCCCTAAGATACTTGCGTATCAGTCATGACCTGCAAAACTGCTAGTGGCTCATGGAAATAGAAGGTCTTTGAGGTAGCAGACTGATGAGTTCACATAGGTTAATTTGTTAACAACGACTCAGATCTGAGACTTATACTTTTCAACTAAATTATGCTGTACATCTTCCAACCAAGTGCACATTTCACTTTCAGTTGAAGTGACTATGTTTTGTTTGTTCCATGCACGGAATTTACCCCAGCTCTCAGTGTTGTGATGAAAGATGTGAAGATTTTGGCATCAATCCTTATTCCTTCCATGGAAAATTCTGAAAATGGCATGCAGAGGCACCAAGGAAACCCTCTTTGTTTGGTCTCTATGCCAGCTGCCTACTTGGCGAAAATAAACCCATTATCACATTGTTAAGCTGGAGATCCCCAAACAGGAAGGTATGTATGTAGAGCCAATGTCCCACCATGGGAACATATTCCTCAACAAATGTTCTTTAAATCTTCCAGGATTTGCCACCAGTGTCCTGTACTGTGTAGTGGCAGTGATTCTCTCTTTCCCGTTATTATCCTCTCTGTTAAGTGTTATTGAATGCTGTGACTTGAATTTTTCCGTAATGTTACATATTGACCCTTGGCTACTGCCATCCATCCAGATCTGACCTTCCTCTCTATTTCAAGATATTCCTGTTTTTGTTTTGTGCTTTTTCTATGTTATTCACAGGTAATCAGCTGTCTGACAGAAGTACTATACAACCTAATATGAGGATACAGGGCTAAAATAGATCTTTTCCATGGAGTTCAATGTTTAGACAGGAAAGCTGTTTGTTTAATATCTTTGGCAACTTAATGGTGTACACTTGAAAATTCAAATAGAAGATTATAAGTTTTAAAAGTTGTGAAAAATGAGGTTTTTCCCTTTTTTTCTAATAAATGGGATACAGCAACTGCAGAATTTGTCTTGCTGTAAGAATCTCCCTCTAGAGTTAGTGACTCAGCTGCTACACAAACCACATGAGGAATTTTTGGTCCTTGGTAAGTACAGGACTTGCATGACTGGTGTGCTCTGCTACCAAAAGATATCATAAATT
The DNA here is from genome assembly GCA_013400235.1 of Oriolus oriolus. Lineage (NCBI taxonomy): Eukaryota > Metazoa > Chordata > Aves > Passeriformes > Corvidae > Oriolus > Oriolus oriolus. The sequence continues at coordinate 40,399 of VXBT01004394.1, forward strand.
TGACAGGAACCATAAAGAAGGGATTTCTGTGAGTTCCAAGAGAAACAGGTGACTTTCACCCTCCCCGTGCGAGCTGTGAATCATGACATTTGTAGCCTGGGCATATGCCTTCCATGTAACTTATAAACCTATTCAACAAAACCTTCCATAAGACATGAGCCTATTTTTCTTTTGTCACTAGCAGGAAAATAAAAGAGGATGAGGTCAGTCTCTAAATGTCTCCTAACACGTCTTAAATTAAGGTGGTTGGGTGGAAAGCATTAAAGGTGTCTGCAAGCTTCATTCAACACTACTGATGTCTATTGTCTACCTCTTCTGTCATCCAACACTCCTCTTATGAAAATGTTTTAAAGAATGTAATGAATAGTGAAAAAAAATCCCCTCAAATATTATAAGAAACCTGCAATTCTATAGCTAGGTTATTGTTCTCTATTGATTAGTATAAAATGTTTCCCCATTTCTCCAAAAAGGATAACTATAATTGCAAGAAATTTTAAGTCTCATTTGTTATCCACATACTTTACAGGTTCTGTGTGTTATATGATAGAAGATACTTTCTAATATGGTCTAAAGAGAAGAGGGTCCGCTTGAAAAAGCACACAATGATCTGCAGCCCTCTGTTCCACAGACCTTCCACATCAACCTTTGATTTCCCCAGTACTAAGTTACTATAGGCCATGCTTACCCGCAGTTCCTGGAAAATAATCTGAGGTTTCTAGCCTGATCTTTATCCCAGGTTTCATTTAGCAAATTTTTTTGAATTACCTGTTATAGATGTATTTCTTTAAAAGAATAGCCATATTACAATGTGTTCTCTTCTTGCCCTCAAGCTGAGAACATTAGACTGTACCTGCAGAAAAATTAAATTACAGCCAGAGAAGTTGATTGTTTTTCCAGTGAAAGTATTGTAAATTTTGTCAAGATACAATAGCAATTCCTAAACACATTCTGTTCTGTTAAGGAGAAATTGGCTGTAATCAAAAAACAAGCTGAAAATTCACTTTCATATTTCTCTTAAATAATTTCTATTCTCTTTTCCTTAATATTTCCATGCAAACAAAATATCTTCGAAATATCTTAGGCAAAAAAATTTATTTCAGAGCCTGCAAACTTTATATGAACAGGCATTTTCTTATGGTTGGTAGAAAAGTTGAACCTTGCTTTAGGGTTTCTCATAAAGTTTATAATGTTAAAATACCACAATTCCTTTCTATTTTCCATATGCACGATTAAAAGAACAAATGATTGAGTTCACAAGTATATAATATAGTCTTCTGAACTTGACAACTGAACATGAGAAAGTATTTTTTGGAGTTTGTTATGCCAGAAATCTGGGGTTTGCTACTCCACTGTGAGAATTTTTGTATGTCACTTTTGATACTCTCAATTATTTTTTTATTTAAAGTATAAGAAACGTTCAGTGGTAGCATTTAGTTATACCTCACCCATTTCTTCTGACACTGGGTAGTGAAATTTGAATGTCTTTAATGTAAGACCTCAGGAATATAATATATTTAGCCATAAGGTCTCTTTATTCTATTTTCAGACAGGTACCTCACCAGAAATGAATTCCTGGGATGGCTCCATTGAAGATTATTTTTTCCTTAGGTATACCATCCGTCATAGCAAATGCCTCAAAAATAAAAACCAAATGGCCATGAAACACATTACATCTATCTTTCTGTTATCTTGTGAGTTCCAGGCATCATTTGGTAGGCATTTTACAACCACCCCTATGCCTAGTGACATTCATTAGCAAGGAAATGTTATTTGAGGGTCTGACATAAAACTTAACAAACACTAGATGAGTTTGTGCCCCAAATGATGGTCTATCTTAGGCTTATATATTAGTTCCTAAACCTGAACCAAATCTAAGCAGAATTTTAGGGAAGTTTGCAGTGTCTTCACATCCAAATTCTCAGACTTTAACTCATTCATACAGCTGAACAGAAGTTCTGCAGATTATTTTCAACTTCAAACCCAAGATAATGAGATCTCACAGCAAAATTATGGTTATCATCAGATAACCAAAGCAGGCTGAGCTCTGTTTAGGCATTTGTGTGCATGCAGACAATCTTACTCAGAGCACTGATTTTCAGAGCCTATAAGCCCAGATTCTGATACCTGGACCCGTAACAAGTAATAGTTCCATATTAATCTTACTGAAGCAGGGCCATAAAAATATTTGCCAAAGAAAACGTATTTTGGAAATGGTGAGAGGAAAGAGACATGCGCAGAGCACATTTGGTGTAACAATTTATTTATCAAATTCACGCAGGCTGTTTTGCGTTCTCACCCTAAACAGAGTTGGTTTACCCTTGACCTCAGAATGTTGTTATGTGTCAACACTTACTGAAGTGCCATGGACCTAAGCTGACTGCTGGAGCTGCCTGATCTTCTTTAAAATTAGGTCTGAAAATTCTTTTTTATTATACAGCAGCTCAGCTCATGAGTATAATTTTCAGAATCTTTGCAAGTAACATACTTCCAGTACAAAAGGTCATCATTTTGGAAACACCACTATTTGAGCTTAGGGCAACTTGCTGTTCTGCTGATGGCATATGATTTAAGTAATGGGAACTGCAAAAACAACCTGGGACATATTTGGTAACACTCTTTACCCCCATCACTCTCCATCTTCTTTTTCCCATGTCTTACTTCCCCAGGAGTTGATGACAATTAAATCTATGGATGCAAAGAACTCACCTCACACCACTCTGCTGTAATTATAACTTTGCTGCAGACTTCCAGATCTGACAGGCTCCGTCTTGTCTGCCCCTTGATGCTGTGGCATTTATTTACAATCTCAATAACATCTTGTGGAAAATGAATTGTACTAGTGCCAAGGATCAGAGATTGATATATTGTGAATGCTAGGAGGAGCAGATATTGAAAGACAGAGAATAAAGCACTAAGATAATGGATAATTATGTTAATTTTTCAAAGATCTTTAAGAAGGTGACATCCTTTGCATGCCAAAAGAAAAGGATAAAAGAAAAGATTAACAATTAGCCATGGGATGCAAAGACAGGGAATAAACATTCAGAAGAACTGATGGATTTATTTTCCCTCTGTCCAAATGCATGTTCTGAATTTTTTTCTTTTACACCTGCACCCATTGATTGGAAACTCTGTTATAAAATATTGTACTCCAGGGAGCATAAGGTTTTTCAATACCATTTCACTGGGTCTTCTAAAAGGAAGTTGCAGATCAGTTCAAGGTGGAATGCCTTTTATACCTTAACCATACCATGAGATCTACATTTTCTAGTTTGGCGGTGCTTCCAAACTTTCAGCTCCATTTGTACGTACTTATGACTTCTCTTTCCCAAATCAAGGCAAGCTCCAAAAGTCACCACACACATCTCTGGCCGCTTCATAAGCTACCGTCTTCCCCCCAGTTGCCCTGGTTACTGCAAGAAGGAAAGCCAGCTGTGCAGAGAGGAAGACATCTTTGGTGCACAACTGTTGCACCTGCCAGATGTAACTACACAGCCCTCCACAAAGCTCTCATTTCTGCATCCTCTGCCCCTGCTTTCTCCTGCTCTTTAAGTACAGCTGCTGCATGGGGCACCAGGTGGGAAGGCCTTCTGGAATGGTTTATTTCTCCAATCTCACACCATGACATCTTCATCAGAATGAGTGTTTCTGGACGGGGAAGGATCATGGGCTACTTTCCTTTCACAAATGCACATTTGGAACAATATCGGCTTGAAGAGATCCTTATGACCTTGGAAGCTGTAGTGGTTGCCACCCTTCAGCCCAGAGGCTGACATTCCTCTTTTTGGGATCTTTTTGGCATCATCACATACAATCCAGTTACCCTAACAGTGTAGGTGCTAAGGCAATGCGTTCTTTCCTACAGACTTGTAACATTTCTTTATGTGGAGCTTGTATAATACATGTGAAAATCCACCAAAATTGTTTTATTAATTAATACACTTCATAAAACCTGTAAACAAAGCTTAGTATTGTCTGTGTTATTCCTTCAGTGCAGCAGAAAATGTTTTGCCTTGCCAATAAACACTGTTCCAGAAATGCCATCTCTCCAGAGCAGTAATCCTCGCATTTCTTACTCATTTGGCAAGAACAATGAATTCTGAAGCAGGGTATAAGCTAAAAGGAGAAGTTTTCCAGTTCTCAAAGTGAAAAAACAGAGGACTTTCCAAAAGATATCAGCTTGTGCCATTTTCCTCTTTGGGAAGATTCTTTGATGTATTCAGGGAACATGCCAGAGCCTGAGGCTGAACTCAGTTATGATACTGTAAATCAGGGTAAATCCTCAGCTGGCATTGGTGAACTTAAAGTAGTTTGTGTTTACTGTAGTGATCATGGTTCTGTCAATCAGATTCCCTCCTTATTTATGCTGTGTATGATATTACTTTCCTGAAGGCTTTAAAACCTTTTTGCTAGTTGTGTGTGGTAGATGCACAGTGATTTTTTTTGTTTAATTGTAGGAAGCTAAAGAGTAATTTCCTGCTGCCTGTACTTTACAGGAAGTTTAGTGTGATCCCATGGGAGTGCAGCAATCGGTGACCTGTGAGAGACTTCACCATTGGCTGGGAGAATAGTTCTGGGAGAAGTGCCGCTCAAAGAGGAAAGAGAGGTATTTCTCAAAGCCAGCTCACAAGACAGACACAGTTGCCAGCTATTACAGGACTGATCTGTGCGCAGAATCCTTCTTCGTGCTTTCAGCTGCTGCTGCTTGCTATGAATACACACAGACAAAGAGGAAATAGAAAAGAATCAAGGAAACTGAAAGTGCTAACGTATGCAGAAAGAGTGCAATGTTCCCAAACAAGACACAGCACCAGTGGTCTTCTAAGCAGGCTCACCCACTGGATTGTGGCCAAAATAATCCCCCCCTGAGTTTCAGGGGGTTTTTCTCATAAAGTATCTGCAGTTTTGAAGACAAAGCAAAAAAAGTAAATCCTGTTCACATTTTGGAAATTGATTAATGATTAAACATATTTAGTTTGGTCCCTTTCAAAGTAGTAAAGATTTGCTGATGACACAGATGCATTCTTAAGGGAAATGGATGTTAATTGCTGTCTAGACATTTTATTACTACGGTGGGGCACTAGTCATTGACCATCTCTCTTTTTTTTCCCTTTTTACACGTTAAACTATAGGTCAGGCTAAATTGTTTGTTTGTTTCTGTAGAAGATAACAATGTGGTTTCAGGGTGGCACACAACTGAGAACTTTGAGATACCAATCAGCAGCAGGAAAGTATCCAAGTGACAGAAGCATTATGATTTTTCAAGATATTTGGTTTTTTATTCAAAAAACGGTGTCTACTGCAATTTTAACAGATCCCTCTCCTACACACAGTGCAAACACTCAACAAGTTCGTGCACCTCTGCCTTTGTCCCTCTTGGAACATAATGGAGTAATTGTTTAAGTAGCTTCAGAGCTGGGTAGGATGCTTTGACTTTCCATACATAAAATGCTTCAGCACACCTAAGTTTAAGCCAGTGTCATATTTTGCTGAGATGAAAAGACTAATGACTATTTGTTCTGCTTGTCTAGCAAGCAAGCAGTTAAAGATTAATTCAGATGAAATGTAAAACTCATCATCAATAGCCCTCAACACAGGAGAATATACCTGAAGTCAGTTGGCCTGATTCTGATCTTACCTCAATTTTCCGTCAATATAAATCTGTTTCTGCCAGGCAGCTTGATCCTGATTTACATCAGGGTAAGCAAAACAAAACCATTGTTTTTACAGGCTTCACTTGTGCTGCTTAGTGATGCTGATTTACTCTAATGAGAACACATCTGCACTTCACAAGGTAGGTGAGAGCATTCACAGTAGTGCCTCTTCCTAGAGAAAAATTGAAGAAGTGATGGGAATGAAAGAACGTTGGTTCAAAAACACACTGCTGGTTCAAATAACATGGTCGGGCAATGAAAATTACAGGACCTGACATGACAATGCTCAATTACATGGTTCAAAATTGTCAGGCTTATTGTATTTTTAAAAAAGACATTCTCATCATTTCCCTTTATCATGCATTTGCCTCTCAGTTCTACTGTCCCTCTGCTGCACAATTAATATAGCAAAATGAGATTCCTCAGTTTGGGAGTCTGTTTGCTTGTCTGACTGTCTAGCTGACCCGGGTACAGAAGGACACACAATCAGGGAGAGCCCATAATATCCTGGTGCTGTTGAGAAAGGTCCTCCATGTTGTCTGTCTGTAGTCACTCCTCCTTCATGCACAGCAACCTCACCTACAACAGAACAGAGCGATGTGATGAGGTTCAAGGCTTACAATATCTTTTTTTAAATGTTACATTTAAAATCATGTTTAGTTAGATCTTTTCAGCAATACAGTTTGAACTGCTTTGCTAAAAAAACCATTGCCATTATCACCACTTTCCAAGGATGTAAAATGAAGAGCAACACAAAGAATAGCTTCTCTCTGAGGAGAAGCCACCTTGACCAGAAAAAAATCTTGAAAGATCCTGCTTCAAAAATGTCATCTCCTGTGTTCACTTCCAATTTTGCAAGGGCTTTGGTAGCTTTATACACATCTGACTGGTTTAGAAAGAATGCATGGAAAGAATCACAGAGTAAACCTAATGCCCATGTATTCAACCAGCCTGCTTGTCTCTGCAACTTTCTCCTTCAGAGAACTCTTCTCTGATCAGAAGTTACAACTCTGATGCCTTACGCTATTCTCTTAACTCGCATAAGAACCAGAACCACAACACCCTACTCTCACAGCATTTTGAGAAGCCAAGCTGCTATGTAGCATTAAAAAAATTGTAAAATTGCACATAGAAGTTTACTGTAGAAGTGTGAAGGGCATTGCTAGTGCTGTTGTAAACCATGTAAAAATAGTGGCAATAATAAATTAAAGAAGGCTGAAAATAAATTTAAGTACCATTTTAAAGCATATTTAAGATCAGGATTGTTTTCAGTGACAGAGGATTCTGATCTCAGCATGCATTGTGGGGATTTTCCTGCATTAGCAAACAGCAAATACTGCAGGTAATTCTTGAAGACTCCTAATCTAAACACAGCTAAACCAGTTGCCTATGGTTTCATTTCTGTCAGTAATCAATACAAGCTGAACAGGCTGTCTTCCCTGCTTCTTTTTCCTCCAGGCTGCCAGATTTTGCCTTATTTCAGACAGTAAAGCTGGCAGAGCACTCCCCTGAAGTTCATCTGGCTCCTCTGGCCAGGACTGGGTCAGGGAGCCCGTCTGAAGGGCTGCCAGATCCCACATGGACAGAAACAAGATGCCGGGAAGGGTAGTGACTGTTCCAGTAGGCATAGATAGATCTAGAAGATGTCTGTCTGTAGTCTATACAATAGAGAGAGAAGTCCATTTCAAGGCTGCTGTGCACAACAACATTGTTGTTGTTATTATTATTATTGTTGTTGTTGATATTGATATTGATATTGATATTGATATTGATATTGATATTGATATTGATATTGATATGTATTTTCCGACCATTCAGCACCCATATTGTCCCTCTCTGGCACAGACTGCCATCAGCTCAGATGTCAGATTTGTCAGTTTTACTGGCAAATCTCCAAGACTCTCTTCAGGTAAAATCAGCTAGACTGATTTTTTTCAGAAGTATGTTAGAGAGCACCCATAAGAATTCAATGTAACCTCCACTTAGTGAATTTAAGGCAGTGCTGTCTTCAACCAGACACATTGTACCTTGAAAAACCTTAGTATAAGAGACAAATATTAGAAGTTTGCTCAGTTTTAGTTAGGTAAATTTAATATATAGCTTTACTAAATGGCAAAAGTCTGTGGGCCTAGATGTCATCCCCGAGGTTTCTGGGGGTCTAACATACAACAGTGGAAGAAGAGAGAGCAGGGAAGAGGAGGGGCAAATTCTTTATTCTGTAAATAAGTAGTAAATTTAATTATTTGCTGTTCTAATAAACAGCCATGCTAGGCCTCTCTGTTTCAGCACCCAAATCATCACATCACAGTTCCTGGTGCTAACTAGTCAAATCCTCAAATCTTAAACAGGATGTCTATTTTATTAAAGAAGCCCTTTCAGGCGAGAGAGAAGCATGTTTTGGCTGGAAAACACCAATCGTGAAGCAGGGGGAGTCAGGGAAAGCATGGTGGTGAGGGTTGTGGGTAATAATATTCTCCGGATTATCTAAAAGTGAGGTTTTCTCTCAGATGGAAGAGCAGGAAAAGAGGAAGTCACAATTTCAGACAGTTTGCACAGATGGTGACCACCCTCAGTCAACATTCTCGTAAAAATGGCTGTGTACCTTTCTTTTCCCCTCAGTATATACAGAGAGAAATAAAAAGAGGAAAGAAAAAAAAAGGTCAGTGCAAAAGTGCTTAAGAAGGCAAAATCTGTGTGAGTGCATGAAGGGAGGAGGAGAGGGAGAAAGAATGCCATTTAACTGGCCCTGGTTTTTACACTTTTTTGAACTTGCCTTTCTTCCCTGTCCGTCCATAGTGAACTTCTGAGTCTCTCATATCCTGAACACTTGCCAGTTCAAACTCTCTACATATTAAGCCATAGTCAGCACAGTTCAAAAGAGGGTCAGAGGGAATGTAGAGACAATGGTTAGAGGGAGTTTTGCCCACTTTGATGGTCTCAAGATGCTGAAGCAAGCAAGGAACTAGTTTAGTCACTGTAGAAGGCAAAGCAGAGAAGCCTGAACACTCTAAGGGTTGTTTTGCACTCTGTTCAGAAACCAGCACTTCACACAACACAGGTTCATGGACAGAGACAGAAAAGCTTTAGCTCCTGGTAGGTTATAACACAGCTTGGTGGGCTGCAATATTGTAACAGCGTTTAGAAGTAAACCAAATATTGATGTGGTCGTTCCTTCACAAATAACATGATGGTGGAGCCTGTGTAGTTGCTCAGGAATCGCTCACATCCCATTTGTCTGACAAAGATCCTTCCTTGCTCTGTCTTGCAGTGTAATCTGAGCCTCAGCACAGCCCTCCAGTGCTGGGAGGGCTTACACGGCTCCCAAGGTAGCAGACAACAGGCTGCCTCCGGCCAGCATCTGGGACCCTGCAGGAAAACTGAACCTGCAGGCAGCAGCTAGCTGAGGATCCATCAGAGATTTGCTTTACTGGAACAGAAAGACTGGCTTGTGCACTGTGCTCACACAGAAAAAGAGGTAAGTTTGGGATCCTGAGTGTAGGTTGTGCTGAGGACACCAGATGAGCACGCTACAATGTTCCTACCCTAAACACACTGTCTCCTTCAGAGCAGGCAGAAAGCCAGAACCACATTTGAAAATCTTAATTATGGGACAATTTGATATGCACTTGCTCTTGAAGTAAATAGGAACAACCTCAGCAATATTTTTTAAAGGTAATTTTATTTTTTATTTGCTGGTATTTCATGTATTTCCAAACGCTTTTTAAATATTGTTGTGAAATAAGCTTACAAAGACCTCACATTTCACATAATCATAGAATGGTCTAGGTTGGAAAAGACCTTTAAGGTCATCAAACCCAGCCGTTAACAAAACACTGCCAGGTCCACTGCTAAACCTTGTCTGTAAGTACCTTCCCCAGGTACTTTCTTGCCAGGCAGATTTTCAAACACTCTTTGCTAAGCCTGTAGCACCATACAGGGTTGTTGTGATCCAAGTGCAGGACCAGGCACTTTTCCTTATTGAACCTCAGGCTAGCAATCCAGCCTGTCCAGATCCCTCTGCAGAGCCTTCCTGCCCACCAGCAGTTGAACACTCACACCCAATTTAGTGTCCTCTGCAAACTGAATGAGGAATCATTCGACCCCCTTGTCCAGATCATTGATAAAGATGTTAAACGGGACTGGCCCCAGCACAGGGAACACCACTTATGACGGAGGAACACCAGATGGGTGTTCCTCCATTCACCATGACTCTCTGGACCCGACCATCAAGCCCGCTCTTAACCCAGCAAAGAGTACACCTGTCTAAGCCATGGGCTGCCAGTTTCTCCAGCAGAATGCTGTGAAAACAGTGTCAAAGGCTTTGCTAAAGTCCAAGTAGACAACATTCACAGCCTTTCCCTCATCCACTAAGTGCATCACTTTGTCATAGAATGAAATCAGGTTGATCAAGCAGGATCTGTCTTTCATAAACCCATGCTGTCTGGGCCTGATCCTCTGGTTGTCTTTTACATGATGTGTGATGGCATTCAAGATGTTCTGCTCCATGATGCTTCTCAGTACAAAGGCCAGATTGACAGGCCTGTGGTTCCCTGGATCCTCCTTCCTGCTCTTCTTGTAGATGAATGTCCCAATGTCCAGTCAATGGGACCTCCCCAGCTAGCCAGGACTGCTGATAAGTGATGGAAAGTGGCTCGATGAGCACATCCACCAGCTCCCTCAGAACCCTTAGGTGGATTGCATCTGGCCCCACAGACTTACTATTACAGACTGAGGCAAAGAAGGTGCTAATTACCTCAATCTTTTCCTCAACCTTTGTCACTATGTTTCCCCCTACATCCAATTAAAGCTGGAGATCCTCCTTAGCCCTCCTTTTATTGCCAATGTATTTATAGAAACATTTTTGTTGTCTTGTATGGCAGTAGCCAGATTAAGTTCTAGCCAGCCCTTTTAATTTTCTCCCTGCATAATCACACAACATCCTTGTAGTCCTCCTGAGTTGCCTGATCCTTCTTCAAAGGTAATAAACTCTTCTTTTTTTCCTGAGTTCCAGACAAAGCTCTCTGTTCATCCAGGGTAGTCTTCTTGCCTGCTGGCTCATCTTCCAGAAAAGCAGGACAGCCTGCTCCTGCACCTTTAAGATTTCCTTCCTGAATAATGTCCAACATTCCTGGACTGCTTCGCCCCTCAGCACTGCCTCCCAAAGGACTCTGTCAACCAGACTCCTAAACAGACCAAAGTTTGCCTGCTGAAAGTCCAAGGCAGCAGTTCTGCTGAACCCCTTCCTTCTCCAAGAGTCAAAACCACTATCATTTTGGGATAGCTGTGCCCAAGACAGCCTCCAACCATCACATTGCCCATCAGTCCTGTTCACAAACACCAGGTCCAGTGAGGCGCATTCCCTTGTGGACTCATCAGATGTGTCAAGAAGCTCTCTTCCACACATGCCGTCAACATCCTAGACTGCTTACTCTCTGCTGTGCTGTGTTTCCAGCAGACATCTGGTAAGTTGGAGTCCACCCCAAGAATGAGGGCTACCAATTGTGAGACTTCTCCCAGCTGCATATAGAATGTTTTGTCTGCCTCCTCATCTTAGTTGAGTGGTCTATAACCGACTCCCATCTGCCCTACCAACCTTACCCCTAACTCTTACCCACGAATACTCAACCCTATCGTCATCATTATTAAGCTCTAGACCACAAAAACCCTCTCCAACAACCAGTGATAGTCCACTGCCTTTCCTTCCTTCCCGATCCCTTCTGAAGAGTGTACAGCCATCCACTGCAGTACTTAAGTTGTGCAAGTCATCCCACCATCTTTCTGTGATGGCAATTTTGTCACAGATTTCCTGCTGCACAATGGCTCCTGTTTGTTGCCCATGCCGCATGCACTGGTGTAGATGTCCTTCAGCAGAAATTAGGAATAAATATTGAACTTATGCATTAAACTTTGTAGCTTTCCAAAAGACTTTCTCTCAAGCCTTACATATTCTCTGTTGTCTACTGCAGATGCCACTAAGTGCAAAGTTTATATCCACCTATTTTCTCCACATGTCAACAATCTCTCCTTTCTGAAAAATGCAAGTGACTCACTTATCCAAAGCTGACAAAGAAAACACTTGGTCATTCCTGAGCCAACATAGGAGACTAACAAGGAATTCCAGCTGAACTGCTTCCGCAAAGGAGGAGAATGGATGAGGTTTTATGAAGACTAATCTGCTCCACCAAAGATGGTTCAGCTAAAACAAATAGAAGGTCTTTGACAATAACTCAGCAATAGACACAAAAAACCTGAAACACCTTGGTGGATAGCATGTTGTGTTGGTTTTGCACAGCCTGGTTTTTGGTATGGGGGGACCTCAGAGGTGGCCTCTGTGAGAAGTTGCTAGAAGCTTCCACCCTGTCTGGCAGAGCCAGTCCCTGATGGCTCTGAAGATGGACATGCTGCTGGATAAGGCTGGGCCAATCAGACAGGTTGGTAAGGCCTCTGTGATAACATATTTAAGAAGAAAATCAAAACAAAAGGAGGGTGCAATTTGAATTCCAGCTAGAGAAGAGGAGGAGGTGAGGACATGTGAGGGAAACAACATGGCAACACCAAGGTCAGTGGAGAAGGAGGGACAGGAGGTGCTCCAGGCGCCTTAGCTAAGATTCTTCTGCAGGCTGTGGTGATGACCATGGCAAGGCAGGCTGTCCCCCTGCAGCCCATGGGGGTCTACGGGGGATGCCGAGATCCACCCACAGTCTGTGGGAGAGGTGCCCACGCTGGAGCGGGTGGATGCGTGGAGGAGGCTGTGGTCCAATGGGAGATGGGAGAATGGGAGTGGGAGAATGGGGAATGGGAGAGAGAGGGCCCTTACTTCCANCTTAGCTAAGATTCTTCTGCAGGCTGTGGTGATGACCATGGCAAGGCAGGCTGTCCCCCTGCAGCCCATGGGGGTCTACGGGGGATGCCGAGATCCACCCACAGTCTGTGGGAGAGGTGCCCACGCTGGAGCGGGTGGATGCGTGGAGGAGGCTGTGGTCCAATGGGAGATGGGAGAATGGGAGTGGGAGAATGGGGAATGGGAGAGAGAGGGCCCTTACTTCCAGGCTGGAGCAGCCTGTCGTTGAAGGACTGCACCCCATGGGAAGAGTGACCCATGCCACAGTAGGTTCGGGAGGACTGCTGCTCGTGAGAGTGGAGCCATGCTGGAGAAGTTCACGGAGAACTGTCTCCTGTGGGCGGGCCCCCACAGTCTCATGGGGGAAGGACTCCTCTCCTGGAGCAGCAGAAGAAAGCCTTGGATGACGAACTGACCAAAACCCCCACACCCTGTCTCCCTGCACTGTCGGTGGAAAGGAGGGAGGGGTTGGGGCAAGAAAAGGTGTTTTCGAGGGCTTATTTTACTGCTCCTCATCCTTCTCTGATTTTGTGAGTAATAAACTCACTTTGTATTTCTAAGTTGAGCCTGTTTTGGCTTGGAGTGTTTTTCTCCAGGTCCTTATCTCAACTCATAAAGCCTTCATTAAATTTTCTCTCCTCTGCCCACCTGTGGCAGGGGAGGGTGAGTGAGCAGCTATCGCGGGTGCCTGGCATTTGGCTGGTGTCAAACCATGACACATGTCTCTCCAGCCTTGCAACTACATTTTTGTAACACATGCTCTAAAATAAAAATTAAACTTCATGTTTGAAGTTACCTTCTCCTTAGGTAAGAGATTAGGATGAGATTTACAGAAATCAGACTATGACCCCACTGCAGGGTTCATGCATAGCACTGTTTCAGACCATGGGTGTTGATGGACCTGTGAAAGAGCCAGTGCAATATTTTCCTTGCTTGGATAACAGAGAACATCATTCCTTAGAAGGACCACTGGGAAAGGGGAAGAAGAGCAGAGCACAGGAGCTAATGTCAGGAGTTGGGCATCTGGTGACCAAAACAGTTTTTGTCAGGTGTCTTTGCTCAAAATACCAAAAGCTGACAGATCCATCAGAAAATTAAACTTTCAAAATTCATCAGCTTCCCTGAGACTTATTTAGACAGCTTCAGTGGGAACTGAAGAAACTTCAGTTCCTGTGTGCTGAAGAAACTCTGACAAGGAAAGAGCCCCCAACATAAGTAACTAAAATCAAAATGAGACCAAGAGGAACATCCTCTGTACTGAACTGCTCTGCGTATAAGGAGAAAAATGTAGTGCAGCAGTCAAATAAGTCTCATCTCTCCCAGATTTCTATGATTGTAAACTTTCTATTATCATTGGCCAATATTCGCGAGGGAATTAAAGCCCTTAAAACTCTTTGCACTTTTTTTTAAAAAATCTAAGTCTTTCCAATGCAAGACTTAGTGGGCCACAGTACACAATGTTTTACTAGGAACACTTTTTGAAGTATTTTTCTAATTTTTGTGTAACATGGGCCAGGTGTTCTTGCTTCACTTCTTGAACACAGATTCACCTCTCCTTCTGCACTGGTACTGATTTCATTGCTGAAAAGTCCCCAGTCACCATCACACAAAATGGTGCATAAAGCAATGATACAGTTTAAAGTCGAAATTACATCTTCTTTTTCAACAGACGTGAGGACAGACCTCTCCCTTCTATGCCACCTAGTGCAAGTACTATAAATTCAAATGCTGAGCAAAGATGTAGGATTTAATAGAATTTGAAAGATTCACAAGCTGTAGGATTACAAAGGGTTTCAAACTATCTGAGACACCACAGTAGAAGAAACCATAGAGAGAGAAATCAGCACAGTGTACAACATATCTGAACTTTTTCTACTAGCTTCACTAGTTTCTGGGTATTGATTTACATTAAAATATCTTTCTTTGTTTTTACTGTGTTGGGCAACTCCTTATTGCTGAATTATGCCTTGTTTAGACCTTTGTCTCTCTTTAAGATTTGTTAACCTGCAATTCAGAGTTTATTTTTTGTTAAAAGCAAATAACTCACAGTGCCTTATTAATTGCTGACTGAAATTTGAGCAAGGATTTGGGAAGACAGCAGCCTTCTTTCCTGCTTACTAACGTTAGTGGTCTTCTGTACATCTGCAAACAGATTAGGGTTTTTAAGCCTTACCGTGGGAGGATGACAGTTTTTATTTGATGAATGAGTGCTCTTTTCAAGGCTTCAGAAGTAACATAAAGTTTTATGCCAACAAAGTGTTAAAGACTTTTAATCTCAGGACAAAGAATTGTTACATACAGTTCTGCAGGTTTGACCTGCAATACTTCAACTAGAAATTGCCAGCTCCTTTTGTATGTGGTTTTGATAGAGTTACCAAATAGGTGTCCAAAGTGGAATGGCTTCTCAGACCTACACACAGGGCAAGACAGGGTCCTACACTACTCAACCACTGTTCATGCATCTGAACGTCATTTTGTGGTGAACATTTCTTCTTCTCCTTGTTCAGTGAGCAAATTAGGGGATTCAGTCTAAAAGGGTGGGAGGGGGGAAGTGGGTGGGGTGGACAGTAGTTTGTTTTTCACATGGTTCTGTCACTAGCTGTATAAATATCTCAGACACTGAGGTCTTTAATGACTGAATACTGTTTTCTGACATGCAGCAGCTTTGGTCATGTATTAGGCCAGTGTGATGATGTGGTGCAGGATTTCTACATGTTCCCTCTGCAGTGCACCCAGAAACATGGATCTCAATGCCTTGTGTATAAATGAGACCACATAACCCCAGCAGTTCATGTGGACCAAACATCAGAGGAAGACCAACAACCAAGCAGTTATATTCATTTCTGATATGAATTCATAGGTTGAATTCAAGGTTCTGATTTTATTTCTCCATTTAGAATTCAGAATTAGCACAGCACTGAGAGAAACAGATGGTTTTTTCTACCTGTCTAAAAAGGTAGAGATGAGGATTTATCTCCTTTGCATTAGACTTTAACATGTAGATGTCTATCTCAAAGCTAGAAATCTAAGCCCTCTACATGCAGTGGAGAGAAAAGGGTGAGGTTTATCTCATCCAAATATAGACATTTAAAAGAGATTGGATAAGTGATCTCTTCAGAGTATTTATTTGTATCCATAAGAGTGTTGTAAAAATTTAGCTTAAACAGTATAGTTACTTTATCTAAGCTGTGTGAAATAAACTCTCCCCAGCCTTCTGCAGCTGAACACAGAGATAGCCCAGCAAGCTTTAAATGAACTGTCTTGGATCACAAAACTTTTCTGCCTAAGAAAACCTGCAAAACTACCTTATCTTGTACAGATCTGTCTCCTTCTCCTGCTCCTGGCCTTTGAAAAAGCTCATTTAATGTTTGTTAGGGTATTTCCATAGCACACTGCAATCTGCAGAGCAGAGAAGTCTCTTTTTATTACTCATTTCAACTGTTGAAGATGTTTTCTCCACAGAGGTCAAAGGGGTTTGAATTGATGGGAGCTCACGATCCTGAATGTCAGGTACTTTCCAAATGCTCTAGTTTGTCCTGCTACCATGAAACAATATATTTAGACGTGGGAATTAGAATAATTAGGGGGTGACTTCATATGTCTGCATAGGTAGGTTTCCATTTTCTTGCCTTGATGCATTTCTACAGGATCTCATAGGCATTGATTCAAGCAAGATTCTAGTCTCATATATGGGCATTTCAGAGGCTTAGACTATGCAAAATTCAAAATATTTATGCAGATCACTAAAAATCTCTTGCCCTATCAAGTACACCAGACAGTGTGTCTGTCACCTGCCAGAGGAGAAGGAAGAAAAATTAGAAAACTGAGAGGGAAGTTATGTAGTGGATGTCATCCCAGAGAACTATGTACTTAGAAATGCTGGACTTGTGTAATTATCTTGTGATGAAGGCACAGGAATGACAAATGTTATAAAGAAGCTATTTATAAATTCTGTGGCCATTAAGAGCAAGATTATTTTTTACACCTGCACTTTAAAAGTATTTCCAGGCTAGTTGGACAGTGTGGAGAGGCATAAAATACTGCTTTGGCTTAGTCTGTCCTTATTCAGCATTACTATTTTTTTCTTTAACGTATTTGTTGGTTACAACAATTACACAAGGCTTATGAGTTTGAACATCGCAGAGAGGATGGTGTGCACTGGTCCAAGTGTGTACGTGTGAAGGAACCCACAGGCACTGGCTGAGAGCATCTAAAAGTGAAGGGTGACACTGATCTCTTTTAATCTCAGCCATAGCAATGTGAAATGAAGAGTTGCTCCAAATCCCTCGAGAGAGGTACGTAGGGAGTGAGGAGTACTCTAACCCACTATGCTCAAATGCAATCCAAGTCTTTCTGAAGGTGGTGGTGTGGGTTTTATTGTGTTTTCAGTGTAAGTCTGCAGTTTGCTTACAGCCCAACACGTTATCCACTTGGGCTTCCAGTTGCAAGCTTTGTGAGTATCTACACGTACACACACACATATATATGTATATGTATATATGTAAATGAGAATGTGCATAGTGTGGAAGCAGAACCAATGTTTAGTGCACAAAGCCTTTGTGTATCTGTCTGTAAGAGGCATAAAAGGGTACAGCTGGGCAAGCTAGCACATGCAGAGCAGTGGGATGGCATGGTATTTTGAAGGGGGAAGGGAACTGGTATCCATTCAGGCATCTATACTTCAGCCAAGTGAGTGTGCTGAGCTACCTGCTGTGGCTGGGGCAGCTTCAGCTCACCTCCCTTCAATGTCTGCTTCTGAGGAGGGAGATGCTGCGTTGTGGCTCAATGGGTCTACTGCGTTATCATGTGAGGGACTCCTGGGGTTCTTTTCTTTAAAAGAATATGGGTAATTATAGAAAATAATTTGTCCATACAGACACGGCACCTGTAAATAAATTTTTAAAGTGGCAGTGTTCCATACACACAGCCAGCTACCACAGGAAATCTGGGACCAGCACTCAGATGTGGCTCTTTCAGAGCCAAAAGCTATTTCATTTTCTAAAGCATGTTTTCCCAGTACCTGTATATCCCTGCTTCGCTGTTTCCTTCACCCACCCACCACCTTATTTCACATATCTAATACATGACATTTTAAGGTCTTTTTACTTCTTTCAACTGTCCGCCAATACCAAAATAGAACAAGAAACCCAATGCTCCACTGTTTCTTGACAATATGGAAAATTAGATTGTTTTTATCTTTCCCACACAGGGACAAAAAGAAGGCCTCCAAAGGTAGGGAAGAAGAAGAAAAGGAATGAAATCCATCTACCCAAAATGCTCGTGAATCAGAGAGCTATCAGAGAGCTATCAGAGAGCTATCAGAGAGCTATCAGAGACTGATGAAAAGTGGCTGGATGGTCACATCCAGAGAGTAGTGGTCACTGACTCAGAGTCCCAAGGAACATCAGTGACAAGCACTGTCCCTCAGGGGTCCATATCGGGACCAGTGTTATTTAATATCTTCATTAATGATATAGACAAAGGAATCGAGTGCACCTTCAGAAAGTTTGAAGATGACACCCAGCTGAATGGTGCAGGTGGCACACCCTGGCTAACTGAGGTGAGTATCTGAGGTGACCCAGCCAACTGGATTCCTTCTTGCTGTTCCATGAGAAACCGCTGAAAGCAGAATTCTTTTCCCGTATATGTTGGCAACATAAGGGAGTGAATAGTATAAAAATGGTGTCTTGAGCATGATTAGGAAATTCCTACCAGCCTCGCATGGCACTGGAGCTGACCATATGTTACAGTAAGAAAGCTCATGGACAAGAGTCAAGACTTAACACTGGTTTCAGGCTTGTGGTTCCCATCAGGGCCACTGTCTCAGAGTGGCATTCTAAGGAGAAGGCACTACAGTCTTAGGGAATGGATTTGGCTAGAAAACAGTGGAGAATGCTAAAGTACAATAAAAGATTAAAATGTTCCTAAGGATCATGAAACAGGAGGTAAACTGCTCTTGTGAATTTCATACTGATTTAGAAATAGAAAATGATACAAAAAAAAGAAAAAGAAAAAAAAAAACCAAAAACAAAACAAAAAACCCTGAAATGTCTGTTGAGAAATAGACACTGAGCCTCAGTCCAACCAACCTGTTGCACATCCCCACAACTTGACATACTGACAAGGTTTCTGTGTCATGCTCCCCTTTGCCATTCTCCTACACCACCCCTCAGCCACAGAGCAACAGCAACTTAAACACACAAATTCTACCTCAACCACAGAAAAACTGACTGATTTTGCCCATTAAGCCTAGGAAGATGTTTAAAAACTTTCAGATATTAATATAAGTTGATTTTCTTATTTGTTTTTCCTAGCATAACCTTACAAATCTTTTAGATCATGTTTTATTATTTAATGATCTTAGGTCTCTGAGTAAGATTATGTATTCAAATATTAACATAGATTATACTAATTAGTCTGTCCCACCACAGACCTTTTAGATATGAGAATACTGAAGCACAGAAAGACTCTAGCTTTCAAACACACACAATGGAAGTTAGTAGCATCCAGGCAAGAAGCAGAAACGCAGATTCCAATCTAAGATCACTGAAGTCAACAGGAGTCTTTCTCTTGACATTAATGGGTTTTGGATCAAACCCTGAATGACCTGTCCACAGTCACACAGCCCATCAGAGAGAGAAGGGAAACAGGAGACTGCTACCCAAATTACTTTTTCCAGTGAAACTGACTGGATGGCAGCAAGTTAAAAAACTGAGGTATTATCATAGGCCCTGACCTGTGCTACACATTTTCAATGACACTTTTTCATAAATGAAAAAAATGGTTCACTGCTCTGATTTTCTGAGGTTATTTTCCTTTCCAAATCAGGTACATCTCTTAGAAATTCCAGAAATTCCTAGTCTGAAATGTCTACTTTAAACAGAGTAATTTCTGAGTGCTGTGAACACTACCAGGCTTTTTGCTGTTTTCCTGTGTTTGTCTAGTAAAAAGCGGGGGCTGAGACATGAATTTTGGTCCATCACTGAAAAGCCCAATGAGTTCTGGGCCAAAGTGATAGTTCTCCAAACAGTACTTGCAAACAGTGCATTCTTTTAGTACTAAGGGCTCACATACATGAGAAGGTCAATTTTTTATACTGGTAAAAGAAATATAAGCTATGTGTGAGTAAGTGTCTGTGTGCAAGTAGACATATATGTTTATATGAATGTACAAACAGAGGCATACATAAATAAAGTTAGATTCATGTCTTGGAGAGTATTGTTTACTTATTGTACACCTAGATATAAAAGCCTCTAAAATCTTCAAAAATAAAAGTCATTTCACCACTCAAGATGAATTAAAAAAATATTCTTTTAAAGAGAATTTAGTTTAAGTGCAGGGCTCTGCAGCAACTAGTAATATCCTAATTTCATACTTCATCATTTAATACAATACAACTAGCCAGACTTTAACATAGCACAGCAATCTGAAGATTCAAATGCCTGGCAACCCTATTGTAAGACTCAGCCTCTTATTCTGTTTTTGGAATAAATGTTATCCCCCCACAAACCAGAGAAAAGTTTAGACTAGGTATTTGAGATCAGAATTTCTGTGGTTTTGTTCTCTCTCATGTCCTTTCTTGTATTTTTCCTTTTTTTTTTTAAGCAGCAACCTAAAAGGTCTGGATTCTGAGTTTTTCAATTATTAGAAAATGGGAATAGTGACATAAAGGCATTTTTTACTTATTAGAGCTTCTCTTGTGTTTGTTTCTTCACCTGATGTCTTTCTTTGTGCAATGCCTGCCTAGCAATACTGGCAAATTGTTTCTGAAGAGCTACAGAGAAGAAAATGCTTTGATCGGATAGAAACACATCAGTGTAATAGCAGTAGATACCTTTTATTTTCCAGTCTTTCAATGTCCCCCTTCAATTCACAAAACACACACTCAGTGATTAAAAATTCCTGTCATTTTTGTTTTAGAATCTGGGAACCTACAACTTTAAAGTGTGGCAAAGTAAATCTTCTGCCGGAGTGATCAAGGAATTATGCTATTGTCCTGTCTTTATGTTTTCCACAATGCATAAAGCATCACTGTCCTTAATTGTTCTTTCATCTCACCCACTGACTTGAAATCAGCATTGCTCTCCAGGAGTAGTATTAGCTTGAGAACTCGCAAAGAAAAGCAAAGAGGCTTAGCATACCTCAGCACTGCAGATTAAGTGCCTCTTCAAAGATGTCACCCCAGATGTGGCAGGCTACATTCCTACTTTCCCCTGGCAACAGCTGTGGAGCCACATCAGTGCTACTGCCTTATGTTCCTGAACATTATGAGAAGGAATAAAAGCTGCCTTTTTAATGGCTTAGGTTTGTGTTGGAGGCATAATTTTCTGTTTACTTTTCAAAAGGGCAAACCTTCTTGTGTTTTCACTGCTGACAGATAAAGATGAGTTGACATCCCAGAAGCAATGCTTCTTTTTTGGGCTGTTCCATAGTGTACCCTCTATTGGTTTGGTTCATCGTTCCTCTCAGGGGCTGCAATGTCTCTTTCACTAAGGTGTAATTACAAGCAACTGCTTGCTACTTCTTTAATGTCGTTGGTTGATTTCACTTCCAATTAAAAATGTTTGGTGGTGTGAGTTACTGTGAAGTGGGCGGAAGACAGCCAGGCTGCAGGTACAGCAGCTGCAGCAAAAGGAGAGTTTCAGGAGTAGGCTCTGTCTGGAGTGGGATTGTTCACATGGGTGGAGAACGAAAGCTGCACAGCTGCATTATGCTAGGACAGCAGCATCTGCATTTTCTTTTGTGCCTCAGAAAATCCGGGCTGGACTCAAACTGTGACCAAGAAGTAAAAGATTCTGTAGCCCATCTGAGGGTACCACTCTTCCACTATCAAGTTGTTACAACTCTGAAGAATAAGTGCTGCTAGTGAAAAACCGGTCAACATATCAAGCACTCACTCTGCCTTACTGCTTTTGATTTATCTGCACTCTCTAACAGTTACTATGTTGGATTCTGAGGATATCCAGCATTTCCAGGGTTTTTTTTCCTTTTTTTTTTTCTCTTCTTATTTTTCTTTTTGGAAAGAGAAGACTTCATGCATTGCAATTTTTTTGTGTCTGTGTGAGCCTTTTATTTCTAAACCCCTTACACACAGAATTCAAATTCTGTTACATGCAATGTTTTTCTCTTAACACTCCCCTTACCAATACATGTATTGACCCATCAGATCTCTATTCTCCTGCCCAGATGTGTATTGTGTCTTTTCTCTGCCAGAGTTTCTGAAGCTTTTTTTCCTTTATATCAGCCCTGAAATGTTCCCTTTTCTGCTAGGCTGCTTCCTTTAACTTACATCAGTATTAGATAGTCTCATTGATCTATCTGAGGGATCCTACTTCGCTAATGTCGAGATGCATTTTTGTCTGACCTGTCTCAGACTGTAGACTGCATATTTTTTGTAGCAATCACCACAACTCCATCATTTAACACATTGTTAGTGTATGCAGAGCTGGTAGAAATACATCCAGAGCATAAGTAATCCAAGATTAGTAGTTTTCATGTAGCTAATTGATTGACTTGGAACCTAGCTTACAAATTTATCACATTTAACACTCACTTCTGAATACATGCCAGCCATTGTCAGAGAGGAAAATGAATTACAGAAACCCCTGGTGTAATCCTCTTGGAAATTCATGTTTCCACGCCTACGTAGTACAAGGGACTAACCTTCCTGCAGGTTACACACAGTGTACTTAGGAATGACCTCAGAGAAGAAGGTATAAGTAGATCTATGTCCTCTACACTATAGTATGGTAACACAGTTTTAAAAGTGTGACCTATTCATAATTCTCAGAACACTGTTTTTATAAGTAGCAGCTGGATGTTGCTGAATGGATCCAGTTTTTCTCTGTATGGTTAATAATTTATTATTATATGTGTATATTACACAACTATTTTAAGGTTCACCTTGATCATAGATGTACGACAAAAATGTCTTATTAGGATGTCTCTGTTACCCAGAATTGATTTGTACTGTAGCTAATGAACAAAATGCAATTTTGTTTACAGTCGATGTCCTCCACATGTAGGTCATTCCTATGAATATCCTGGCTATTAAATGACATCAATTCTACCTACCTATTTAAGATGCAGGATAAACTAAAAGGAATTTAGTATAATAGTTTAGGGCAGCCAACTGGAGTTTATTCCCCACAGAGCATTGGCTGCTTCCTCTGCTGTTGGGAAGTAGCTCTTAAAGCAGCAATTTCTCTGTGCATTTCCCACAATCCACAGATATTCAAGTCTCTTGTTAGAGATCAGAATATGGATACTTGCAAAAGGGGCAGAACCTTATCCTATTGCTTTGTGAAACAGAGAGTAACAAGACACGAGTCAAATGCAGTTTTCTTCCCAGCTATATCTCTCTACTGAATAATGCAGGAAGGATTACCATGAGTATGTTGTGACTAGATGGCCCATGTTGTCCACAGAAAAATAACACATGAAGTCTCAAGTGGTTTTCATTTCTAAAAAACCGCACATTTTTTATGAGCTCTGAATCAGCTCTTGATTGGAAAATTCTTGATTACTCTTAATTTAAACTTTTTAATAGATCTTATTTTTCTGCTTACAAAATTATGGTAAAATTGTTTTGTGATCATCCTAAAGTATCTGTGCCCACTGTAGTATCAGAAGAACATAAATGGGATTTCCCAGGAAAGAACCATCCTCATCTATGACAACAAAAACCTTCATGGCCAAATACCAGTTTCATATTATTTCCGTGCCCAAGTTGCCTCAGTGCAACTACAGAGGAAAGACACACAGCAAGTCTCTTATAAGTAACATGGGAAAGTGATCCTGGAGATGTAGTCTGCTAGGCAGAGTCATACACACTCCTGGAGAAGATATTAAGAATGTCCACACAGAACAAAACTGTACAAAAGCTCTCCAGAATGGGAGAAAAATAGAAAAGTGCTTTTCCTCACCACTCAGATATTGGCCTGAATTTACACTAGAGAAAGCCCTATCACAGACAGAGCAGGTGACACAGAAGAAACAACATCCAATAGAAATGATATTATAAACAGACATGAAAACACTTCTAGGGAAATAAAAGGAACCAGGACAGATTTTCAAATTCTGAAAATAAAGGACATTAAATCAGGCCAAGAAACTAAGATCAACCAGCACATTAAATTAAGAAGAAAACCTTTAGTACCATAAGCATACACAGAAGTTCTTTCAAGGTCGAAGGAAAAAGTGTGTCCCCCTTTTGCCTTTTATTAAGTGTATGCTTGGTGCTTTAACCAAACTGCAGCAGTTTCTTCCCACACCGCACCTCCTCACATATCATCTTCTAAAAGGTGTTATATTTAAAATAAGTAAACACAAAAGTTCAGTCATGGGGAAAGCTATGTGCTAAAATTACTGCTTTATAGAGTTCCTAGAAAAATGGGATAGAGTTCTAGCCAGAAAATTAGGCACACTGAAAGCTTTTATCTATATGAAGCTACTACGTGCTTCCTTACCTGACTCAGACACAGGCCACAGTAGTAGCTAATAATTTTCCATAGCAATTCCTATCTCTGAGATAAAACACACAGAAGCCATGTGTTTTCTTCAGACTGGCTGACCAGGGTCAATCAGCCAGCATATATTTATTTACCCTTGTTGTCCTCAGATAATTCAAATTACATCTATGGCAGAACCGGGAAAATGGAATGAGAGAGTGAGACAGGGGGTGGAAAGATGTACAGTCAAGAATCCAGACAGAGAGACAAGGAGAAACTTAGAAAGAAAAGCAGTGGAAGAAAAAAAGTATGTGCAAGATAATCCAAGAGGAGGATGTTGCTGTCAAAGTCAAAACAACCTGATTTTACATGGCTAGGCTAAGTGAATTTCTTGAACTATTTTCATTGCTTTTTTCTGTTTTTTATTCTCTTCTGAAAAAAGTATGGGAGGCCTACTACACTGAGGAGTCTCCTCATGTCACTTTGGGAGGAGAGTGATTCCCAAATACATGAAGCAGTGGAAGTGAAGATGAGAAAATGAAGCCATATGGAAGTACAGAGAGTAGTATGAGGAAGGAGAAAACAAAGTTGATATCATAACAGAGAGATCAGAGAAAAAATAATAAGAAGAAGAATCCATATGGATGTTCAGGATTTCCTGGACCAAGGTATGGTAAGTGAGCCACAGAGACCTTTTGCAGTGAGTCTCAGAGTTCCAGACCCTCTCAGATCTGCAGCACTGTTGCAGACTAACTTTGATGTACATGTGTAGTTGGGTCAGAGACAGCCAGGAGATTTAAACTCATGGAACATGATCCAAACAAATCATCTGTGCATTCACAATGCTCAAACACAGAATTTGCAGCTGTCCAGTGGCTCCCACGGAATTATGGTTCTCACCAAATTATATGGTGAGAGACCAAATTCTTCTTTCAATTTTCTTCTGAAAAAGACTCTCCAGAAACTCATATGCCTGGTGTTCTAAGGAAGCCTGCAGAAAGCTTAAGAGGGAGCACAACTGATACAGGTAATAGAAGGGTGAAGAATGAGTGAAGAAACTTCACCTGCTGGAAATCAGTGTCTCCTCACACTTAGTGACAGCAATTATTGTGATCAGAAGAGGTGATAGTGGAGTAGAAAGAGCAGCAGTCATGTCTGTATTATCTAAATACCTACAAGTAAGGCACTGACACGCATCTAAAAGATCAGAGAAAAGAGAGAGCAGAAAGAGGAATTAAAAAGGAGAATGCTGGACTATCACAGTATTTCCCAGTTGTATCCAATTCCACCTGGCTTATAAGACCTATTCCTTGTCAAATTCAACATTATTGATTTTTTGCAAATAAATCACTGCCTGGGTCCAATTTTACAAACAACCATGCCAAGTGTAATGCAATTGATGAATTCTCAGAGTGTGCAAAACCAAAGTAGACAGCTCTACCACAGCCCTGTTCTTTACTTTAAAGGCCAGTAGGGTGAGGATGGATAAGGTCAAACTATGTTGCCATTTCCAGTAATCTGGAAATACAGTCTGGCTCAAAGTTAAAGAGCTCTAATTTGCAGTGGTGTACTGTCAGGGGGAAAAAATGGCAAAGGAGAGAGGAAAAGTTCCAGGAGCCAGGTATGCCTTTTACTCACCAGTTATCCCATTTCTCGTCTGGCACAGTTAACAGTTTGGTCTGGTGAGAAATTAGTGTTTGCATTGCCCCTTTAAAGATGTGGCGTGAAAGCACTTTATGAGCCATGTGTATTCGTGTTCATATTTGTGTGGGTCTGTTGAGTTTTAATCAATCAGCCTTGTTTCAGAAGACTTTAATTTTGCTCTCATTAAGTATGTGTGAGTTTTGTGTGTGTGCAGGCGCATATATTTATCCCTGTCAGCATTCAGAAAATTACATGCCCCTAGTTAACATATTGTACAGTACTGCAAACTCTCATGAATATCACTTATCACAAGGATAAATTCATCAAATGGAATGGAACAGAAACTTTTCTCATTTTCAAACAAATTGCCTCTGTTAAACACACAGATATTTACCAAGTTTTTGTATTATGCTTGTAAAGTATAACTGTTCCACTTAACAATTTTGTATTTCCAGAGTCCCTGACAAAACCACTGCCCATAATTTCGAAAATTAAAATGTGTCTGAAGTATATTTAGAGCTGCAAAACTCTAACATTTTTCACAACGTTCTCATGCAATGACTTTGCTCCAGTGGATGACAGCAGTCAGTGTGAAGGTTTTAGGTAAGCCTGTAGTCCCAGCAAAAATTTGAAGGGCAATCAAGCAAATGCTAAGTAAGATTTCAAGTTTTTATCCTGATCAAACTGAAATTGCCCCTCTGTCATGTCCTAACCCACTAAAACTTATATAACTTGTTTCTCTAAAAAGTACTAAAACCTCCAGCAACTCTTCTGTCCTTTTCTTTCTTCTGTACCACTTGTAACCTTTAGTCCTTTCATTCTTACTTTGTGCTACAAGGGTATAAAACCTGTAATTAACAACTTCTTTATTGCCTCTGCAATAGTAATTGCCATGTATAGCCTTGAGGTACTAAGAATAAAAAATAATTTTCCTCCCCTTGCCCCTTGTATTTAACTAGAACTCCACAGTTATTACTAGGATCTTGCCAAAACTTCACCTTTCGCAAGAACCTTGTGATAAAAGTGCAATCCCCACACAGTGACCTCTGCATGCAGCAATCAATACTTATGCTGTAATATTTCCCCTTCTTGCTGTTTCAGAGCAGCCTTTGAAAAAAAAAACAGGCTGGGAAGAGATTAGATTATCAATTATCATGAAACTGTCTGCAACTTCAAAGGGCTGCAGAGCAAGGGAAACCATAGTTTATCAGGACTGTAAGCGTCCTGCAATTATCTCTCATGTCACCCAGATGTAGAGCAGTAGTTGGGGGAATAACTTGGGTCTGTGGTGAGAGACTGGGTTGGTGGAAAAATATAAAAGCAGCATTTTCTTTGGAACATGAATCATTGGTTTTGGGTCAGATATTGACAATAAGTAGGATCTTGAATGTGTTAACTACGAGCAGCTCGATCCAATATACTCATGTATCTATGCAGCGTGAGCATTTTATCGATAAGCAGACATGGGACACTTTCTTTTTCCCTGAAACTCCAATTTTTACGTAGGTCAACAGATTGTTAATAGTGTGTCAAAGAATGATGCATTGATAGTCAGTAAAACTGCAAGATGTTTGTTCTCAGTCATTCCCACAAGTATTAAGCCTATGGGTTTGCACAGGAAAACAGCTTCGCAAGTCAAGTAAAACACAGAAGTTTGGAAGCAAAACTGCAGATACTGACATCACTTCCTGACGCAATATGGCATTTTTGCTTGGTCTTGTTTTCCAGTGGGATTCATGAGGCTCCAGTTTGACCTGTGATATCTTAAGCCCAGGAACAATGGAAAATTAATGTAATGTTTATTAATACATAGAAAAAGCCTCTGGCTATGCAGAGCACCAAATCAAAACAATTAAAGTAGCATGTAGTCACAAGTCTGGTTAATGTGCAACTTTCTGTGTCAGGATATGATATACTGAATGAAAATAAGTTCATAAAGGAATTTTACTTAGTTATGTTCCAACTAGCTACCCCTTTCTTCCACACAATACTTAAGCCAAATGTTTACCCTTGACATGACCACACAAGGACAAAAAAAGTACAATTAACAAAGCTGGACAATGTTATTAAGCATAAACAGGACTGGTCGGTCCTTTAATACATATAACAAGGATAAGGAAGTGCAATACTAATGTGTTTAACTTACACAACATGCAAGGATCTCAATGCACTCCAGAGCAAAGGAGATAATACCATGAAGTTTATGTATAATGGGCCTTACTGTACCACAGACATATGGTGACATGTCTTACCTCCAAAACTGTGCGCAGGTGAAGAAAAACAAAAGAGAGACCCAACTGGCTTGACATGGTAGAACAGACTGAGTAATGTTAGAAGCATTATGATCTTTTGTTTCTTCCCAGTTGCTTCTCTATGATATAGCTTTGGGTTATTTGTTGTTATTGACATTGCTTCAGGGGTTACTTATCACCCAAGAGATTGGATAACGCCTAAGCTTAAACCAAACATCAGTCTATGGCTTCCTCATGCTTTTAGACAAGAAAACCATAATGGTGGAAAGACCTAAACTTTGGCAGATCCAGGAAGATTAAGACATTATAAACTGTATGCTGAGTGGAATATCTGGACTCTGACCTTTTTATTTCTTGTTAAGAGGCAGGCCATGTACCAAAGATAGTGACATTTTACGTTTTAAAAAAAAGTTCTCAGGAACACATCTGACAAAGAACTTGAATTTAGTTCCTCTCACAAGAGACTAGGATGGAAAAGTAAAATCATTCACAATACATGTGTTATTTCTATCTCCAGGTGGCCGTTTAACCAGGCAGTGTAGATTCCTGATGGCCCTCTGAGGACCTGCTGGGCATAAAGCACAATATTTCAAATAAATAGTAAATACAGAGACTATGCCCCACTGCTTCCTAAGGTACATCGTATCTATCCCATTTCAGGTCTCTGATGGCCTGTTGGAACACAAAGAGGTCAAAGGGTTGAAAAATGGGAGAAAAAAGGGAATCAAATTAAATTTTTTTCTGTGGACAGTTTCGTGGCTCATCTTTCCACAGCTGTCATTTTGCCACCTGCTGGTTTTTAACCTACTTCTCACCAAATAAAGTGGCTGTAGCTGAAACCTAATCCACTGATTGCTCATACAATTATAGGGATAAATCTAAACCTTGTATATGCTGAGAGTCTGCTCTCTTGAGTTGGTCTACCTTTGGCCTTGTCTAAAAATATCAGTGGCAAGGAAGCATACCCCAATTTTGACCACTGCATGGTAAGTACCTGGAAAGGTTGCAGAATAATATTTGATGTGAGCTGCTGTGAATAGGATTTGACTTCTTGGGTTGTTTGTTTTTCTTTAGATTTCATGTGTTCATGTGGAGAGTAGGGTGCTTTTACGAAAAAAAGCTTTTCCTCTTGTATGGAAATGTGTTTGTCCTCATCTAACACTTATACAGCCTGAAACTTATTTCCTTTGTTGGTAGCTGAAAAAGAAAACATTTTCAAAAGTATGCAGCATTTAGAGTCAATATGTAGAGAACTGTTTTTCCTTAGTCAGAGATAACTTTAGCTTATTTACATATATGCTACTTTCTATACTAAAAAGAAAGCTTAAGAAATACTAAAATTTTAAAGATGGGCTTCCTACAAATTTATATGACATTGTATCTAATCTTCAATGATGTCATGGTGCCAGATGAAACAGTTTCCTGGGGGGAAAAAAGTGCAATTAATTAGTTTAACCCATTTAGGAATTAACTTGAGCATCTCATTGTAAGATTTAACTCTGGAGATAGTCAATGTTCTTTTGCCAGTGTTAACAGCACATACACGGCCCTTTCGTGCGTATTCCAGATGAGAAAGGTGGAAGATATCTCTGTAAAATATGGTGTGTCACATCAGTTGTAGAAATGCAGGTTGGCCTTAAACAGGTCACGCTTCCTTTTTCTACAAGTTTTGCTGAAGGAAGATCCTTTCTGGAGGAAACACACCTACCTGCCCTCTTTTAATAAAATTAAATGTTATTTCATGCCTTCAGCATTTCATACAGTCAAGGAAATAAGCTCTCTCCTTTGTTATTTAAAACTGACCATTTTGCATGTGCTTTCCTCCCTATTTTTTCCCCGCCGCAGAAGGCAGTTAAAGAAGGTGGAAAGCACACTGTGCAATCTCTGAGCAAGTCTTGCTTGTGTTCTGAGCTGGACAGAGCCTCCACAACCACCTAATTAGTCTTTAAATGAGTGTCAAGTCTGCACTTCTGGGGAAAATCTTGCAGTCAATGCCATATACCTGTCTATAAGTGTGAAGCAGTCTCAGAGACGTAAACTGGACCTTTCTGGGGTGAAACTGTATCAGAAGCTGCACTTCCACCTCTAGGGCACGTCAGAGTTATATTGAAAGAAGCCTCCCCAAAACACACATGGCATGGGTGCCAGGTGCTCAGCACCAGCTGTTTCCTCCATTCACCCACTCTGTGCTGTGCTACTTGCCAACATAGAAACTGTCATGTTCTTTTCCCAGCTTCCTAGCACGCTGGGTGCAGGAGCAAGCACCACTCTGAGCAGTGTTGCATAGTTTGTGCTGCACGTGCTCATCTGAGCATAGGGACAATTAAATATAACATTTGACATAAACTACATCCCTGTGGAACAAGGACACCTTGATAGCCAAACTGTTATTTATGTAACTGGAGGCTTATATAAATCAGCAGGCTTTGGGGGTAAAAACCATTTGTTTGTCAAGCCTCTGTCTAGTGTCTGGCTCAGGGAGGCCCTGATCCATGACCTAACCTCTAGGCACAACCAAAACACAATAAAAAGAATTTGCCTGGCCACTGGGCAAATAGAAGAGAAAGATTGTGCCTGCCCTGCAGAACTTACTTCTCCTGGTAATAAGGGGACTGGTCTTTCACATGCAAACAGAAAACTTTGATTTGTTTAGACATCAGGAAACAAACTGGGTATCTACATCCACACATTCCCCCTCACTAAACTATTGCATGATCTGAACTCTTGGCAATGAAATGATCATTTAGCTAGAAGTTTACTGCATTCAGAAAGCCAAGACACAAACAAGAAAATGCATTTGATATCGTCAACAAACAGTGCAGAATAAGCTTTAAAATATAAGTAAATTGGGGCCAGCTGGTAGAAGCAGGCACCACTTCATTAAAGAGGAGGTAGATACACCAGTTTACACCTGATGAAGAACATACTTTTAAAGTATCTGCCTTGGTACCTTCCTGGTCTGTCGCATGCAGCCATCCCAACGGGCTCGTGCAAATGCAAGGTGTAGGTATTCGGCACAAACATGAATGAGCTCTTTGCAAGTCGTAACCCTGTATACAAGTCTATGATGCTCTTGCTGCCCCAGATGTTCTATCATTCACACTAAGAAACCCTTAATTTTTTGCCCTTGGGAAAATTTCCTGGCTGAGCTGGCTCAGGCTTCTTCTGAACCTCTAAGCTATACAACAAAAATTTCAGCATCAAGTTGGTGCTAGGTTTCTCATCTGCCTGTGCAGTCAAGGGATGAGCTGCTTATGTGAGTCATCCCACTCGTCATCTAAGGAAAGAAAACAGATTGAATTTTTAAAAAATCAAAATAAACAGACAAAAAAAAAGACATTGCAAGCTCCAGTGCAGCGCCTGCAGAAGTGAACCCTGCCCATGTCTGACACTTGTTTTAGGAGTGTTATCCATGGTAGTGTCTCAGACCTCCTCAGGGAGGTAGGGATATGCCTCTGTCCTGGCTTCCACCTATGGAACAGCTTCCACCTAAGCACGAACAGCCCAGCGATGGGATATGGAAAGGATCTAGCCCAACTTCTGCTGGTCTGAGTGAGAGTTCAGCAGTCAGCTATTTGTGGAAGCATGGCACAATGAGAATTGCTGGTGACCTAAGACAGAAGGTCAATTTTTAGGTTTCCAGTATGCAGTGCAAATAAGTGCTCTTACTATAAGAGCGGCTAAACTGTGTTTTCTTTTTAAGCATTCATTTAGTCAGAAGCACTCATGTAAACGTCACAGCTCTTTGCATACATTAGTATAAAGTTCTATACATTACAAAATGTAGCAACAAACATCATAATTCCTGTGGGATTAAGCACAGTGAGCACAGAGCAATAAGGGAATAATGTTTATGAGCAGGAAATGCTAGCTTGTCGCAGACTGATATATTTACACCTGTTCACTCAAATGTCACATTTACATATATCTATTTTTTAATTATATGTGGGCACTGTAGTACTCAGACTTGTTTACATTGAGTGGATCCAGAGTTCTGATTGCTGGTTTTAAATATAAATGGAAGAATACATCAAATAAATACAGTATGCATCTGTAACTGGAAGGTGAGATGATAAAATTCTTAATAATACATAATTTCCAAAACTTCATATTTTTTTTTAATGTGTGTCAAAATACAGTGAAACATAGAATATCCTGAGCTGGGAGAGACCCACGAGGCTCATCAAAGTCCAAGTGTATTGAGTTTAAGACCAAGCCCTAGTTACTGAGCTTTGCTTCCATAGACATCCCTCAGAAAATGTCCATTGACATCAGTAGGTCCAGGAGATCATATACAAGAACCCAAACTTTTGCTGTGCTGTCCTCTGCCTCCCCTTCACAGAGAATCCAGTGCTGAACAGAAATGTTGCACTTCTGCTCAGAGCTGACATAAGGACGCATAAGAGAACAAGAATCATGGAAACAGAAAGCAGAGTCTTCATCTACAAGAAGAGATTATACATACGGTTGACTTTATATGCTTATCAAATGTACTTATATTTCTATGTAGATGTTACTCAATATATTTCCAGTTGCATGGGACAGGAGATTTCTGTTGGGACAGGTGGGAGATGCAATGGGGATAGAAATTTTCATCTAAACCACCAAAAAATAAGTTCAATGACAACTTCACTGTTCCAGATAGATTCTACCCTGATGTGTTAGAAGATAAAATCAACCTGAACTGTCTTACCCATTCAGCTTCCCACATGCTGCTGCTACAAGAAAAGCCAGAATGCATTTGTGACAGTGCATGACATTTGTTGCCAGCATCGTAAGAACTGCATTCAGAGTAGCAATCTGTTTTTTTAAAAAAAGCTCTGCTGCTAATCTTTATTTAAAGGAATAATGGTTCCTATGCATCTTTAAAAGTTGAAGCTCAGCTTGTTAGTTTAAAGGAAATACTGAAGCCAGTGTAAGGGTTATTTTAATTCCAGGCCATGTTGGTGTGAACATTATCAATTGATCTAGGATTTAAGTGACCTGTCTGGAATGCTTGACAAACAAATTTTTCTCATGAATTATACATATTACTGAAAACCATACTTAATGGGAGACTGGGAAGAGGGCAGGTATTTCCATCACCTAGGGGTGAAAGCCTTGCAAATTAACAACAAGACGGTTCATTGAAGCAGGTAATGGATTAGTCTGTGAAAACAAGAAATCTTTGTGGGAATGACTGTGATTATTCATATAGTCTGTTTGCTAATTATTGCTAGTATGAACATTATTTTAACTGCTTTTAAGAACCTTGGAAATGATGTGGCTTGTCAACAGTGTTGTGAAACACTGCAATATAGGAGAGTTATAAGCAGTAGGCACTCGTTCGTGGGAAAACCTTGCATTAGATCATGGAATCAAAATATGCAGACCATATTTATTCTTACAGAATGAATATATGTCTGCCTTGCAAGAGTTTCCTCTTGCAATAATAGATAAAAAGTTTTTTTAAAAAATGGGAGGTATGATATGTCAGCACAGAGTAGTGATGTTAGAGCTGCAAAGCTACCCAGCTAACATGAGACAGAGCATACCATGATTTGGCTAGATAGGACGGGAAAAGGCTAATCCTGCCATGCTCATTCCTGCATTCAAATTCCATGACTAATAAAGTCTAAACATACATGTGATTAGGGAAGTCAGTGTTATTTGGAGAAAAGCTATGTCTTCCTGAAAGCTACACAGCCCAACATACATACATACATACATACATATATATGTATTTTATAAAAGCATTTTTCTGTTGAAGTGATTTCCCTTTTTCCTGTGCACCTGCTAGCATCCAGACTTCAGTGATAACTTTGGCTCGTGCATTTTGTGCCCTTTGTGAGGTTCTGCTCTTTCCAGGTTTGTCACTCTTCCTTTGAGAAGCCCCATCTGTGCTCCTTTTCCCATTTCATCTACTACTTTCAGGCATTTCAGGAGATTTTAAGTTTTGCAGTATCATTCATTACACCCTCCACTGCCAGTATCACTTGCCTTTTGAAATGACACTAGATAACTAAGATTAAAATTAGGTATCACTACAGTGTCTTCAACTTTTAGCAGAACTTCAGTCTCAATTGTCTTTATTTCCTAGAGTTAACATTTCAAAGATGACCTATCTAAATCTTTCTCTAACCTTCTACATAATACTGACCTTCAAATTTCACTTATTTTCCATTTAAGTTCCGTATCTTTCAGTGGCTCTCCTGCATGTGACTTTAAAGCCATACACAGCAAGGTTCATATGACAAGTTCACCTGTGAGCTAGTCCTGAAAAGTATTTATAAAATGTAATAAAAAAGGAAATAGTATATTTCTGCCATCTCTCTGCTATCTTTAAATGTTCCCAAAGCGGATTGCATGAACCAAGTGCTGCTTGCACACATTAAAGTTTCCCCATTAAATCCAAAGGAAGTTTGAATGATTTACCCAGCAGCAGAGGTCCATGCAGAAGACACCTGAAGTTAAAAAACAGGGCTCACACTCAGTTTTGATTTAAGGCCTGCAAGTGAGGAGAAAACCTCAAATTCCTTTAGTGACTAAATATAGTAGCAGATAAAAATTTGCATGCAATTTCAAATCTGAATCTGCCTGGATTTCTAATCTAAATCTGCCTCAAAAGTGAAATATTTTTCACTATTGGCACTTCTCTCCATACTCAGCTTCCTCCTTGCTCTGCAAAGCTGTGGATTGATCATGTCTTTAACTGATGCGGGAATGGTGTTTACTTCTACATGGGCAAGACTTTTTTGCGTAGTGTCCTGTATGTTCTCAGATTGGAGGAACAATTTTCCTTCCTGAGCCTCTGTGATCAGCCTGGAGGAGTAATCACAGGATGAACAGTACAGTTTTATTCCTTCCTCCTGTCCATCCTAGGTATTTCATAAGCAGATAATATTCATTTATCTCAAGTGATAGTGATTGTAAATTAATTAAGAAGCGTCCTGATACTAATTTCCTTGGTGTAATTTCAGGTTGTATCTTGCAGTACCTGTGGCAAGGTTGTGTTGGAGGCCCTGGGGGCTTACACAGAAGGAAAAATTACTTTCAGGTCAGTACCTATGACATACTCCAAGGTCATCTAGCAGCATCATTTACCTTACCCTAGTAATGGAAACACTGGTCCTTGTGGAATAAAAGAGCCAGAGATTTGCTTTCACCAAAACCAGCCACTAGAATCAAGTTGTATGTGATATTTTGACTGACTTTTAGAGACACAGTTTAAGTAACTTTCTTTGCCAGAAGGCTAAATTATTCGAATAAGATGCTTGAAGTATGAAATAAGGAATCTATAACCGTAGAATCACAGAATGTCTTTTGGTTTGAAATGGACTTTAAATGTCACCTGCTTCCAAGCCCCCTGCCACAGGAAGGGGCACCTTGCTCTAGACCAGGCTGCTCAAAGCCCCATCCAACCTGGCCTTGAACACTTCCAGGGATGGGGCATCCACAACTTCTCTGGGCAATAGACTTCTCTATTTTTTAGTATATATCCAGTGTTACCTGTTATTTATTAGCATTCCACTATCTCTCAGCTGTGTTTTTAATAATGGGTTATATTTTGAAAAATGTCATGGAATAATTATTGCATTAAAGAGACTTTAACATACTCTTGTCAGTGGTCGTGCAGACCAAAACACAGAATATATTTCACATGCTGAACTTGCTTCAACTAAAGCAATGGCAAAATAATTTGTAGAAACTATTTATCTGTATATATATGGTTCAGTTGATTTCAGGTCTCCTGAAGGTATTATTCCAAATGATGATACTAATTGGTAGTAGATATTTCACCAGCCAAAGCAGGTTAAGTTGTCTTTTGTATAGACATTACATTTGTTTTACTTAGAGTATACACCAGTGATGTAAAGCTCATGGAGGCATTGCAGATGTAAGAGAAAACAACATGTTTCTAGAAATAAGTAACAGAAATTTTATGATAAACATGATAAGGTGAAATGCTATTAAACACCCAGACAAGTTTCATTTAAAATATTTTTGCTACTGATAGTCCCTTTACTTATGGATACTCATACTAAATATTGTAAACTACCTGAATGAATATTAAGTGTCATATTGATACAGTCAGCAATTATACTGCTTGCCCAGTTTTAAGCTTTTTCTGCTTCCAAAAATATTAGAAAAACAAGACAAGAACCATGAGACATAACCTGACTTGCAGCATCCTCCACTGAAAAAGCTTCCCAGTAGAGGTAGTTTTTAAAATGTTATTTACTCTGAGAGCCTCATATAAAAGTTCTCAGGAGCTTATAAATATTTGAATTCTCTCCTAATGGGCATATAGGAAACCTCAAGTTTATTTTGTCAAAGGTCTTTTTATCATTGGTTGCGTAGGCTGCCAGGGTTCCTGCATGCCACTAGCTTTTTAGATAATATTCAGTATTTTCATTGTAATTCTCTGGTTGTAGTCATTCATTTACAAAGCTTACTTGGTCTGGGCTAATAATCTTACAGATCATGTCCTGCAGGCTGTCTGCTAGAATTTTTGCCAGAAGTTGAAAATTCCAATTAATTATCAACAAGGACGAAGCTTCCTGAAGGCTCTGAGAACCTTACCCAAAATCTTATCTCACCATTCCCATTTTCTTGATTGCTGTGAATTATGTATATTATTCAGCTGACCATATTATGTGTAAATTCAGCCTTCATAACTTGTATGCATCCCTAATATCCGCTAATTCAGTTTGCAACAATCATGACTTAATATCTTGTGTTGTTAATGTTTTGTTTCCCAAAAAAATACAACTCTGACTAGAGCTTGTTTGCATCCCTTGTGTATCTCAGCATAAATGTATTAATATTGCAGCGAAAACTACCACTGCACTGTGTTAATACCATAATATATTTCTTGCCACCGGACACACAGCAAGTTTTTACTGAGTGTCTAATAAGTTCTGAGTCTGGCAACACATACTGAGCAGTCACCACTCTAAGAAATGGTCTGTACAGGCAACCAGTCTGGTTTGTGTGGCTGATTAGACAATTCAGCTCCTCCTACACATACCGGTCCTGTGAATAGAGACCCATAACCATGCCGCTGCAAATCCAGTCCCTTTCCATCCCGTGCAATCAAGCATCATGGCAAAGTGCTTTGTCCCACAGTGAGTTTCTGAAGACTGCAGGTCCTTTTCTATATGTGAAAACTATTCCTGGAAGCCATCAGTCAGTTTGAAGAGCCCATTGCCTATTTTGCTGTTGGTTATTCCTTAATTATTGGTCGTGTTTTCTACAGAAAATCTACATCAGATTTAAAAAAGAAAAATAAAAATCTTGATCTACACCTAGAGTAAGCAACTAATCCAGTTACAGCTGGAAACTATACCTTAAGATTTCTAACTTCCTTCCTAGAAAATAATTACAGATTTGTGGATGGGAAAAAAGAAAAGATGGGAAAAGAGTAGTCTATGAATGTTGAAAGGTGTCACAATCTAAATGTTATAAAGAAGGAAAATGGAACATGCTGTGATCAAGTTGACTAGGTAGTGTGCAAAGTATCCTTTGTTAAACCCTCCTCTGTTCCTGAGCAGACCAAAAATAGGGGATTTTCAGCTTAACTTTTAGGGAGATCCACTCAGGTAACCAGAACTCATACTTAACAGACATATATGTAAGAACCTTGGTTTTTGGGATGCTTAGCAATCACACAAAGTACATTTAGGCAGATCCCTTTTGCAAAAGCATCTGTAAGTTTTCCACATACATTTGCAATAGACAGAAAGATAAGTCCCAGCAGCACTCACGGTATAATAGGAAAGGATATAATTGTGTATCTTTTCAGAGCAACCTAATGTAAATCTAACATGCATCCATCAATGTAATTAGATCATCTTTGTGTTTTCCAGCGTAAAGCCTCATATTGTATATTCTGCTCAATTTCTTTCTTTTGTGCTCTGTTTCTTTCCCAGTCTTCACTTTTCACTCCTATACAGCCATTTCTGACTTCACACTAATTTTTCTGTGGATTTTAGTAATCTCTCCTACTTCTTAGACAACCTTTTTTCAGCTACATGCTAACTCATTGAGTTTCAGGTTAGACTCAGAAAGCTACAGTATCAGAGCAGGTTTGAAACTTAAAAAAAAATTAGTTTCTTCTTTCTTAACCTATAAATAATGGATGGTATATGAATTATTATAATGGTCTTCTCACCACTATATGAATACAAACAAAATAGTTTTTAAAGGCAGATATACAGTGAAACCCCAGATTTACCAGCTGGACGGGTAAAGGAACATAAAACCTAAACTAGTTTTGAAGATTGCGGACCAGGCTAGTTTCAGAACATCTGACTGAGTCACTGACTTCTTGTAACGCTTAAGAGTTGAAAGAGGACTGAGCAATTCAGACCAGTTGGTCTCCAAAGCGCTGTTAGTTCATCTCCGCTCATAGTGGAAAGAACTGCAGCAATTAGGCACCTACAGCATGTGATATGCCTCACTTAGCACTACGATTGCTCTCTCCAATGCCTCAACAGGAGAGGCAGCCCTGGCTTGTGGTGAACTGCACTTCTTTGACTCTCAGACATTTTGGCAACATTCTAAGTGCTTGACACCACTTTAGAGGGTATGAAAGCACGATGGCTTCAGAAGGGTCTTTTAAACTTGACTAAGGAAGGGAGGTTCAAGTCAGTAAGATTTATTAAGTTTTCTCCATAGTTTCTATCACATTGAATTGTAGACAGGAAATAGGAGAACTGTGCTCACAAACTGGAGCAATAATTGCTTTGTTAAAGGTCGCCCAGATGGGACACAGATCTTCAGAACCATTTTAAATTGTAGTGAGAGCTACAATTATCTTGCTTTTTTTCAAGTGAGCCTGAAGTTGCATAAAAGACATTGGACCCTCTGGAATAAAATTTTAAATTTCTTTCAATTAAATATGTGTTCTTTTAGTTTAGGAGAGGGTGGTGTTTTTTTCTCCAAGAGTCAGAAATAATCCAGAAGTACCAGAAGCTTCACTGCAGAGCAGTCCACCCTTTTCCAGACTTTCAGGATGAAGAGATCTGTACAGCAGGTATTTGGTTGAACTTCTTTTAGGGTCCACACAACTATGCTTTTTTAGACTTCACTGTTTGTGCTTTAATCCAGTTGACCTAAGCAGTCTACACATCACAGTAGTTCTCTCTGTCACACAATTTGTAGCAATTAAAAGATTTTGAAATAGTGTAGCAGTTCCTGATCATGTTTGCTGGAGAGTCATCAACTGCTGTGGTAATTCCAGAGAAGCTGAATTTCTGCCGTATTTCCTTGTTTCTGTGTTCCTTTTGATGAAATCCCATCACCTGGTAATTGTGTCACAGATGCAGCCAAATGTGCTTTTTTGCTCCTAAATTCATGCAGTTTGGGCTCAGGCTTAATCAGCTGAATCACTGTGCTAGCCTCTAATAGTTATCCTGGTTGTCATTACCCTTTATTGTCACTATCTGATCAGATTTAGGGAGCTCTGTGTAGTCAGAATTCCTGCTTTTGCTTCCTCATTATACATAAAATGGAGAAATTCATCCCCTCCAGATACCTGCATCCTCAGTTGCAGAGGATTTGGAAATATGAACTTAAAGCTATTAGAAATCTTTGTTTTATTAACAAGATACTTTTTTCCCTGCTTTTTTTTCCCCCTAAAGTGAACAATTATGAATTGTAATAACTGTATTCCAAGAATGTTTTATTCTGTCAAAATGGAGAGCTCTCCCCCAGGGCCACATTAGTATCTTTTTCTGTCTAGGAATGCAGCTGTTCCAGGGCAGGCTCTGAGTAATGTCTCTAATCGGCAGATATGCAGAGTGCTTAAGCTAATTATGTAATAAGGGAATCACTCCTAAAATTTTATAAACGTTAATATAGACATTTAACTTCAATTTCTTTGAAAGTTGAACAGGAAATGAGAATTCTTGTAGTAGTAGTACCAAATGCTCATTTTTTACTGAGGTTTTAAAATGTTGGGTATTGCAGCTCTAATGCTGTATTCAAGCTGCAAATTACTCTCTTTGGCATTGAAATATTGCTGCAATTAAACCTGCAGTAAAGTATTAAAAGCAAAAAAAATATCTTGCATCTGATTGCCTTCACACAAAACTATGTAGATCTTCATTGATCTTGAAAGATGGCCCCTGAGATCTAAGCTTTAATTCTTCATACAGATATACTCTCTTCCATAGGTCTTGGGGAACAAATACAAGATTTCTGATTTAAGAATTCCACATGAAAGTTAGCATTGTGAGACCCATCTGAGGCAGCTTCTTTAAGGCAGTTTACAATCTCCACATCCGTCCTTATTCATTTATCTAGGTGTATGTCTTTGTTTCTACATTTGTATAACTCAGCAAACCATTTCAATGACAGTCTTTTCTCATGTATTTGGTAAACAAGACAAATGTATTTTCAGTCACAGTGTTTGAGCATGGGGAGCACAGAGAGGGGACAAGAATGGTTGCTTTAGACCAAACACACTCCTCTCTTTATTCTATGTTTAACATTTCCCCCATTCAAACTCCTCCTGAAAAGTGAATTAAAATGTCCTCCAACCAGTTTGGAGTTGGGACTTCTGTGTCCACTGACTGATTATTAAAACACATCCAAAGAAACCCAAAAAACCAAAACAAGAACAGCAACAACAACAAGAAAAAGAAAAAACAAAACTGTAAAACAGGACACTTCTCATATGGAAGATCAAAAAAGTAACAAATTGCCCATGAT
Organism: Oriolus oriolus; assembly: GCA_013400235.1. Lineage (NCBI taxonomy): Eukaryota > Metazoa > Chordata > Aves > Passeriformes > Corvidae > Oriolus > Oriolus oriolus. Next base: position 80,936 of record VXBT01004394.1, read on the forward strand.
AGATGCTGATTTTGTTATTTATTTGCACTACTATTAAGATAAAAATACACACTTCATTTTGAGAATTAGGCAGGCATTCAAACATTCACCCACATTCACTAAACACAATCCCAAATCCAAGTCCAGAGACAAAGTAGTATGCAACCATGTATAAAACTTCCTTTGTGTTGCCAGCTAAAACAGACCAAAAGATGGATTTACCTGTAATATGGATGAGCTTGAATGTGCCATTTCTCTTTATGTCATGTGTCCTTGCCATGAGATGCCACTGCTCCGTTGTTTCTAGGAAAGTTTCAACTCCGCACACCAAAAGGATTAAAGTGATTTCTCAGCCTGACTTTGGTGGGGAGAACAAACCCCTGAGTTCTACGTGTCCCACACCTTGCTGTATTGGGTGTGTATATTTCGGTTTTGGTGGTGGAAGGGCTACAGGGATGGCTTCTGTGAGGAGCTGCCAGAAGCTTCCCCCATGTCCAACAGAGCCAATGCCCAGGACAGACCCACTGCCGGCCAAGGCTGGGCCAATCAGAAATGGTTGTAACACCTCTGTGATAACGTATTTTAGAAAAAAAAAGTTATTGTGCTGATGTAATTGCAGTCAGAGAAGAGCAAAGTGGGAAGGAACAACTATGCAGACCTGGAGGCAGCTGTGCCCTGCAGCCCATGGAGGACCATGGGGATAAAGAGATCAACCTGCAGCTCATGGAGGAGAGACTCATGCCAGAGAAGGTGGATGCCCAAAAGGAGGTTGTGAACCCATGGGAAACCCTTGCTGGAGCAGGGGAACCTGTGGAGGAGCTTACGCCGGAGCCCACACTAGAGCAGGTTTCCTGGTAGGATTTGTGACCCTGTGGAGACCCACACTGGAGCAGCCTGTGCCTGAATGACTGCACCCTGTGGAACAGTACCCAGGTTGCAGCAGTTTGTGGAGAACTGTGCCCATGGGATGGACGTATGTTGGAGAAGTTTGTGAAGTCCTGTCTCCTGTGGGAGGAATCCCCCAGGGAATCCCCCACGCTGGAGTGGGGGAAAGACTCCTCTGTCTGAGCAGCAGCATGAAGAACATGTGATGAACTGACCATCACTCCAATTTCCCACCTCCCTGTGCCATGGGGAGGGAGGAGGTAGAGCTTGGGAAGGAGGGAAGAGTGGGGGGAAGGTGGGACTTTTTAAGACTTGTTTTACTTCTCATTACCTTGCTCTGATTTTTTTAGTAATGAATTCAAATAATATCCCCAATGTGATCCCCTATAATGGTAACCCATGAGTCCTTATCTCAACCCATTAACCCTTCGTTATATTTTCTCTCCCTTGTCCACTTGTGAAGGGGAATGAGAGAGCAGCTTTGGTGGGTGCCTGGCATCCAGCCAGGGTCAACCCACTACACTCGCCAAGACGGGGGTTGTGTTAGGACTTCCTGCTAGATTCCACAATAACAGTATACTACATAACAAAGCCTCAAATATTAAACAGATGAGTGCTTCTTAGATATTAAATGTTAATCATAAGGTGTTAAAAAAAGGCAGAGAGAGGACTACTGCCACAACAAGCAAAGTCCTAGGCTCAGCATTTCCAGTTCTAATCCTTCCAAACTTTTCTTGTCAGTTTTGGAGAACTGTCTGTAAACTGTGCAGGTCTACATTCTGGGTTTTCACAAAGCAGAACATTTTCATAATATTTATAATTTTCATTAAAAACAGAACATTTTCACAAAGCTAAGTATTTCATTTATGGATTTCAGAGACTAAGTTTATATACCCAAGCTTGCATACAATTTCACAAAAAGGACTAAAATGCACAGATCCATAATGAAAATGCATAGATCCCCTCTTTAAGACTGAATTTAAAAGTCCACAGCTTTCAAAGGAGCATGAAGACAAAAACTGTGACCTAAGCCTTATATCTTAAAGCAAAGTAAATATGGTATTTACTAGCTAGGAAGCTGCAGAAACATCTTGAACTATGGTACATTCTGAATGGGATTTAACAAGTAGATTTTCAGTTGAGCTCTCAGAACTTGCTCCACTGTCCTGTTAGGAGAATTTCTGCTTTTGCTAATAATCTTGGATTAACTACTTTCTGTTACCAGACAGAAAAGTTTTCACTGAAAATTTAAATGAAAGCTGTGGGAGGCAACAGGAAGAGCACATGATGGATGCTGGCTTGCTGCATTGTTTTGTTCCCCTGTTATTCCTTGAGATGGTGCAGCTTGTGTTGCAGCTATAAAAATTACAAACACAGCTGGGTGTATATTCTAAACACAGTAGGATGTTACTGTGGTATTACCACTGACCCAGGTTCAGTCAGAAGTCCTAGGAACTACCAGATGGACAGAATGGATGTAAACATGTTCATATTCATGGTAGTCATGGAGAGAATAGAGGAAGTGAGAGTTTTGGTGTTTGAAGTCACTTGTACACCAACATTTTTACTAGAGGAGGAAGGCTTCCCATTTTCTAAATCTTAGTGTGGACCACTTGGTCATACTCAAACACTGAGGTTTGAAGATCCTTTTCAGTGACATATAGCCCTGGAGCAGGGACAGCGCTGAGGGCCAGGCAGAGCCAGAGGCTGTTCTCAGGCTGATGGCTGTGCACGGGTGTATCCATATTGCTACAATCAGCCAGCACTTACTCCATTCCAGCATGCTAGAATGTATTCCTGCTTTTGGTATTCTCCATCAAGGAATTCTGGGAGTCTCAGTCTCCAGTGAGTCTGGACTCCATGCTGACACTTTCCTATCTGTAGCTCTCCATTCCTACTTCCTTGAGTTATTTCCAAAATGTAGACTCATAAAATAAATGCAGGTGCTCAATTTCTTGCTTATTGTCCTGCACAGACGCCTTTAACAAATCTTTGATCATTACAGAACACAGCTTTTGGAACAGTGTCATGTGTGCGTATGCTTCTCACCTGTCCAAAGGGCCTGAGTCTTGCTTTGTCTGAGAGTGGATCTGTCTTTCACTTTGGCATCTTTGCATCTCATTATGGAAATGACAAAAGGGACCATTACTGGCCCAAGGTTATGCCCCTCTCTGTGTGAACACTTTGGATCCACCAATAGAATGGAGAGAAGCTGCCCAAATCTATCACTCCAAGATGCTTACGTTGTCCCAGCTTGTTGCATTCCTTTGGCATGTAGATTTTCTCCCAAACTCACTGAATGGGTGTCTGCAGATTAACCATCCTTATATCAAAAAATCAATCTTCACCATAGTAATCTCAGTATCCTTGATATATGAACATTATTTTTTCCATTCAGAAACCTTCCCATACCTTTTGCAAACCATAAGCTACCTCTGTAGCTTCTTCCATTTGGATCAGTAAAGTCTCACAGTATTTCTGTAACTAACATGGATTTCAATCCCCATTTGACATCTGGTGAGATAATGTGAACTACAGAAAGGTTAAGTGACTCAGCCAAAGTCATGTCATAAGTTAGCGGCAGTGTGTCAGAGTCAAGAAATGGATTTAGATGTCTTAAATTACTTGACTCAGTATTGAAGACACTTTGGACTAGAATATTCTGAGAAATGTTACACATGGATCAACACAGTTGTAGGCAAACAGTAGGAATATTTATCTTGCAGTGATGTCTTTTATTATTTGAACAATGAAGCAAATACAGCAGTCTTCTTAAATCATTTCCCAAACACAGCAGTGACGGAAAACTCCAATAGTGGAGTTTCATTTACCAAAATTTCAACTCATCAGAAACTAATCAAAATCATATTAAATTTCTTATGTAGGAGACCAAAACAGAAAGGGTATGCACAAAATATGTTAAGGGTTACAACCTTGGACAAGTTCTTTACACAAATCCGGGCCTCTGTTCCATTTCTACATTACTAAATTAACATGAAATGCCACAAACTTCAAACTATAATGTCAATTGTCTTTAGCCATTTCTTTTATCAAAAAATAAGTCTTTATGGATTTCATATGTTGGCTAAGCCAAAGGCATGGTCAGCACAGAAATGTTTACAGATGGCAGAACTCTTGTTTTTTAAAAAAAAGATCAAAGAGAGGTTGAGAATATACAAACCCTGGTGGTTAATACACACTCATAAACAAATAAATAAACTAGCATGATGTTTGCCTATGACCAAACTATCTGTGCAACTGACAGAGGCTGTGCTATCAGACCACCTTTGTTTTGAAACCCTCAGTTTGAGCCCCCCTCACCACCAGGACAGTACTCCTTAGATAAGGTTCTGTCAATACCAGCTCCATTTTTTAGGGATTTATAACTTGGCTGTAAAAATCCATCCGAGGGTTAGGCTTGGCAGACAAGGTCTCAGCCTGACAGCAGTGTTTTTATTGCATTATTTTAAAATGAAGTGGCTCTTTTTAACCTTAAGGAAGATGCAAGATGCATGTAAGTTAAGCAGTTTCAGGAGGTATTTGGCTGCTGCTATAACTCAAAATTCTCAGAGGGAGGTGGGGGAGGGAGGATATTTCTTTTTTTTTCCCCCTTGAAGATTGCACATGCATCTGTATGAGTTTCATAAAAGACACTACATTGACAATCATGGGCAGAGAACTACATGAATACACACAGAGAGCCTTCATGGAGGCTAAAATTACTTATAAAATTCGAAGCAATTAAACTTCACCTACTTAATTTAGGCAAACAAAATCAAATTGAATTCACACTGAAAGGATTTACAGTTGATCATCTAAGAAGCACCTACAAAAAAACCTGTTTGAAGTGTTTGTCAAGAGTGAAAAGCAGTGGACAGATGGGAGGATATATAATCTGAGATCTGCTCAGCAGAAAGGTGTTCAGTACCCCACAAAGAGATAATAACATAGAACTCAGCAAACAGATGAGGTGTGAGTCCAGCCACCCAGGGTGATGCTCAAAGAGAAGGTCCTAGTAGCTGTAACCATCAATGTTTAAAAATAAAGAGCATTATTGCATATTCAAACTGCCTCTGTCAAAGTAATCAAACTTTGTAATACATCCTGCGAAAGCATCTGATGGATTATTGGAATAATCTACATCTTTAATTATTTGAATTCATGAACTGAACCTTGAGATCCCTATTCAAGAAGAGTTTTCTGTGGTTTAGTGTTGGGATTTTTTTAGTTTTTTCACAGTTTCTGATGTCTGGCCTGAGACACTGTCACCTAACTTCATTTTTACCGGAGAGTGATAGAGTGGCTGGCCAATAAATCAGGTACTTCTGCAGTGTATTAAGTTGAATGCCTGCAAATTGAGATACATTCCTCAATCTCTTCTGAAAACACAGCTCTGAAGGGTCAGTCAGTACGGAGCACTTTGTGGCCACTTGGGCTCAGCCTTAAGAATCTGGAGCCAACATGTGAAAGAACTTCTTTGTCAAAAAAGAAATGCAATACATTTAAATTATACAGCTAACGAAGAAAGGGAGTGCTTTACATCATGTTTCCTGGCTCTATGCATAAGACCAAGGACATCACTTATATAAGCCTTTTTTTGCTCTAAGTTAATACTCAAAGTTTATATGAACACCGTGGTAGAAGCTGCTGTGGGGCTATGTTGAATCAGAGCATCTGGTTGGCCTGGGCTACAGCAGGGAGGAGAGGATTGCCAAGAATTTAGTTTCACAAAATCTGTACAGGTTAGGCAGAGCAGATGGACATTCTCTGCCTGTTAGAGCCTTTTCTTTTGTGAGAATAAAGCTTAGCAAGGCAAACCCAGCAATGTTAGGTGGTAACACAAGGATGGTGAATAGCCACTGACTGTTGATGTCTCTTCCAGCACCTGAACTTTAAATACAGATTTTAACATAGGCATTCCCAAAATTACACCATGTGTCAACCTATCTGCAATGTTTCAGCATTGTGTTAGCTCCTTCCAGCCCTCTTCTAAATATTTGAGGTCACAGGCTTCCCTTTTTCATGGAGGAAAATGCAAGAAAGCAGAAGAAAGTGATAAAATGACATAGATCTTCCTGTGTTCTGCTGTCCAGATGAGTGTTTTGGACACTTTCAGAGTATGTGTGAAGGCATGAGTGAAGCACAAACCACATGCACCTTTCCTTCCCCAGACTTGCATAGTTCCCTGTATAGACAGCCACATCTTTTCCAATAGGGTAAGTACAGACTCTGACAACCAGGTATCCTGCAAACTGATCATGAAGCTTCAACCAAACCTAAAACTATCTACAGACTCAACAATTTGGTTTAGCATCTGATAAATATCTTCAAATGTGACAAACATGCGACGTCTTAGTAACTCTTCACCTTTAGCTTAAAAATACCAGTATCTTAAATATGTGTCTCACTAGTGGTTGATGCAGGAATAACAGTAAAGGGAGAGAAAAAGGAACAAAGCCAGAGTTCTAAGCAGAAAGGAAAGAAATAGAAAAAATAATCTGAATGCAGAGAATTTCTGTCTGAGGATGAGAATTTCTGTTGGAGGATGACAGGAGGTCAAGAGAGGACTGAAAGTAAACAGAGAGTGCTTGGGCAGTACCCTATGGTGTGTGCTCTACTGACCCAGCAGTATTTATGAGGAATACTGAGGAACTCTTATGAAAGGAGAGTCACAGGGAGGGATGGAGCAAAGACGACATCATGAGATGATAACAGAAATATAGGAGAAAACATGTGGTTAACATTTTCAGGAATCCTGGAAGACTGAAGGGGCAATCTTGTGGGATGGATGAGGCACTTCATGGCATCCAGAGATGTTCAAGCCCAGGCTGGATGGGACTCTGAGTAACCTGGTCTAGTGGAAGGTGTCCCTACCCATGGCAAGTGGGTTGGAACTAGATGATCTTTAAGGTCCACTTCAACCCGAACCATTCTATGATTCTGTGATTCTATAATTCTATGAAATGTTTGCTCTGAGCCTGTCCAGAAATGATACTGTGTATGACAGTGTTTCATTTACCACAATTGCATAAAAAGGAATGTTAACCAAAAAAAAGTCATTACAACTTGTGCATTGTTTGGAGACTTGTTATCTGCTGAGGATGCAGACTACGACCTCAAGAAGGACAAGGATGCAGTGTGATCTTGTGTGACACATGGCAGCCGTCAGTTTCAGCTGAGTGCTTGTAAGAGCAGCTCTAAATGATGGCTGCCCTGCTAGAAAGACTATTGTTTTGCCCTTGAAACAGGACGTGTAAATCTCAGCTACAGTGACTGCATCATACGTATCCACCCACTGCCTCCTCTGGCGTGTGCTCTGGGCTTGCCCTTGCTCCCAAGGAAGCTTATTCCAACACTGACAATGGCTTCAGAAGGCATGAGATCAGGTTCTCTGATCTCTACCCGGCAGCAGAATAGAACACAAAAGAAACAGATGTACTACAAGTGGACTGCCCAAGCCAGGCCATCCACAAGGGTTTCATCCAACCAGACTACCCAGCTTTCCATGAATAACAACACTATTTTAAGTCTGCCATGAGCACTAAGGGACCACCTGGCTCACCTTCAGCACTCTTTATCTCTTCTTTTCCTCCTTTATGGCCAGGACAAGCATAGACAAACAAGCAGTACTGTAAAACGTGGAAAACCTCAAATACAGAAATTCCTGTCTTCGTACTAAATCCGATAAAGATGTTGCAAATCGGTCAGTGATGTGTACATTATCGAGCAGCTGTACTGTAAAGAGTGAAACTAATGTTTAGTTGCCTGTTTCCAAAAAGAAAGCATCGTCTGTAGGAAAACACAGTTGGAAATACATCTATATCGACTGGTAGGGAGGGTGCTCCTAACATGTCTTCTCTTCTTCCTGTTAAAAATCTGAAGACGGTAGTTTGGAGGGGTGATAGACTCAAATGTGGTGCAATGCAGCAAGCTGCTAGGAAAATCTGTTGTGCTGGTGCTGCTGCTTCCTCCCTTTCTGCCACTCTAAGGGAATAACTCAACACTGTCTGAGAAGATCAGTGGTTTCAAGAATGCCACTGTCAAAAATAAGCAGATGTAGTTTAGTCTACAGAACAGATCTTCTCAGTCTCACCTAGAAATAGACACAATTTCTGAGCGAGTTGGATTCCCTGAAATGGGACATTGGTAGCACCGTGATGCCCCGATGCTCAAGTTCACTGCTCAAGTTCACGTACAGCTAATTTTTCACTGGCCAGCACCTCTTCCTTTTTCTCAGTACTCACCAGGAGTCGCAAAACCTCCTTCTGTTATCTCTTCTCTCCTTCCAGCAGTCAAGCACTAGGGGCTGTAGAACTGGACTAAATCCCAAACAATGGCCTGCAGGTCCAAATAATGCCAGCTTGGCTCTGTCCTTTGGCAAAAGACAAAGCAGTCTCTGCAAATAGGAACTTCATCAGCATTTTTATACATACTTTACTAAGATTTTAATTCCTCTTATGATAAGAAATGTCATTAAATAAACTACAATTCAGATCTGTGATTTAAAACAAAAATGTAATAGGGTAAAAGGAAAAAGAAAACAAAAGTTTCCCCCCAAAAATCACAAAAAAGGAGTAATGAAGCTCCAAAGTGGAGCAAATACCTTAAGCAGAACATCTTAGGAAGCTGCTGTGAAAATGATGCCCAAGTCTGTGCTTAATGCAGGGATGTTTTAATGCTTCAATACTAATGTGCATGTGTCAGCCATGACCTTCTTAAAACAAAACTAAAACAGGCGCTAGAGCCTCTCCTCAACTATCTCGATTTAAAGGAAAGCCAAGCTAAGCACCAAAAGAGGACAGGAATGACGGAATACTCCAAAATCCTGCCTCATGTGGATCTTGAGGAGGCTAAGACCTCAGGATTTACCACGGTACATACAGGAGGTGAGCTTAGGCACACTGCCAGTGATTGTGCTTGCCCCATTCATGTCCAGAATGAGCTTCAGCACATTGGCGGTAGTCGTTACTTTTGACGAACCAGAGCCCCTGTGATCCTCCAGTGTCTTGTGCAAAGTCACATGCAGATGCCATTTTCCAGCACAGATATAAATACATAAAAAGAAATACAGCAGCCAGGCTGTCAGAGCACTACCTGCCAGGCTTTAACTAGACAGTGTCATCTGCAGTTTGATCTGGTCAACAGCACAAAATCCTTTGAAGATAAGAAAAAAATGCGTTGGGTCTGTCTGTTAGGAGACCATTTGTGGAACTATTGTTGTTTGTATTGTGCAAAGGTGAAAGGACTAACACAGGAATAACCATTACATGAACACCGATTTACTTGCAGAGGGTTAAGGCCAATAAGTTTGATTCTCCATTTCAGGACAACTTAAGAGTAACACCAAAGTCAATGAACGTCCATCAGGAAAACAGAAGTTTGACTAAGAAGGGAATTACATTTAATGAGAAACCCCACAGTCTTATTTAAATGTTATTATCTCCACTCTTCCTATTTATCAATAGTATCAGGGATAGATAAAAGCATGGAGCTTGCATAGTTGCAAGAGCTATTCTCTGCTGAACACATAATAAAGGTTTTCAGCAAGAGAAAAAAAAAAGTACTGAAAAGTAATTCTCACTCCATCAGTAATGAAAAAAGCAAGATGTCTTTGAAAAACTGCACAGGAGCTACACTGTATAGGTTAATATGTTAAGACACTTTGATTCACTGCCCACCTGTGTTCACTGGAGCTTGTTAACTGCTTCATTTTTATCATGTCTAACTGTCAGTGTGGCATCCATCTATCCTCCATTTCTTATGGCATTTCTTCACTATGAGAACTAGTCAAAATATGTTTCTACAAGTCAAAATTTTGCTTTCCTGGAAATGCACAAAACCAAAATGATGAGGGCTCTACAGAGCAAAGAAAGGGAATGATGCATTTTCTACCTTCACTGGAGTCTATTTCTGCTCTCCTACCCTGTTCACTACTTATGCCTATTATCTTCTCTTTTTGTGTGTATAACTCCTACTGACATTAATGGGAGGCCTGCTCATGTAAGGAGAGAGGACAATCAAGCCTTAAACCTGTTTTTAGTTTGACAGCTAAATCCCCGGGTCCAGGAAATTCTACACTTTATGTCAACATGTTCCAACATCCCATTTTAAAAAAACAGTATTTACCTATCTTCTTCCCCTATTGTACAAACAAATCTCTTACATACATCTGATATTAGGTTATATACTGCAGAAATGTATAAAAACTGGTGCAAAGCACAGTAGAAGCTTTATTAAAAAACATTTGTTTCTTAATCCAAACCCTCTCCCTGAAATTGCTAACCTTAGTGAAGAAAAGGAAAAAAAAAAAATTAGTTAGGATATTGGTAGGAATAAAGGTTCCAGAGTTAGGTTCTCTATTGAAAAATAACTTTTTAGACCAAAATATTCCAAAATAGCCACGCTGCAGTCACCTCCCCAGCAGCAGACATTTGACATGTAAGCTGTACAGTGCTGGGAGACTTCCAGCCCAACCTCCCCTTACCTACGCTGCTCAGAAAGTGTGGTTTTAATTGAGATTGTTACATGAACCAAACTTGGGAACTTTCAGGTCTCCTTTTTACTAATCTGGCACCTATATTTTTGGTTCCTTTAACCAAAAGAGAGATAGGTATGCTGTATGCTTCCTTATGGGAGCTGTGGGGATAGCAGGATGTTCTCACTTTGTTTTGCTAAAGGAAAATGATGGCACTCTACAACCAGGTACTCTTTTGGATGGTTTTGGTGTTAATGACTACATATGTTATTACGGAAATAACTTAAATGGCAGAGAGCAAAGATCTGATTTTTTCTTTCAAATTCCAACTTGTTCAAGGTAATCCTGGCAAATCTAGAATGACCCATTTTCCCAAGGCACTATGAACTCACCCCTAGGAATCAAATTCTCCTGTGCTAGACCCCAAACTGAGATAGTCAAACATTTATATTTTACTTGTCTTGTGTGGTTACAGATCTTGCTTTTCAGTCCTTGTTATTTTATACTTATATATGGAATATGAGGGCTACCTTTTGAAATGTCTGAGACACCTGATGGAGAGAAACCCAGTTTTTCTGCCATTCTTCTTGCTGCTAGTCTTCAGTAACTGTAAGCCTGCAATGAAACCAGGCTGCAATCAAATTTCTGAGGCTAGACACTAAAACACAGTAATGATTCTCACTAAACACTATATTCTGACACCTGTGAACTACACCTCTCCAGAGTTTACTATATAGGTCCATATCATCACCCCCAGATTAATGCAGATTATTATAACACCCTCTCTTCAGATAACCTGCAAAAATCAGAGTAAGAGAACAATGTGACAGTAGGATCAATGCTGCTGCTCCATTGCAAGGCTTCTTGCATGACATCCACATGAAGGTCAGCTAATAACAAATCATATGTATTCAAAGATACCATAATGGATTAATAAATTGTGTAAAGCAGAATGGAAATTTAGAGACTGATTTCTGCTCACCAAACTAAAAGACTTAGAGCTCCAGACTGAGACCAGTTTGAACAGGTAAAATATCAGCATTTTAATTCGGCTCAGGAGTGTACTTTGATAGCAGTTGCCCATGCTTTGTGAACTTTGGTTTGCATTGTGGTTTCTTTTCTGAGGACAATAAACTGAAATATGTGGTCTGGGAGTGCACTTAATGCACACCAGCAGCAATTGGATATTCAGCCTGTGCACGCTACTCTGAGGTAAAAACAAAATTTATATACAAGGGACATCAGGTCCTCAGCACCAACTGTTTTGCTGTACACTTTTGTTCCTATCTGTGCATGCTACTTCCCATGTGTCCAAAGTCCACACTAATAAACATATTTTTTAATGATGTAAAATTATGTGCATCCTTAAACTTGCTAAATATGATTCTCTGTGAGAGAACTTTGGAAATCTTTCATAGATTTGCCCTTCCTTGCCCCATTCAGTGTTTTATGTAATAAAGAGATTCTGCTGAAAAATTAAATATATGTGTATGTGTGTGTATGTGTGTGTATATATAGATATATATATATATTTCCAGGATGCATTTTTCCAGCCTCTTTCTGATATTCCTCTTACACATTCACTCTCCAAAAGCATGAATCCTACAGTATCCTTTTCCTGAATCTGACATCATTTATCTAAGTCTCTCTGTATCATTTACAGATTTCAACTCTGTCAAGAAGAAAAATATTACCCTCACTTGACAGACTGGAAATTAAAACACCATTGAGTTTATATGATTCACTTGAGATTATCTAGGAGTTGTCTGAAGCAGACATTGCATCTCAGTTTCCCCAATGTCCATCTGATGTCCTGTCTCCTAAATCAGCTTTTAGATTCATGGTTTCTTTACCATTTGTAGGAGCTTTATATTCTCAATTATTCAGATCTTCTGCTTCCAAAACCTGGAATCAATTAGAGTGGACCTTTGGTCCGCTGGTAATAATGGGAATCAACATCAGTGCAAATATACGTGCTGAAGAGCCACCATGCTGGATTGGGACCAGGAAAAGCAGGAGTATGTTTGTTTTGCTGTGGAAGAGTTTGGGTTGGCAAAAGGTGCAGTAAATTTGGAAGTCATGAGAACTGGAATACAACCAATGGACACTCTTGGACTCTGGACTTCTCCTACAAGGAGCTGTGCTTTGCAGTGGCAGTGAGGGCAGCCTGTGTTTCGTTGCACATAAAACACCAACAATAAGTCTCAGAGGGTGCCTTATGCTGCTGCTCCTTCAGTTCTGCAAGGCCAGAAACAACCAGGTGAGATTTTGCCTTTTGTGGCAAAGAACATGCCCCTACATCAAAGCAAACAGGGACCGCCACGTTCACTCACTGCTGTTCTTCTTGTCAGTTTTCAGCCTGCATGTTTTTTGTCGGTTTTTCCTTGTATAAAGCCCTGCTAGTGTGACAGTGAACATATGCTGTTAGCATGCAATAATTGTCCTTTAGCTCCTTGTTGGCTGGATTTATTACCTAAAGCAATCATGCTGCAACAGAGGAAAAAGTAAATAAAATGTTTATGATCATGGCAAATCTTGTTGTTCCTTTAAATATTGAAAGGGCTGAATGATCTCAATGGCCAAAAATTACCTCAAAATGTGTGTGTGTGTGTGTGTGTTTACTTTGGCTTGGTCAACTTGATACGATTTTCACCATAAGCTTTCTCTGCAGCCAAAAATCACATCACATGAGCCAAAGAAGATAACAGACATATATACTTCTGAGGTCACCATTGCCTGAATTATTGAACAGGTTTCTGCACCTCTTCTGGGCTTGCATTGAAATGGGAGCTTGCCAATAGCATCTCTTTTTCCAGAACATACCATACACAAAAGCAAATACGTGTATCGCACCACTGTAAATGCAGTGGAATAAGGATGCTGCTTCCCAAGATTTCATCCCCGTTCCTCACCAATAAAGTATAAAAATGCACTATTTTTCCTCTTTGACAAAATAGCTGCCACATCTACAAGGCAATCCAAACTTTAACTCATCAGACATCACAGAGAAAACAAAGATATTTGGGGACTGCCTGTGTTAGATACCTGTCGATACGAAGTTCTCAAGCCTGTTTTGAAAAGAAACACCTTATATAGTTAAATATTAGCATGATTTTTAAAAACATTAAAACTGTATTTGCAGCACAAGAGATGTAGGAAACAACAGAAAATGAATGGACTATAGAATTACTGAGCTCTAAGGAGCAAGCATAGCACAGTCCAGCACAGTGCTTAATTATGCTCTTACCTAAGGAAGTGAATTTTTTTCTATTTTAGTTTGCTGACGGAACCAAAAATTGTGTGGGGAGGATCTTGTATCAACACAAAACAACTTTTAGTCTTTTAACAATTTTTATTGGTTGACCTCTTTTTTTTTTTTTTTTTTTGCTGTTCTATTTGAAAAGTTTGTACAGCATGAAAAAATTCACTTTTAATTTTTTTCAGTTATTTTTAAGGAAATTTTTACAATTCTTTTCAGTGAAACATTAATCTGAAATAGAAAATCAAATCATTGGACTTTGAAAATATAATAGTAAAACAGATTAGCTTTTTCTGACCCTTTCGTTGGTACAAAACCTTGTTCTGAGTTTAGGAGAAGTCTAGTCAGTCCATGAGCATTTGCTGCATCTCAAAGCAAATAAAACATTATTCAAAAAAATGTTCTTCCAGTCCCAGTTTTTAGAGTAAATAGCCCTACTGACACCACTAGCATTAATCACATTTTAAAACAGGGTGCACTTCAGTCTGTTCTACCAAACATATGTGAACCATATTTGTTTTACTCGTCTGACAGTAGGAGACGAACAAAACTTCCAGGGGTTAGGTGCTTTGCATTAATTAAATGTATACTGACCCATAGCCTGGGTTACACTTAAAGACTACTTCTCAGCTTCTTTTGGGAGGAACAGACTTGCCAATGTGTGTCTCTAGCCCAAGACTGTCTGCTGACATCCTACTGTATTTTTCTGTCATTTGGTTGCTTAACAAAAGGACACTGCCCGACCCTCTGAGAACAGGCTGGGACAAACATGCTTTGACCTCTGTGGTTGCTCTCTGAAACCTGCAACTGACCCTTCTCCCATAAAAAACTATTAAATACTTAGGCAACAAGATTAAAATAAAAGACTAATGAATATACAGAATGTCACACCTGCCGCACTTGTGAATTATTGGTCTCTTAAACTTCTATAACCCAGCACAGTCAGTGACATCCTTTATTCACCCTTAAGGCACTTGGCAGCTGCTTAAATGTCTGTCTATGGCAGTTTGGTGGAAACAATAATAATACATTATAAATCAATGAAAATGAAGTTTTTGCAGTGATAATCTGATATAGATTTGCTAACATTTATATGAAATTCAATTCTGTTTGATTGCATCAGCATATGTTTCATTTCTTCCAACACTATTGATTTTGAAGGTCCTTTACCTACGTCTAAATTATTTCTGTTGCAGTTTTGCATTACTGTTTGGAAACAACTTAAATCAAATGGAACCCTTTATTCAATTTTTAGCTTTGTAAAAAGCTGGTTACTCAAGTAATGTGATCTCACTTTTATTTTTCAGTAGACAAAGCTATTAGAATTCCCAAATCTTCTATATCATTTACCTGCTAAGACTCCTCTGTAATTAAGTGTGTCGTTATTTCTGGTAAAACCACTGAAACACAAGGGAAAAAAATAAAATATGGGCATAATATTGAAGTGCTTAGGGTATTCAAACCAATGAATAAATCCAAGGTTTTTGTATTGAAATGGATGTTAATTCAGTTAGAGCAGTGATTACTTAATATACAGAGGCAAGTTGCTGTGTCTGTGTACGTATTCAGGTACAATGTGTGATACAATGGTGATAATAACCACATCACAGCTTCCTCTCAAATAAAAGAGGTACTGCTACTGTTCCCCTGATTTACTATAAAAACTGAGGCACAAAATCTTCTGGAATTGTGTACTTTAAATGGCTATAAAAGTGTAAATAAATAAATGACCTGATTTTGAGATCTAGGGAATGCTGCATTCCATCTTCAGCTCTTGGCTTGTATTTTATGTTTGAGCATGAAGAGCAAACCATATGCATTTTGTCTGTACATGGACTTGTGTGTGTGTGTGTGTGTGTGGGGCATCACTTTTACGCAAATTGCACCATGGTTTTTTACATGGTTGTGACACTTCTCGCACAGACATAAGCTGGAATGAGAAACCTTAATATTTTTGCCCAATTTACAATTATTGACAATTTAGCAGAAACTTTTCTTTGGAAAACATCAATCCTGTCATGAAAAAACCATTCTGCTTCAGCTATGTCAGAATGAATGGGGGCGTATTTTTTAATTATTTGGTTTACTTTTTTTGTCCTCTTAAATATGTCAAAATAAAACTTTAAATAAGAAAGCTTAAAATCCAATTCACCTGAAAACAACAACAGCAACAACAACAACAACAACAACAATAATAATAATAATAATAATAATAGTAATAGTAATAATAATAGTAATAGTAATAGTAATAATAATAATAGGAAGAAGAAGAGGAAGGAGAAGAAGAAGAAGAAGAAGAAGAAGAAGAAGAAGAAGAAGAAGAAGAAGAAGAAGAAGAAGAAGAAGTCTTTCATTTCAAAGTATTGATACTTCATTCCTGGGACTCTAATAAAATAGCAGAATCTTACACTCCTTCACGAGAAAGAATTTCTGCCTACCATGCAGGTCAAAAAGCACTCCAGCCTGTGACTTATTGACAAAGCAGTAGTAGTTGCTGTACGTAACCTTTGGGCATTCCGAATGCCTTTTACTGTTTCTAACACTTCAGGTATTTTCCCCACTTGGGTACCTCTGCCGTCACTCCAGCAGTGTACAGACACCTACCCAGTCCAGTGTCTCTTTCCAGTGGAAGGCACAGCCACGAGAACTGGTCTTCTTGACCAAAAAATCCACACGCACACATCTGATTTAAAGCATGGAAATTAAGTTCTCCTGCTGTAATGCTGCAGTCATGGTTGCAGGCACACAGTCCCCGAGCAAAAGGAATGACTGGCTCCCTGAATCAGAAGCAGAACAGCCCAGTGCAGTTTCCATCAGCAAAACCTGCCCATGCCTGTGGCTGCTTCTGCTCTGAGCACAGAAGTGTGTTAGATACTCAGCAGAGAAAGGAGCTTGCCTTGTGAAACGTTGGATAGTCGAAGTTTAGGGTGCTCACTTGACACTTTCACATCATAGGGGATTTAAAAGCTGCTTACCTGAGAATTGACAAAACGAATACAAATACAATTCCTGGGTTGTGTCAAGTCTTCCTCTTTGAAAACAATATAAAACCAGTGGATTTTCTGGGATATTAGGTTTATGTGGTTTCTGTCACGGGCAGAAATATTTTTTCACGCTTCTTTCTTTGGACTGAAGTATTCTGTAGTGACTACATGAGTAAACCATATTAATGAGCTCCAAATTCATCAAAAAGAAGAGGAAGTCAAAACTGCTGTCATGCATCACTATTATGAAAAACTACTCTTCTTCCCTTCACTCCAAATTCCAGCATTGTCAAGAGAAAAAGAAAAAAAGTGCTAAATTAAAATCAACTGTTTAGCGCAGAATTTCATGGTTGTTCAGGCTATGCCCTTCACATCACAAGAGTGAGAGAAGATTAAATTATTAACTGTGTCCACATTATCCCACTGATTCAGTCAGGGTCTTTTTCTCAACCACTTATTTGACTAAATTTCACCACTTTAAGAATATTCTTTGCAAATTTGAATAGGGAAACCACCTTCAGTGAGGAAGAGATTTTACTGTTTGCCATTGTGGGATCAGTCACAAGTGTCATTCAGTATTTTTATGACTCCCTGATTGACTGAAGTTTGCATATGAAACAAGAGCAAGCAAATGGAGCTAACAAGCAGTGGGCTGGGAATTCTCCCTCACAACGAATTTCTTAGTCACAAGCAAATTACATTATTAATGTCAGGGGATATATCCTGCAAGGAGCTGAACTTGCCTGCTGCATGCTGAGGGTCCTCTGCACCCCACAAAGTGCTCAGATCTTTGAGTATTCAGCTTCCTCCAGCACGGAGAACAATCAGAGCAGCCATTCCCATGCCTTCGCACAGTTAGTAACCATAAAGTCATCAAAAACAGCAAAAGCTTACAATGATGAACATGCTGAACCAAGTAGACATTCAGAATTTGAATGGAAATTCATGAATCTAATATGTCTGAACGTTAGATGAAAAAGAAGATAAAATGACAGTTTTTACATTAAAAATGTTATGTTATAGGTAATTGGAGACAACACTAGAACAGGGATATTTATTAAATTTTATAACTTCAGTTTGCTTGGCTGTATTTTCTGACTTGCTGAGATGTTCTCAGTTTGGAAAATGAAAATCTGAAAAGAAAATTTCCCACAGTCAGTCAGTTTGATTTCCTGCATCTCACGGTTAGGATATTTACAATGTTAAATTGTAAATGACTTTTCACTACACTGGAAGTTGTTCCAGTAGGGACGAATAGATTTTTGTGGGTTCTTTTACCATGTCTAAATTCAGTCTACATTTGAGTTATCTTACACTTCAATTTTGGTAGCATTTGTCAAATGATATTTCTTGCAATAGTGAATTTCTGGGACATAATCTGCCCACAAAAAAATCAGTTCTGTTCCTTAGTGGTGTTCTCTTTGCACTGATGTTTCAGCCAGAGTCCCTGGACATGCTCTGAAGTTAAATCCCAATAAAGACCATAACTTGTGTATTTACAACTAGAATGTGAGTAAAGCAAATGACTTTGATTGAAGTAATGATACAAATTTGTGCTACTGAGCAGAAAGAATTATGCAAAGTCTGTTAATAGCCTATTTCTCCTCAAAAATCTGGCATTTCATATCCAGGTTCTCTTCAGGAATGGACAAGAGAGACTTCAGAGTCCTACTAGGATCACCACATCATGCCCCAGCCTGAGCAAGGGCTGTGTAGGAATAAGATCATCTCCTAATGAAGAAATGGGTGAGAGAGGCCATGCCTTTCCATGCCTGGGATGGTTTGATATCTCCTCCCCATCCCCTAAAGGGAATACAAAATAGGCATCAGATCAGGCTGCCCACCTTTTCTCTAATTCTTTTTCCACTACTTCTGGATGATTTTAAGGCCATTGGCCTCATATAAATGGATAAACAGCATAAGATAGATTATCAAACAAGATTTTCATCAGTAATAGCCATAACACACAAAAACCAAAAGCTTTTTAAGCGACTTGAGGGAATCTGTGTCTGTGATTCAGGATTACTCAAGTCCACAAGTCTGCAGGGTTACTCGCTGTATTTCTGTATGGCCATTTTCCCCATAAGCCACCAGTAACTGCCCTGCTTTAACAAACAGGCTTTGGGTGTGCAGGACCATACAGAAACTACCCTTTGCAGCAACTGTGCCTCCAAGCTCCAGGATGAAAGCTAAGAGAAAACAATTTTGTGGGACAGAATCCTACCTCCCTTCAGAAGCCACTATCCATCTAAAGTCAAGGGAAAGCATAATTAACATTTTGTGTAAGATTTTCCTTCTAAACACAAAAATGCATCCTTGAACAGTGAAGAAGGTCTGGCTCTCAGATAAGTACTTCTAGATCACGAAATCTGCCCAGCCCAGACTGCAGCTTTGAAGTGCTCCCCACAGCGAGAGCCTGCACCCCACAGCAACACGTGCCCAGCCACGCTCACACAGCAAGCGCGGCCACCTGGGTCAGCAAAGGCAAGGCTGCCTGGGGCAGCTTTTATCTACAAGCCCAAATCATCTCCCTTTACCTGCTGTGCTAGAGGTCACAGTGCCACAGTGAGGGTACTTAACAGAATAAGCAAAAGATTTCAGTCCTCTCTTAGAAAGGAAGGTCAAGGTAAGATTCAAACTCTCTGTGCTATTACTTCTTCTCAGGACCACACTTTAAACTGGATGCAAAAGATAGATTTATCCTTTCATGGTAATTTGGGAGTCATTCAGGAAAGAAAAATGAAATCCATATCTACCCTCAACATTTCTCTCTTTTGCTAGCTTTTTCTTGTAGCAAAAAAAGTAACACCCAGAAGTCACTGCTTCTAGTCCTTCACAATTCTATAGGTTTTATGTGTAGCTCTTGGTCGAAAAACTGCCATGGCTGGTTACAGTTTCTTTAAAGGAATGCACTTATCAAGCTCTCCACACCTAGGACACTTTTTCTCAACCTCTGCTTTTTTTCCCCCCTTTTTCCTATTTCTCACATTCACTTTCTTACTTTCTTTGCTGCCTCTTTCTCCTTTTTCAATCTTTCTCATCTAGCCTTTCCATTGTTATTCACCCTGTTTATTGCTTCAAGCAACCCTGACATACTGGACATCATCTGAAACTACAAACGACAGGATGCAATAAGCTAGAGAATAGCAGTAATCTGAGGAAAGTTCTTCATTCACTCTTGCTCCTAACTCTCTGTCTTCTTATCCTACATAGAAAATAAAAAAATCAATACCACCTCACAGGGCTTGATAAAAGTGCTGGACGAGTACAGCAGGCATGCTGGATATAGTAAATTAAAGTGATCAAAATTTTCCAGTCGACTCTGCCTATAGCCTACATAAACTAACAACCCTGTCTGCAGAATGTCTGTCACTCTAGAAGCTTTATTTTATCTGTGTCTCTGATTACCCAGAGAATGAGTACATACACGGTGTATGTGTGCGCATTTATCTGTATGCATATGTGTGAGAAATAGATAGGAGTAGGAATCAGCCTGTGTTTATAACAAATATTTCCTTTTAGATGGGTAGATTTTGAATTTGCTAACATATTTGTATGCACAAAACATTGTGGAAATAAATGTTCTATCATCATGAGATGATATAACCAAGATTAAAATTACTGCATTGTATTTAATTTTCAATATGTCATTCCCTGTCAGGCTAGATTTTAGCCAGTGTAAATCAGCACTTAAAATACCATTTGATGATCAGGCTTGTTACCTTTTCATGTTGTTTTTCTGGTCTAGACATGGCTTAACAATTTCCAATCAATGTCTAAAAATGTATTAGAGAACTGAGAGACAAAGCAGGCAGCAGGGTGATCTGGCAGTAGCAGGATTCATAGACCAAACACATGAGAAGCTAAATTTTCCCCTCAAAGGAAAATGTCTGTGGATGCCTTGACTTCAGGGGGACATGTGTAAAGGGTGAAGTGAGGCCTTGTTATTTCACAATAAAAATGCCATAATGTAAAATTTCATAGTGTGTCTCTACAAGAAGGTTGATCTTGTACTAATTCAGGAGGAATTCTATCTTCAAGAAATGGCAGAGCAGCAAATGCCTTCACCTGGATTTTTTTGTGTGTTCAACCTTCTGGGCATTTGGTAAATTATGCCGGTTTCTGTCCTGTGTTTAAAACAACCTCCATCTGATGAGCTACATAAGGTTAGTAATTCATGCAGGAGGCCTGACCCCAGATTTGGGTGCCTCTGCATGCCATCAGGGCTGAGTGCCAGACTGTGTGGTGAAAAACACCTACTTGTACGGATTATTATTCCTAAACTCATAGAACTGATCCAGTCCTTGGAAGGCACTAAACAAAATCTTTTGAAGGAAACCTGCCAGTTTGGCCAAAAAAAAATAAATCTGGCAATATGAATGTAGAAAGAAAGAAAGAGGGAAAGAAAGAAGGAAGGAAGGAAGGAAGGAAGGAAGGAAGGAAGGAAGATCTCATGGGTCACATGCCAGTGTCCAGAAATTTTTTTCACCCACCAGCTAAGATTGCCCTTCTCTTCAAGGAAGCTCTTTCTTTTCCCTCCTCTTTCTCCCTTCTCTGTCCACTGCTGCCATTACACATTCCCTTTTCTCCTTCTGGGCTTGTACAGAATTCCAGCCTCTTTGATCCCTCCTGCTTTGCCCCATGCCTGCCCTGGGCTAAGAGGGCTAATGAGCACACTCACCACACATCTGAGCAGGGTCACAGAGCAGCATCAAGGTCTTGCTTCTGACACTTTTGACTCCTTTCTCCCTTCTGGTCTTGCACCCCTCCTGCAATGCATGATGGTGCTGAGCTCATGAGCCTTCTTGGGATACTTTTGCCTGAGGACTACACACTGAACAAGCTGTCCTGCTCAGACATGACAGAGCCCAGCCCACTTAAGCAATGTTTGGTGAAAACACAAGCAATGTATGGCTTGAGATTCTTAGACTTTGTTCTGAAGCTTTCACAGTGTCTCTGCCTACATTTATGCCTCTGATTTTTTTCAGTGTTCAGTTTTAATCACGCAATGTCTTGTATCTGTATATATGGTTCTGTTTGTACCTACAATTTTCATGAATATTTAGTAGGTTAAGTGCGTGTATATGTAGGCTCTAATCCTCAAAACATGTGCCAGGGAAAAACACAAAATAATTCCTGCTGTCCAGTATATTTTGGGCAGTGTTTGTAAGCAAGTGTACTGGACCACACTCGATGTTTGTCTGGGGTGCTATAGCCTGTATGTGACCACAGCAAGCACAGGAGCCAACGGCACAGCTTGGGGAAAGAGCGTAGGAGTGCAAAAAATACAATGTGAAACCTCTTAAGCCTTACCCCAGTCTGGAGTTTTGGGACTTTCTCCGTTGCAGGTTGCATCCACCTCCCAGAGTTGCACAGCGAGGTGCTCAGCTCTGGGCTGCACAGCTGCAATGTCCACAGTGAAGCACATTTTTGCCTCAGCAGCATATATCTCTGTTTAATTTTAAGCCTATTGATGTAATTTAAGGGATTGTACTCTAAGCCCCTTTCTGTCTGGAACAGTGGATAATTATTCCTTATTAACTTTTTCCCTGTTTTTTATTATTCCATATGGAACTACAACATCCTGTTTCTTTGCCTCCAAAAACCTTTTTTTCCAGGAGAAATTCTAATATTTTTATTCTTTCCTCAGGATTGTCTTTTGGTTTTATTCTGACTTATTTTCTTCACAAAGGGTATGTTCTCTGTTTGTCTTGCTACTCATGCATTTCACCTGTTATCAATAGGACTTCCAGATAAGCAGGGAATGCACAATGCGAGCAGAGGATCATTGAGACTTGAACTGGTGCTTCATGGGTGCTCTTTCTGCTTGGTCTATATCCCACAAAACCCTTCAAAGCTTTGCCAGAGTGTGACCTCAAGAAACTCGGCATTCTTCTTCCAGAGGGCATGGAGTTCCACTAATTTTCATGTCTTAATTTTGTTTTTTCTTTCAGATTAACTTTTCTCCACAGTTTCTCTTTGCATTTCGCCTCTCATTTGGTTCACTTCTCCAGAACTCCTTTTGCCCTCACGCCACATGCCCAGCTCCTCTTCAGCCACCCACAGCCAGCTGGAAACCAACTCTTTGCCCTAACTAGAAACCAAAAGTATCTTCACTGTGATGCTTCCTGAAACATGGAAACATTGTAGGTGACTTTGGTGAACAGAGCATTAATTGTGGGAGCCTGTGAGCCACGGCAAACAAAGAAATATCTCCAAATGGAATTCCTTCCCTGCCAGCTCTCCACCAACTAGCTTTCTAGCTGGTAGAAACTTGATGGGAGTTATTGCACACTGCCTCTTATCCACATAGAGCTGTATCATTAGGAGACCCCATCCATTTTTAGCACCTTTCTCCATGATGTGAGGCATTGTCTAGTGAAGGCAACTGATTGTGCATATAATCATATTTTTATTAACAATTGTGGAGAAAATGCATCTGCTTCTATCCTACAATATCTTAGTAATTTTTGCTTTCATCTGTTGTGTTGTTAATTCTGAATAACATAAGTAATTACGTAGCACCACAAACTTATTTCATTTTTTTTCAATTCAAAGCCATTTTAAGTTATTCAAGTAGAACAACTATATTTTTATGCCACTATAACTTAACAGTCGAATGGATGGGTAAAAAAATTGCTCCTGGGCTGAGACCCATTTGACAAGTTTCATTCCAGAGCAATATTTAGACTGAAGTTGTAAATCCCTATGAAGAGTGGATTTGTAATGGAAATGCTGGCACAGACTTCTAACTGTGGCAGCACAAATGATAATGCTAGAATAAAAAGCCACCATGTATTAAATTAGTACTAGTAATAATTTAACTAAACTAGTACTAAATTAGTATTAAATAAGCATGTATTGTAGCATATATGTTCCCCTTCCTTGTGCATGTAATCCCAGAGCTGTCTATTGGCATAAGAGCTTCTTTCCTGTTATTACCATAACCTTATTTTCCTGAATCAAATACCAGATAATGACAAAGATACAGAAGGAAAATAGACTTAAAAGTGCGGAATATTTATTTTATTTGTTTTGAAGAAAAAGCTGTTACTGATGGTATCTCCGAAGTATTTATGCCAAAATACATCAAGCAAACCAGTGAGCATGGACAAATATAATTTTTGAGAAGTGCATAATTTGGCCAAATGCATGTGGACTTTCCCAAATATGGCAAGATGTACCTCTTCATCCACAAGTTATGTCCCTGCACAATACCAAATCCCTCTTCCACTGCAGGAAACACCAAGATTTTTCAATATGATAGTGGCAAAAACTCATGCAGGGCCAACAGAAGCTTGTAAAAATAAATGGAAAATTTCAGTGTTAATTCTAAATTCAGACCGTGGCAGTTCACAAAAACTTTCAGTCATAAGCTTTCCATAATAAATATCACAAGAATATCTACTGATCATCTGTAGTCAGAGCAGCTCTCCAAGCACAGCAAAAGCTACAGGGGTGCTGTCAAGACAGACTCAGCATTTGGGCTTTGTCATGTAACATGTTAATTTTACAAAGCCAAACACTAAGGAAATCACTCATCTTTGTTTATAATCAAATATTTTGCTTGTGTGCCTGACAAGGTGTCATGATGATGTGTTGCTGCATGATTACTGGCTAGTGAGATTGGCTGAAAAATGCAGTGTCCCCACTGCTTGTGAAGATTCTTGTGTTTCTCTCACTCTCTTCACTGTCACAGCTGAAATTTCCCTTCTCGCCTACTTTCCCTGCTCCCCCTTTTCTGATGCTCATCCTCATCAGCACCACTCCCCTTTTCTTTGGGTACAGCATATTTCCCTGGCCACCTGTGCAGGTGTTGGAAATGGAGGGAAACTTAGTCCAATGAAAAAGCAGTTGATCCCACATTTTTGAGATGAATCCTGAGGAAGGATGAGCTGAAATTGAGCCAAAAGGAAGGCAAAGAACAGTATTTGCATTGACACCTAAGGAAAAGATGAAGTGATGTATATTACCTGAAAAAAAAAATGCAAGAAAGCGACAAACCTTGGACTCTCCAATGGTCACAAGCAGTCAGGCAGACCCCTGTTTTATGTCTAACCAAGAAGTGGCAAGTGTAACACAGTCAGTCTGTCCTTACATAGGAGGGAAAGCAATGCCTGCATCATAGATAACAGCAGTTTCAGCACTATCCTGTTCCCTTACACTGACAATCTCCTCTTAGAGGTCTGGCCAGCCTCACTCAGCCCATGCCCCACCAGGCTGAATGACCTCACGACTTGACACACCATCACTGTATCCAAGAAGTTCCCCTCCCCTTTAGGCTAAAGCCATTCTATGCAATAGGCCAAAATCAGTGCCAGCATGAGAATATGGTGCTGCGTTGGGATAAATGGACACCTGTCCACTTGTTTGGGAGGATCAATATGTTTATTACAGAATAACTTCAAATTACTTTGAAAAATCATCAATATCCCAGGAAAGAGAAATGTTATGTTTTCTGGCAAAAAAAAGATCGCAGGCAATTTTAAATACTTCACATAAACCCCTAGATTAGATTAAACCAAGTGGCTTTTAGTTCTTTAAAAATTCCACAGTTTTAAACTTCTTGGGAAAAAAAAAATCTGAAGATATGATCTTTTCATTGCAAAATTTCCAAAGTGGATTTAAAAAAATTGAATTGCTCCAATCATTATGACTTCTGTCAGAGGTTCTCTACAGTCAACAAAAAGGATTATGAGTAGGCCAGTGCTGCTGATGGATTTGCAAATGATGCTTCATGAGCTGGGCTTGGCCCACATGCAGCAAGTGAGAAAGGTCTGGTCCAGAGAGCTGTAAGTATATGACTGACAGGCACTCTGGTGTCACTGGGATGGTCAAATTAGAAAGGCTTTTGTAGGCTAGAACTGGAAGATTGGTCTGCAAGATAAGGGTTGAGGAAACTCAGTTCATAAAGAGATGTAACTGATAATTAACCTTGAGGTTCTACGCAAGATTCTTTTTATGAGAATGGAGTGCAGCTGTTGGTATTTAAACATCAGTTTGTGTTGTAGAATACCAGGATAAACTAAACATTCTAGCTTTTTAAAGGTAAGAAAATATGTCCTCCATAGTTTTGCATTTGTAGTTCATATTATTTTGTCATTCAGCTGCAGCTTTAATTTGGCTTGGTACTTGCACCCATCAACAGTACTTATTAGAACTTGAGAAAAATGACCTCTCATCCAAAACCTCCTTTAACACAAGTCTGCAGTGTCTGCATTCATGTGCTCTCTGTGTTGAGCCCAGGGAAGGAGTTTACTGAAACCTTTCAAAAAGAGCATTTTTTGGGAATGGCCAGCTCCTTTACAGCACATTTAGCAAAAATATATCTGTGATTATTTTTGCCTAGGATTTAATTAGCTGAACTAAGTAGGGAACGAAAACCATGTTAACGTGACCCACTGTGTCCAATCAAAGCAGATATCAGATACTGGGTGCACAAAGTGAACAGCTTGTGAATGAGCTGCGAACTAAAGTAGGGAAGGAGTTAATCCTCTCGCTGGCTTAGAGGAAAGATCACAGTTGCCAGCTTGTATATAGGAATTTGCAGGTTGGTGGGGCTGGGCCAGCTCTGGGGAATTAACTAATTCCTTCATCTTCTTCCAGTGTATTATAAGATGTCTGGGCTAGAGGAAGTGAAGCCTGAGACTGGTGGGGAAGAGTCAGTCAGTAAATAATGAGGATAACACTAGAAGGAAAGGAACAAGAGAGAAGTTCTCTTAATCCTGGAGTTGTAGAGAGGTGGTCCCTGTGTGGCCTTGGAGCAACTTCTGGGATTCATAGTTTCATTTTGAACTTCATGGAAGGAGGGCTCCTCTTGCTTGAAAGAGCAGTACATAATTTATTAGCTTTATTTAAGAGAGGGTAGCAACATGACACAATACAGAATTTTTTCTCATCCTATAGCAATGCCAATTCAGAAGCTGGCTTGGTACTGATGGCAGAAAATAAGTGAGGTGCTTTTCTTATATGCATGGAAAAGAAAGCATTAGAATGTGTAAAAATTGTTTTCCTTTCCCATTTTTCTAACAGATAGGTCACAGATAAACTTCAAGTTGTTGTTGCTTTGATGGTCAGATTAAAAGAGTGAGGTCCAGCCCTCCAGAGGAAGTGCAGCATGTGGCTTGTGTTCTTACTGAGTATGGCATAAACACAATATAGAAATTATTCATTTAAAATACTACGAGTAGCAACTTTCATGTGGGTAGCTTTTGCCCCTTCAGTCCTACTTTCATTTAAACTTTATCATTTTTACAGACCCAAAAATTTAGTCTTGGTTATGCCAATTTGTAATTCAGATACTTGAGTATTTTATTACATTTATGATCCTTATCACCTTCCAGATACTTCCACACCCTTTTTAAGAGACAGCTCATACTGAGGTCATCAACATTACTTATTTCTGCTGTATTTCTTTTCCCACATATTTCTGAAGCTTTGGGGTTACAGGAGGTAGCAGAAGCTCATTCAATAGCAGATTATAGGAATAAACAAGATAGGAGAACAAAGACCTGATTATGGTGAGAAGCTGTGGAAACCCAAATATCCAAATTAAGGGATGAATGCACCCTCATCCAAGAGGACAGAGAAGGTCAGCACATATGGTCTTTTTAAGAGCTTTACTGCTTGAATACAGCAGGAATAAAACCCAGAATAGCAGACACCAACATAAAGACAATTGCAATGCTTGCCACAAAATATACAGCCTCCATATTGCCAGAGGGGAAGGTCAAGTGCTTGTGATGACATTGCTCCCTCACATGCTTTTATTACATCTGCCCTACCAGGCACGAGCTTGCATAACTTGCACCAGATACTAAGTACACAGAACAAGCAGAATTTATTTGCCAGCAGCCAAGGGGAGGAAACTGTCCACATGACATTTGCTTTTCCAGCTATGCTCCATGTCCCACCATCTGAATAAGTTATATTCATTTTACTCTCACTGAAGGCTTTGCTGAGACAGGTTGCACTGCCTTGACACAGCTGGATGCAGCTATGCTCTGACTGGTGGTCAATTTACACCCAAAGAATAACCTTCCTTTAATATACTGCTGAATCAAGAAATCTCTCTACCTGCACCGTGTATGAATTTGACCTATGTACCATCATTGCATAATTTATACAAATTCTGTGGCGTAAATGGCAAAAGTATTGTATATTTTTCTGTTATTTTTCTGAACTTTTTCACATACACAGACTGACAAGTTCATGGATAAAAAACAAGAAATATTTTTTCTTTGTTTTTCTCCAAGGAATTCAGTTTGGAAATTCAATGGAGTTCATGTCTCTAAAAGCCGTGAGGTAAACTGAGTTGTAGGATCAAATGGCTTATTCAGTGCTCTTTACATCCTTATTCTGAGATTTTCTTTTTTTTTTTTTTAAGTGGTGATTCTTTCCTAGTGATTCAGTTGTTCATAAATTATATACAAAAAACAGTAAACTCATGCCAAATGCAGACTCTTGTTTGCAAAAATGTCAGCTGATGTTAAAGCCTCCCATTATTACCATTTCAATTACACTGCATTGGAATCTGTCCTCAGGAAATAAAATATATATAGAGAGATTGGATCATCAGCTTGGTGCTTCAGCCACCGAAGTCTGGAGGCATTTGCAGGTGGCTTCAATAGGACCTGAATTATGTTCAGAAAAAGCATCAATCTTTTCTCTTTTCTTTTCCTTTCCTTTCTCTTTTCTTTTTCTTTGCTTTGCTTTTCTCTTTTCTTTTTTCCTTTCCTTTCCTTTCCTTTCCTTTCCTTTCCTTTTTTCACTTGTTCTTTTCTCTTTTTTCCTTTTTTTTCTTCCTTTGCTTTCTTTTCTATTTGTCTTTTTTAAAGAACTCCAAAAAGGAGATCATCCTCATTGAAATCAAATGTGGGGACCTACTCCAGAGTGTTTTCCAGAAGCTATCAAGAAGAGAGCTGTGGAGTGTGAAAATGTTTCTTGCTTTATGTTTTCTAATCCAGTTCATCTGTCTTCAGTGTAATCAGACAGTGAACAGGCTAGAATAAATCCCTGGACATCATCTCTAGTCAAAAAAAAAAAAAAAAA
>VXBT01004394.1:109582-131348 GCA_013400235.1 Oriolus oriolus
AAAAAAAAAAAAAATTAAGAGCCAATGTTAAAATAATTTGTGATCATATTTGTGATCATGTAATTTCTCTAAATCCCATAAGCAGCTGTGACCTGGGGTGAGCCCGGGGTGGGGACAGCCGGCCTCACTGTCAGGAGGTGCAAGTTCTGTCCTCAGCCCAATAACATGTAATTCTTTTTCTGCAGCTGGAGCACTGTAAGTGTCACACATTTCTCAGAGTGCTGCTCAGCAGTGCTGGAGGGATGGATTTTGTGCTTAGCTGACACCGTGCGAGGCTGTGCCTTGGGTTCTGCCAGCACCCCCTGCTAGCGGCCCTGCACACTGAGGTGCCTGAGACATCCTCTCTTTGGCTGTCTGGTTTATGCTCTTGTCCGATATTTTCAAGGGGTTTTAATCACAACTCTAGCAGATTGATCAATGACAGATATGAGCAACAACTTTTGCATGCTAACAGTGCAGGATTTTTTATCTGAGATAATATTTCTCTCTTAAAAGGCCTCTGCTTTGCTATGTATTAATTAAAATCTAAATACTAAATATTGATTGATGCGTTATCAGGCCATAGCAGTTGGGCCCTGCCACATTGATTTTTAGCTGTGATTTATTATCATATTTAAGAAAAATCATTTTGTGTGATTATACGAGGAAATAGACTTTAGTGAGGGTGTAATTCTTTTGTATCACTTTTGTTGTGTAGAGGACGGGCCAATTCCTCAATTGTGGCTAAGATTGCTGATATCCTTCATTGCTTCTTCTCTTTGGCCTCCGACGGCTAATGCTTTAAGCCTGCTTGGTCTTGTCATTAGGAATAATGGGCATTAGGATTACCTCTTTAATCACAACTAAGATTAACAGATGGTATGAACCCAACATCTTAAAATTATCTAGTTATTAACAAGTATTTCCTTTAAACACATCAATAACATTTGCTTTTCCTAACTGCTCAGGCAGAAACGCAAACTCTAGCATTAATAACGGGAGAATTTATCACTTTTGTCTATTACTATCCCTTTCTGCATAAAGACATCCTAAATATAATTATAAAGAAAATTTATATGTAGCTCTAGATACTATGGACTCTGTATCTGCTGCTACTAGGAAAATGCTTATTTTCTATATGTGTGGATACAAATGCATGGGGGTTGTATAGATATATATACTGGTTTATGTATCTATCATTATTATTTTCAGTTAAGGAAACAAAAACTGTACTATTTTTAGATGATTTTTTCTCTGTTACTATAGCAAGAGAAAGACCACAATATTTTAATTAACATTTTGGGTTCTGTTTGCATCAGCAACAGAAAGAATACCTACATTTTCTTTCATTGTCCATAAATCAGGTTATTAAAACTACTGCTTATTAGGTCCAAACTTCATTCTTTCTGTTTTTCACCTTATTTTCTCCAGGTTCAGATGCCTAGTGAGAATTTATTAAGCCATCAGGTAGGTACTGTAAAGTGTATTTTGTTTTGCTTTTCGTCTGGTGTTCATAAATGAGTTCCTGAGAACACTGTATTATGAATCACAGGCAAAATTATCAACTAAAATGACCAATTAAAGGAAGACCATGTTTTTCAAAGAGGGCACAAAAAATATCCCTTCCTGACAGTTGTTCTGCAAACTGAGAGTTTTCATTAAGAAAACAGAAAAACAGGTACGTAATAGATACAAATATCAAAACTCTGAAATGGTCAGCAGCTGTCTTGGATTAACTGTTATTTATTAAGTGCTTTCATTGCACTGAACTCAGCAAAAACCAGAGAAGGACAGAGCCTGTGCTCTAGGGACTCACCCTCTCAACAGATTCCTTTGTGTTGCAGTCTATAAATACAGATATTTCCAAGTACAGGGTGGTTGCATCATTATGACTAAAAAAAACTGATGGGCAGATGGGTATCTATTCATTCAGTAATAAGTGACATAATCATGCCTGTCTTCTACAATCACAATTCTTTGCTAATAAAAGATTTCTCCTTAAAATGTAAGGTAAAATACCCATCTGATGCTACTGATAATCAACCAAAACAAAAATTTTATTTTTGGCATATAGGAAATTTATCTTTTTCTAACATAGATTAATCCCTCCATTTGAGTGACTGATATAATATAAAAAATGCTTGTGCTGTTCACTAGTGTAAAAATTTTTAAATGTGCTTACCAATTAACCTTAAAACATTTAAATACAAGATCCAAAGTGTTACAGGAAAATACTTCACCACGGTGTTCAGTTTTATATGCACTTTGTTCCCCGTCAATTGTGCTGACGAACTTTATAAAGAAAAACTAATACTGGAGGTTGGCAATAAACGTTCCATATTGTAAGAACCAGGAAACACAAAAAACCATGTAGACAGCCACCAAAATGTTGTGCAAGCAGTGCAAAGTGGAGGGCTTAAACCTTCCATGCCATGAATTTCAAAATACAGTTATACAGTTAAAATTTAAGATTTTTTGTCTCAACAAGAATGTCCTGACAAAATTTTTACAACCACCTTTTCCCAGCTCCTAAGGAATTCATTTTCCCCTCTCCGGTGTTGTTTAGTGTTTAATTCTGAGCACTCAACAAGGGAAACCATTTACCACAATAGTCAGAGGATATACTGCTACTAATAATTCAGAAAGTGCTATCAGAAGTGCAAATTAAATATAAAAATTATAGATTTTCCTCTATTCCCATGCACTCAGATTTAGTTTCATTAGTTCAGTGTCAAGTGTTGCATTTAACTGTGGCAGGTATGTAGACATAAAGATGATTTTTTAAATATTATCTTTTGAAAAATTACCTCTTGTAAGACTGAGTATCTATTAACACTGCTTTTCTAGACTGGACTTGCTCTTGCCTAGGAACTTCAGAGCTCAGAGCAAGAGGTAACATCTCTTCTTGCACTAACAAAGTTTTCAAGCACACAGTCTAGACTGCATATGTGAAATTGAAATCCGGTGAATTTGGTGGGGAATGGTTCTGTTAGTTTGTTTGTCTGTTTTCATCCACTTGGGCAGCAGGTAAACCACCAAATATGTGATAAAACACTGACACCACAAAAGTTAGCTGCTGTTTACATTTATTCCCTCCCACCTCCCCAAGTAATAACAGTGATTACTTGGTCCATACAGCATGTGGACTATGCACTAGTGCACTACAGACTAATTGCTGGCTAAATAGCTTCTGAAGGGAAGACAGATGCATTGCTGCACTAAAAAGGACTGCAGCTTTTCACCCTAAGTTCAAAGGGTGATCTGGGTATCTGGTCCAACAAGCAGTTCCACATGGGAGTAACTTTATCCACTGGGGCAGTTACTCCAAATTTTATGCATAAGTATGAAAAAGTTATCATGTGATCATACAATTATTAGAAGAAAAAAAAAACCTCCTTTTTAGTTTATGTTGGTTTTGACTAAAGCAAGAGCAAAAGTATGGCAATCTTCCACATCCCAAGTCTGTGACAGAGGTGCTAAAATATGGAGATGAGTAGCTGGGAAAAAAATCCTCCAGGCAGGAGTTTGCAGTTATTGTTTACATTTACACAGTCCTAGGGATTTCCATGTTGTTTAACAGGCCTCTGAGATAGCTACGCTTATCATCCAAAAATGTTCCCCTATGTGGCACACAAATGTCATGTGAAAGATGGGGGGAGTGGGGAGGGGAGGGATAGGATGTAGGATTAGTTCAGGAGAGCTTGCTTTTGTATTAGATGTTGTATCATATAAGCAGTATATAAGTGGTTCTTTTCTTTACAATATCATGCAAAAACCTTAGGACATAGCCAGTACTGTATAGGAGAAAAAATGAGGTAACTTTAGCGCAAAAAAATAGGGAAGTAAATCTTTGCAGTGTTTCTCTTTTTTTCTGAGTGCTCTCTGCAGTATGTCTGGAGGAGAGTCAGACATTGAAGGATCCCACAACATTTACAGATGTAGAGGGTAAAGCATCTGGGGTTAAGAATCAGCATGACAATGATAAGTGCAGATAACTGTGTCTTTTACACCTTGCTAGGGTCCATACATTTTTAAGCACGTGCATTATTCTATACTCATTTCCAGCAAGAAGCTGTGGAAAGTAGAGCCTGTATCAATTAAGTGACTACAAGTCTTCTGAGAAGTAAGTGTCCTCTAGAGCAAGGAGTTTCAGGCTAAAAGTACCTGTCTAACCTGTGCCTCTTGGTGGAATACTTCAGTTACCACCACTAGCTCTCCATGCTGACCTTCCCCCCTTCCCACACCACACAGTGCCAGTGAGTCTGCTGTCAATATAAGAAAGACATTAAACTATTAGAGAGTGTCCTAAGGAGGGCCATGAGGATGGTGAAGGGCCTTGAGGGGAAGCCGTGTGAAGAGCAGCTGAGGTCACTTGGTCTGTTCAGCCTGGAGGAGACTGAGGGGAGACCCCACTGCAGTTACAGCTTCCTCGTGAGGGGAAGGAGAGGGGCCAGACACTGATCTCTGCTCTCTGGTGACCAGTGACAGAACCTGAAGGAATGGCCTGAAGTTGTGTCAGGGGAGGTTTAGGTTGGATATTAGAAAAAGAATCTTCCCCCAGAGAGTGGCTGGGCACTGGAACAGGCTCCCCAGGGCAGTGGTCACAGCAGCGAGCCTGACAGAGTGCAAGGAGCATTTGGACAGTGCTCTCAGGCACAGGGAGTGACTCTTGGGGATGGTCCTGTGCAGGGTCAGAAGTTGTATTCGATGATCCTTGTAGATTCCTTCCAACTCAGCATATGCTGTGGCTCTGTTACAGGCTCAAACTTACTCTGCCTCTCCAATCTCCCTCTAGGAAGTTTGTCTCCTCAAATAGTGTTGAAGCCTCATATCTTCTGACTCCTCCTTCTTTCAAGTACTGTTCTCTAGCATCCTACAAGGAATAGATTTCTGTTTTTCTACATCACAAGGAAATGCTTTCCTTGGCCACTGGAACATTAAAATGTAAAGACTTTCAGATTACGGAGTAGTAGACTTTGGGAAAGACAAAACGGTTGTTTTATTTTTCTAAGTCTGCATTTTCAAAACTCCATTTTGCACTTATTCATAGAGCTCACCAGACTTAAGTGTCATAAGAGCACTTTCCCACCACAGGCCCAGGGACCACTCTGTCTTATCTTGAGTATTAGCCAGAGCTCTGCTTCTGACTCTGTAGCTTTGTGCACAGAGCCCTTAATACTTCAGGAGTCTGCTAGCACAATGTTTCCTTGTTTACACAACCTGCTGAGGGAAATTAAAATCTTAGTCCTCAGTGAATGCTGAATTTCAAAAGAAAAAAAAAGTAAAAATGAAAAAAAAAATTATTCTTGCAGCAGACATTATTCTGCTTTGTTTAATTACTATGTTGACCCTTACATTAAAGCACTGTGTGCTTAACCTTTGTAGTTTCTCATGTTTAAAAAATACTGGGTTTATCTTTCTTCATGTCACATCTTTCCTGACAGGAGAATGGTGGCTGAACATCCACCTGTCTGAAATGGCAATCTTACCTCCATGGTTCTAAAGACAGAGAACTGTTATCTGACCTTGATTCTGAAATGATATTTTTTATCAACATGTTCAGTGCACTTCCTTCTGATGAAGAAAACCTTCTGATGGGAAACCTCACTGGATTCTGTATAAATTCAGTATGAAAATTTATCCCAAGTCTGAATGAAAAACTTCAATGTGGGGACACAAGGTGGAAGGTTATGAAAGTGAGCCACAAAGCATGTTTGTGTTTGCAGAAGACTTTCGTGCATCTCCCAGCTGTCAAGAGCATCAAGACATGGAGTCATCTTCAAGCAGGCTTTGGCTGATAGCACAGGATGACTGATAAATGCTCTATCACATTTGAATATCCTGGGTCTTCCATGGCTAATATCAACTCTCTAATATTCTTGATGTTGCTTCTCACTTGGGTCCTCTGACACCCTAATCCCCGAGCGAGTGTCACTCATGGCAGTCAGTCTGTAGTGTTACAAGATCAGCTGAGACATGGATCTCTAATGAGATTAAGACTCATCAGTATGGTTTTAGCCCTTTCCTTTTCTAAGGCAGAGGAACAGAATTATTCAAGACTTGCAGCAGCAACATCAAGCTTTTGCTAAACATTACCTTTCCCCCCTCTTCTCTTCTAACTTGTATGAACACTTTGATGAAAAGAAAGCAAAAATAGCAGGAACCATTTGATGTTCTGTTTGAAAAGATCTTTTCACAGAATCACAAAATACTCTGAGTTGGAAGGGACCCACAGGGATCATCGAGTCGAACTCTTGAGTAAATGGCCCATATGGGGATCAAACCCACAATGCTGGCATTATTAGCACCATGCTCTAACCAGCTAGGCTAACTTGACATCAAATTGGTTCGCACTTTTTTATGAAGTCACATATGTGTCAGCATGTCCTTTGATACTTCAGTAGCCAGTTTTTCAGAGATCAAGAGAAGACAATTGGTACACGTGTCCTTTCCAGGAGAACCCTTCACTCCATTCTCTTCTATCTTGGTGGAACACGGCAAACTACATAGCTTAGTCATTTGGGATAAGCTACCCTTTTTTGAAACTTTGGAGCAGTTAGAAAACCCAAGCTCATTATTGTTTTACAAATGCTTGTGTTTGCATCTTGTAGGATGCTCAGGAAGCTTCTAGGAAGTTGAACATGCAGATGCATTACGCCTTCTCCTTTATGTAGTAACTTCAGGACTCAGATGGGTGCATATCAAATGGATGCCACAGAAATCTAGGAAAGGCATTTCACCCACTTTCCATAGGGAAATCAACCTCTTCCCCCAGCTACCCTGACACAAAAATCCCAGACACTGTCGCTTTGAGTGACAGCTGGATTTTGAATCCCATGGGGAGACTCTATGCCCCTTGACGGATTCATTGTGACACTGCCCAGACTGCCTGCAAACTGGCAGACAGCTCTGTTTGCCAAATGTCGACACTATCTAATTGGCATTTCAGCCCACTTCTCGTTTTTAATGGACATGAGGAAGATCCAGCCAGCAGAGTGCTGAAGCAGCGGCAGCATGCTAAGGCTGCTCTGGCTGCAGCCTCCCTCGGGCAGCTGCAGGATGGCACCAGCACCCGGGGTGTGGAGGGAGCTACTTGAAAGCTGCTGGACCACTTGATGCAAAATACAGGAACTGAGGAGGAGAAACGAGACAGCAGAGAAATGGCAAATTCAGGGGTAGATGCTAGCAATCAAAGCAACGTGATGTTATTGTGGTGGCTAAATAGCTTAGACCTCTTAATATAATTTACAGCCAAAGCAGCTGTCTTCTTTGAAAGAACAAGCTTGCCACAATCAAGAAGATAGTTTTTATTTTTATATATATATATATATATGTGTATATATATATATATATATATATATACTGATCTCTAAAAAGTCTCCTGATGTATTATATTCAGAAACATCAAACCTTCAAAGGGTAACTTGGAGCAGAGTTCACACAGTAGGCCATCTGCTGAAGCAGCTGAGAGATGGCAACTCGTATATTAGGGTAGCTGTCTATTCATTCATAATTGTTGCCTACATCTCGAGAAATAGATCTGTTTCTCTTTTTCATATCTATCTGCCTGGCCTGTCAGAGCCATGGTAGATTACTTTTTCTCACTGTACTAAACTGTGGTTTTCCAAATAAATTATTACACCTCTCTTGGCTTGCAGCAATAGTGTGGCAGAATGGATAAACAATTCACGTGCTTCAGCCATCACTCTAAATCTTCATCAGACACCGTTTCAGTGGCTGCACCCTTTTATCTCAAACATGTCATTCCTAATTTCCTGTCAGAGGGTCTTTACACATTATTTCATATTGCTTTAAATGGCAGGATATACATCCATGGAAAAAACACTATACAAAATACTGCCTATATGAGAAAAGGTCTGCTGCCAGAGAGAAAAGCATGAGCGCTTGAAGTTTTCTTGAAATTGAAATTGATGCTAAATAAGATTTAAAAATCATACCACTCTAAATAAAGTGTGGGGGAAAACCAATTAAAACTACCAGATATATGTGCGATTTGAGAGTTGCAATTAAGCTACTCCAGCAATAAACCAGAGAATAAACACAAAGAGATATGATTATGTGTATAAGCAGTGCTTTTAAAGAAAAGGGGGCCAAAAGCCCCATAGGAAAAATCCAAAGTTTTGAAGCTTAATATATCATTTTCAATGAAATGCTTTCTTTCAATTTATATTTCTTTAATGTTACCTTCATGTCACTTGGTGGAGCTGGAATATTTTACATTGCACTCCTATTTGGTAAGCACAAATAAGGACTGCACTAATAATGGAGGGAACTTTTAAAGTTTAACATGGCTTTTAACAAGCTACTGTAAAAGGATTTTCCAGTTTTAGTGAGTTATGACAGTATTCATCATTCTAAAAATATATTAAACCTAAAGAAAAGCTTTCCTAGAGTCTCAACAATATTTTCCATAATACCCCCTTCTAGCTGCATGCAGGTGCATGTTTTCAACGGCTCTTCTCAGTTCCTTAACAATCATTGCAGATCCCACTTATCTAAACTAGTGATTAAAAACCTTTAAGGGGAAGATGTTTAATTAAAAGTAAAGTAGACATTTATTGTGTGTTTAGTGTACCAATTTTGCTATAACCTAAGAACCATTCCCTAATTAAATTTTGTAATTCCTTCATATATTACAACTACAATATGATAACACAGAAGAAACCTAATAGCAAATTCAAAGCCCCTATGTGTTTTTCTAAAATAATAGGTTAGCTGTTTTAAAACCTGAGGCTGGATTTTGCTCTGTAAAAGTCTGTGGAAATATATTTATAGTTTTGCCATCAATTTTAACAAAACTAGAATGAGACTTGCAAAACTCATGGTCATGATTCATATATATACATTGACCTTAATCTGTCATAATTTATTTGGTTTTAGTGGAATCAATCTGGACAGATAAAATTATTCCACATGTAGTATTTCCTACAGCTTAGAAATGTAATTTTTGTCACAATTTTCTTTATTATGAGCATATGCATAGGTGTTCATCCAAACCCAGGGACGTTTGTGATCTCCCAGTAATGCCATGATGGCTTAAAACACCACTATAAAGCAGAGACATGGCTGCAGCACCTTGTGAGGCACAGGGCCGCTGACAGTGACGTGAGAACACACCTCTCTTGTTCAGTTTTTTATCGTTATTACTTCAGCGCTGACATCTGACCTCTTTAGCTGCCTGTGAGTACTGAAGTGTTCCTGGCTCACACCTGGCGTCGGTAATAAAGCACAGCATGCATAAATAATGAAGATATGTTTGTGAAACTTCACTAAGTGGCAACTGCCTGTGACAGAGATCCCGCTACCAGCACTTACCGCTGTAAAGGTTTGTTAATGGAGGCTGCTCAGCGGATCACAAAATGACCCAATTAAAGTTTATTCCAAATGACATCAGGGTCATAAAAGGGAACAAAAGACGAGGAAATGGCTCTGGTAGTTTGAAAATATATTGCAATGTATATTATTGCATCTGCACTTTTTGCTGTCACAGGAGGACTTCATATTGACATAAAACAACACCTAGAGAAAGCCAGGTTAAAAAGGCCACTGTTGGCTAGACAGAAAAATGATGGCTTGTGACACTGCTGGACATGCTTTCCAGGAAAAGATCTAGTAAGTCTTTTGAGACTGGGATAGGAGAGACATTTCTCCTATCAGATACTGGATCAGAGACTTTCCAGATGAGCAAAGGATTTCAAATTCAAGTAGTCAGTCCATTTGTAGGGAAAAGCTCTTACATAAACAGTAAAGTACTTCTAGTGCAGGGTTTGTCATATTCTGATTTATTCTGAAATTTCTAGATGAGGGCTGAAACTGTGGGCCCCTGGAGGACTAGATATATGGCCCAATTTACAGAAAAGTTATTTGCTCCTGAGTGCCCTTTCCATTGGAAAGGAGGAAATGTGTGTAAATGAAAGGAGACTGAGGTGCTCCAATGAGAAATCAGCAGGCAATAAAGCATCAGTGATTTTGAGCCACCTGCAGTTAATTTTCCATTGGTTCCAGTCATCACTCTGCATAGGGAAAGACGAAGGACTATTTAATTGGATTTCTTTTGCACTGGGACTCCACCAACACCTTGTGATGTACCTAATGTACCAGTGGGGTGAGAGAAGCTGCGTGATGCTTTTTTCAGGCAAACAGGAGCAGCAAGGAGAACGTGGGATCAGACCACAACTGTCACTTGTGTGTTTTCACCCAGGCAAAATGAAAATAGATCAGCTCAATTTGTTTGGAGAGACTATGAGGACAGTCTGGAAATCCTAGAAACACTCCTTGCACAGTGCAAAATTAGAATATTTAAGGGCATTTTTAATTGAGGGCATTAATTTAGGGTCACTTTTAATCCTAGGAAGCCAAGGAAACCAAGGCCACAGAGAACTATCACTTTGAGTACATCAGTTTCAGTTGATTGAATGAAATGCAGAGTCCTGCTACTCACAGAAAGGCTGCCAGAAATCAGCTCTGATTAATTCAGCTTCACTATGACACTTTCCCCATGTTATAGCTGAGGAAAGTGATAAGTTGTTTTCAGTCCTGTTAGCATATCTTCATAATTCACTGCTGCCCCAGCTCAGACAGTTTGCTCCCCCACCCTACTCAGGTCTGATTTGTGAGGAATTTAATTTTTAAGAAAATCCATTTTCAAGAACTTGGGGTTGGTTCACTGGTTTTGTGTTTGGTCTTGGGTTTTTCTTTCCTTTGCACTGCTACATACTTGCAGCAAGTGTTCAATCAACTGTGGTTCTGCCGGCAAGGAGCAGAACAACCTGTTGTTGCATTCACGAGCACCTCACCAGCATAAAAACACATTGCTAAAGATACAGCAACAGGCTGGTGGCTGCCTAAGGTGGGAATATTCAGATTTCCAAGGACTGCCTCTTGTGGCCACACTAAAACATATTTTGCCTATTAAGATGCAGCTTTAACTTTTGTCATTTCTGTCTTCACCAGAGAGAAAGGATGCTTAGGGAAGAAA
This sequence comes from Oriolus oriolus, assembly GCA_013400235.1. Lineage (NCBI taxonomy): Eukaryota > Metazoa > Chordata > Aves > Passeriformes > Corvidae > Oriolus > Oriolus oriolus. The sequence continues at coordinate 120,561 of VXBT01004394.1, forward strand.
GATAGGTAAACATTTGGTTATGCTTTCTTGACATAGTAACACATCTTTCAGCAGCCTATGGCTCAAAACTGGGCCACAGTTTCATGTTTAATAGCCCTTGGTGAATATTTTTTCTGTGCTAACTGTGCCTGAGTTTTGAACCTACATAAATTTTTGGCACGTATTTTATGCTAGCACTAAATCAAAATGAACACCAAGCCTCCACAGACAGCCAGTTTAATAGAGAAACACAATTTTCTCACAATGATTGGATGCTTTCCTTGCAAAGTGTGATACTAATTGGAATACAGTAATCTTCAGCCTGAAGATTTTGTTTTGGTGGGAATAATGATAAAACAAGTAGAGTCATACTTGCCTTAATAAAAAGTCATCCTACCCTTTCAATATGAAAATGGGATTTGACCCTCGTTAGCTAAATGAGTTTGAGTGAGAAATTGAGCAATAACATTTTTGGACAATTAGTCTCCACTATGCTGCTTCTCCTAGTAAAGGAAATTATTTGCCTTCTACCCCAGTTCCTTTCTGATGCTTCTTGGCATGTGTTACTTTATTGTGAAGGAAGATCCTTCTTACTTTCCAGGAATAAGTATCTGCTCTTGTAAAATCAACAAGATTAATAAGTTTGCCTTAAGGCAGTGATTCCTGCCTTAGCAAAATATGATGCAGACCTGCGTATCAATGCTTCCTTTCACCTATTAAAAAGTGGATGAAAATCCTGAATAATATCCTGGAGGTAAATATTTTTTCATTTATATTTGTGCAGTATTTCTAAGAGATATGTTTTCCATTTTGGCTTTTGTTTGTCAGCAGAAAAAGAAAGCCTGTTACTGCATAAATCCATGCTTTGTCATCCCACCAGCACCAATGGTATCTTGAGAAGGAGATGTCTGAGAGCAGACCATGGGCGGTTCAGCAGTGCTGCTGCTGTCTCCCAGCTCCTGCTGCGAGAGACATCCCAGAGACCTCAGTGTAACTGGTAATGCACCAAAAGCATTATGCTTGAATCTTCTCCCAAAAATAGGTCCTCAGCAAACAGTTGTTTTTTCTCATCCCCACTGCGTCGGTGTAGAACCAGTGTGATTAGGCAGGGAGGAAACTGGTGTAGTACAGCAGCACCAACCTTTTGGAAGGGAAGCAAAATAACAGTGCTAGTTGCTTGTCCTCTTTCCAGGAGTGCAGTGGTATCCCGTGCATGAGAGCTCTTAGCCTCAGCCTTCTGACAAAATTTCTATTGTAGCTAATTATATTCTCCTTATCTACAAACCTCCCATGCTTCATCTAGCTTGAGTGGAACTTTTCCAACTGAATTTTTTTTCAGTGGAAAACTGCTGTTTGATTGAAAACAAAGCTCTTCTGAGAAAGTGTCAACTTCAACAAAACCTGGAAAACAATTACCACTCCTTTGGTGAGGTTAAAACACCTCGCATTAACCTTTTCAGAACAGTGACTCCATTTTTCATTTTGAAATTACTCCTTCAGATTGTGTTATATTTTAAATTGAGATTAAAGACTGAGGCCTAAAATGAAATTGTTTTGAAAATGTCACTTAAAGTGATTTGATTTCATTCTGTTTCAGAAGCAAAATAAATCTTGAAATCCTGAAATTTCCTGTGAAAGGCAAATTTTATATCCTTTGCAACTTTGTTCATTTGCTTTCGCCTCCATGCTGTGGTGCATTGCTACTATCCTCGTTAAGGAAATCAATGCATATTCTCCACATGGGATTTGTATTTCAGTCATGGAGACTGTACCTGGGTCCCATAAAGAACCAAATTTTTCTTTTCCCATTGCCATGAAGTCTTATGCTGGCCTTCTGTATTAACATGTGTAAGAGCTCTGATCTCTTGTTCTTACAAGTGAACTGCTGATAATTTTTTAAAAGTTCATATATCACAGCCTGAGCAGCGTGTAACAGAAAATAAGTCGCATATTTCTGCTTTACCTATGCCGAAGAAAAAGAGAAAGAAATCAACACATTCTGATGAAAACAGCTTCTGAAATATTCACAGCTGGATGTCCTCTGCAGAAAATGTCTGGTTTCTCCATTCAGATAATACTTCCCATATAACTTCAGCTGCTGGAGTGAGTACCACATACCAAAGACAGCAAGACAAAGGGAGGCTCCAAAACACAAGGATTTATAAGTTATTGAGATTTATAATTTATAAGTTATTCTGGAACTGCATGTGAAAGTAACAGAGGACACAAAGTTACTTAATCTGCTATTTTAACAGTGTCGTTAGTAGATGGTGCTAAACATCCTCATATGGCTTTTGGCTCTGGACAGTCCTTCTGGGTAGAGACAAATGGAGCAGGTTAGTGTCAATAGAGTGGTCTTTTGGTAATAATTCAGGCTGAACTTCAAGTGACCCAACTCCTAATGGTGTCTGCCTTACAGAACAAGGAACAGGTCTATGTCCTTGGTACCTCTGGAAACATGTCCCATGGATTGTGCTCACCAATTGTCACTGGAAAAGAGCGATCTTATCATCTGGCCCCAGTGTCATCTAAAACACAATGGGGAGAACAATGCTGAGATACTTCATAAAGTTGTCATGAAGTTCAGTTCAGTAAGTAATGTTTGCAAACACGTATCATTCACAGATTGTCACCAGCCAGGGAGCTGTCTTTGAATGCTGATTCAGAATTACATATCCTGCTTTAAACAAGTCAGGTCAGTCTACCTCTAACTGGTTTGTGCTTAAATATTAGTTTGTGAGATTTAGGAGCATCACAGTGTCAGTAGGAGTGTTATGATCCATCAAAGAAAGTATCCATAAAGTTGAAGTACATAAACATAGGTGTGAGCATTATTTGCAGGAGACAGATAGAAAACCGAAGTCCTAACTCAGACTTCATTACTGCCTTGTCTGTATAATTTCGTGCCTGTTACTGCATTTTGGAGATCTTATGTATCTGGCTGGTGCATGAACTTCATCAGACAGAAATGCTGTGTCTATATTTGTTATCCAAAATAGGCAAGCAGCTTTCTAGATGCTTGGAGTTGATGAAAGCTGTAGTAGCTGAATACAACTTATTGCAGCTCTTTGTAACAGGTGTAGAAGAACTGAGGTCACCAACACTGGTAAAGAATGCTCTGACAGAACCAAGCCTTATCAGAAAACCCTCATTTATCAAAGCAAAATCACTTTTGTGAAAATCGTTCTGGTTTGATGCATCCTAATTAAATCACAGGTGTGGCTCTGATGGAGAGCTGCCTGTGAGGAAAGATCCCATTAGAAATAGGAGTGACCTAGGCTCCCAAGAGCAGGGACAGGATTTCCGAAATCCTTTCGTATCTTTGCCTTACTAGCCTCCTACTAGAAATGGAGGTCTCCGTAACTGATATCTTGCAAGGGAATTCTGAAACTTGCTGCTTTTTCAGTTGGGTGGTTTGATGCTGCCAGCTTCCCTAAACAAGCAGGAAATATATAATGCTGGACTAAGCTTGGCTTTTTGTAGAACATGAAAGAATACAAACCCATACCCCACTCAAGGCAATCAGTTTTGCTAGTGAGTCTAATGGATTTCTGAATCTTTTCTTGAAAAGAATCTGATTAAACCTTCTTATGGTTTCACAGGTTCACAGTTATCTTCTAATACAATTTTGCCAAGTGGTCCACCTGGAAACTCTGGTACCAGCCCTTCAGCCTGAACTCAGATAATACTCTAGGACACTTTGTTAAATTGCTTCAGATAAGATGCTCTGCAATGCACAGCCCAAAATTAGGTTGGCTATGAAATTAACTCATATTAAAAAGTTGTTTGAATACCCAATGAAAAAATAATTCTTCCTCTTTGTTCCCCCCTCAGAATCTCTCATACACTATTGAAATTTCACTTAGGCCAAATAATATTGGTGATATATCGGGGGGAGAGGGGTAGTTCTTTCATCAGATTTGCTGTTCATGTGGAAATACCTAATTACTAATCAAAAGCGCACTGGGATAATAGTAAAGTAGGAAAGATTTCTTTATTCAAGCAGAATTATAAAGTAGCAAGTTTCCAGAGGAACTAAAAAATATGCAAGTCATGCCAAAGTATTGATTGCATAATAATGTGATGTCAACAGTGCAGAACAATCATGGTTGCAGGTGGGAGCTTTACATACATTATACAGCAAAGGTTTTACTGTTGAAATGGAAATATAAATCGAGCAGTATGTATTCCTAGAAAATAAATTATTATTTGCATACTAATACCTATCTTGTACATCATGATAAAGCACTATCATCTTTCTCCTGGACTGACTAATGAAAAAGGAAAAATTCAGAGTCTGGAATTAAATCTGATGTGGATGACATTTAAGGTCATGAAAGGCAATCTTAGTTGTACTGAAATCTTTTAATCTTATTTGCAGATTATTCCATCAGTGGCTCCCTGGAGTTGCAAAAGGATTTTATTCTCATATCTTTATTATTTAATTGAATGTTGAAAGTATAACATATTGTAAATTGCTCTTAATTTAAAAAAGTACTTTCTTGTCTCAACATCATGACATTTGCAGAGCTACAGGAGTACTGACTCAGAAATATACCTGGGCACATTCAGTAGTGGCATGCAAAGTGGTTGGATGTAATTAGGTAAGGAAATTACTATAGGGGGTGAAGTACATAATCATACTTAATTGTCATTCAACAGATGTTCAAAATTACTGTAACTTACACCAATCTGATGTAACAGCCAAATTTGATTCTATATTATATCAGGATGCAATTCCCATTGAAATCAGCAGGTCTACATAATTCGGGGTGTCAGACTACTGACTTCTGTAAGCAGGAATATACTTGGCCCTGTGCAAATGCAGATTACAGGGCTGTTGGTATGTTTTACCTTATCATGGTCCTCGCTTTCTCTACAACCTGCAGTTCCTTTACTGATGTTTAAGATGTTGCTGTTCTTCACATATCTGAAATGCCTGGGCTTCCTAACCTCCAATACCTCTCTAAGGACTAAATTTTGCTTTCAGCAACTGAATTCAAGACAGCTTTCCCAACATTTGCCTGAGTAGCCAACCCAAGAACAGTTTCCTGGCTGGGCTAACACACTGAAGGTCCAGTCTGTTTATGTAGGAGCCCCTCAGATCTTGTCTTAACTATCCAACAAGCCTAAGGCTGAGCTCCTGTCTTCACATGGCCTGGACTGAAAGTTCACTCAGAAAAATTGTATCAGCAAAGTGAAAACCTTTTTCTCACTGATTTTTTTCTTACCTCTGTTCACCTGGAGGTATGATGCACGGCTCCTGAGTTAAGGTGAAGAATGTATCTCTCTCTCAAATTACAGAAAGAACCAACAATGTGAGTGGTTTTACCTTGTATGCTTGATGCAAAAAGGGTAAATCCTACCACAAAGACAATTTGAATCCACACTGTAATCACTCCCAACACAGGCTACTCAGTCTGTGTGTAAAGGCTTTATATGTGGATTTGAAGATATTTTTGAAAGACACTAGAGGGTATGGCACAAACAGTCAAACAGTGACAGCAGAATGACTGATGACGCGAAGGATGGGCAAACTCCACACTTCAGTGATCAGCCATGGCAGAAGTCCCTCAAGTAGTTACTTCAGCCATGTGACACCAAGCTTTCCAGCAGATTGTCTCTCCTGGTCTGGTCCCCTCAGGTAGGGAAAGCCAGTGGAGAAAACACACTGTGAATGTCCATTGATGCCACACTACATGGAAGCCAGGCAAAGCTGCAGGAGTCTTTAACACCAGGAGCAGCACCTGCAGGGTCCCTCAGTGAGGCCACCTGCCCCTGAAACCATCTTCATTACCTCTGCAAAGGAGCTTAGAACAGTTTTCTCTCGCTACCTACTTCTATGTGGTTCTTGTAGGACAATCCAATTCATTTCCTGGCCAGTGCAGGGCTATCTCTGGTAGGTATCTACACAGCAACAATCACAAACAACTTGTGCATAGGTATTTGTAGAGCACCAATCACAGGCAGTTGTACCTAATGACTGATATTAGCATGATGTGTCAAATACAAAATCTTTCTCTGAAAACAGCAGGGTCCAAACAACTCAGCTACTGAAACAGGCAATAAAGAACACGTATGTGGCACACCTCACCTATCCCATTTTTGACCGCTAAAATAAATTATATGGATTTCAAGTACATGAAAATAACACAACAAGACTACCTGACTCACCTGCATGTCAATGTCTTGCAACAAGGCTAAAAAGAAGGAGTTTTTTCCTCAAAAGCAAACCCTTGGCATAAATCAGCTCTTTGGTGACAAACTGAGAGGACTGCTGCTAGAGCAGCATGCAGGGGAGAAAAGCAGTCAAGCTCTTCCTTTCCTGACAGGAGTGCCTGGCTTCACAGCATGGCACTGTCCATACTCATGCAGTGTCCACCTTGGAGCATGAATTAATGCCCAGTACCTGTAACGTAAGAGAGTGTTACTCCATTCCATGATCTGGGACGTGGTGAAGCTCGGGCACCAGACTTGTGTTGCAGTTAAGTGATAGGACTTGTGATGCAGGCAGGATTTGACGCACAGAAAGATGGACCTGCAGGACAGACAGCATTGTCATCACAGCAGTCCCTCCTGCCCCTGTACACCTTCCCTCTCTCCCTTTTGGAGTCTCCTCCACAACTACATAAAATGAAGATTATTTCAAAGAGAGCAACTTGCACTGGGCTATACAGAGCTGATATTACTCTCTCATGGAAGCAGAGACAGGGAAGCAGATGAGAGGAAGCACTAGAGATGTACAGATGTAATGCACCCTTGCCAGAGAACAGAAAGGCATACAAATTGTCATGCTGGCACAGGACAGTTGTCTGGCTTACTTGTTATCAGTCTGTGGCATTGACCTGTACCAGGTGCTTTAGAGGAATGTCAGAAACCATACTGATGTTGACTCCAAAATTACCTGTCCATCATGGAAATTTTTTCTAACCATAATATATCAGTGATTGGTCTCAACCTTCTGGTTCACCTCCCCTCTGTTTGTGTACATCTCTGTTCCTTTCCAGTTTAAATGTAAACCTAATATATTAAGTATTTGTAAAATTATGAGAAACTTACCTAATGGATTGAATGCATTGTTCTCATGAATTTAATACAGTGTCTCTGAGAGTCAGATTCTACATTTGGAAAGTGTGCTTGTAACACATGATATAGATGCATTTTTTTTTGCTTTGAGAGCACACAAAAAAAAAATATATACTTGAGCGAGAAATCTCCCACTATGGGGGAAAGGTGGATCTTTCAACCAGAAACATTTCTCTGCACCTGACAGGGAAAACACAGCACAACTGCTGTCGTGGATAGATACTGCAATCAGTTGCACAAATTGTAAAAAGAGGACAAATTTTTCTGCACAAATTTTTGAAAAGAGGAATGCATGGCTGGATGTTACTTTAAAATCAAGCCCTGTGTTCAGGGAGAGAACAGAGGTGTGCAAACACAGTTTTCAGATCTACAGGGATATATCTGCACAGTTCTGTATGTGACTATGAAATGTACATACCTGGCTCAATGACTTTAAAGGTCTTTCAAAAACTAAACGATTCTGTGTTTCTATACACACACATGGGTGCACATGCACACATACAAAAGCTGGTGCATTCATTCAGGAAACAGATTCCAAACTGCGAAGCAAAACCCTTCCTTTCTTTTCACAAAGAGAGGCAAGAATAAATTCTGCACTATCATTCCTGTTAGCAGGCAGAGGCAGGCAGGGTGATTGACTGATCAATTGATTTTGATCACAGCAATGGTAGAGATTTTTCTATAATGGTATAAAATCATGAGCTGGGAGCATTATTGCACTCCTTAGGTATATCTTTGGAACCCAGAGGTGATGCTTTATAAATTTTGTCTGAGTCACTCCCCCTTTCACTATCCCACCATTTTATACCTTTCAGTGGTGAAAAAAATCACAAACCAAAACAACAAAACCAGCAAGTCAATACTACCACTGCCATTTTGGTTTACCTTAAGTGAAAGGTCTGTCAAGTGACATTAGTAAAGGAGTCAAATGCACGTACTTGAAAATGTATGCTATTTTATAGCCACATTATGAGCACTTTAAACTAAAAGGTGTGCCTTTTATGTATAAAATGTACATGTAACATATACAATAATGGGACACTATCGACTGCTGGAGTTCTTAGAAAGCAAAGCAGGAAAGAATTATATTTTTCCTTTTATTTTATTAATGGCACATCCAAAGAGAGCAACACTGCCATATCAGAAATTAGCCTTTGTGCTTGTTTATGCCTAGAAACTTCTCAAACAAACTTATGTTTCATTCTACATTCAAAGAAGAGCAGTTTTAAACAGGATCCACAGGTCTGATACACTACAATCCTCAGAATCTTGTCCTTTTACTTGGAGTCTCGAGCTTTTTTTAAGAATCCTACCTTGCATAACCCTTTATGTAAAATAAAGGCTGTAATTTTTCATTTGCTAACTTCTGTGAACTCATTTCCAAAACACTTATTTTCTCCACAGTCACACACTGCCTCTTCTCTCTCTGTTCAAGTAATCTCCCTTCCCATCATCTGTTTCACCTTTTTGCCCTCACCACCATTCTCTTACTACTCAAGTGGCTCAGTCTCCTATCTGTTTTATCAAACTCCTCTTTTTCTTCCTTTTTAATAGCGCTTCTTTACCAAGTATTCATTATAGGCTGCACTTTTTGTTTCTCCTGCTGATCTCTACACATCTCTGAATGATTCTAACCCAGGCTACACTACATGAACTAACACATATGGTCTGAAAGGAAACCATATTCCAGCATGTTGCTTATTTAATTTGTGAAAAGTTATTCAGAAGTTACGGAAAAAGTAAAATGCCAGAAAGTTTTTCACAGACCTCTCTGGCCAATAGAGTATTACAAAAAGATTCAAACCCAGCAGAAATGCCAACCCTTAAAAAGCCTTCACACAGACTCAGAGCTTTCTCCTGTTTCTGCAGCGTGACATAATGGTTTGCATTGAAAAGCCAACATACTTATCTTGAGATTTGATGATCTTCCTCAGAGTGGACTTCAGAATTTAAATGTTTCCATGCTCCCTTATCTAACCCTTTATTCTTTCTCACATTCCTGTTATTCATATGGGTGTGCAGTCTGAGTGGGCTAGCCAAAATCATTTATGGAAATGTATGCTGCCTAGTTTTCAAAAAGATTGTATTTCAGCTATCCTTATTTCAGATCACAGCACATGGGCTATCATTTAGAACTTGCAAATACTCAGACAAACAGTGACAACTCAGCCAGCTTTGGTAGTAAAGGTGGTATCTCTAGCACAAAGTGCAAAAATGTTACATGCAAACATGAAAACGCGCACAGGATTTTGCGAAATATAAAAGCATTTTAAAAAGCCCTTGCATTTGAAAATATCAGACGTTCTTTCTAAAGGAAAGCTAGAGTGACACAGAGAGAAGCTGTTTCCTAATCAGGTGCTGCCTGTACCCAAGCAGGGTAATCTAATTTACAAGTAGGTGACCTATATGTCTGGACATAGCTGATTATTTATTCAACTAATCAAATTATATTGTGTCATTTGACGCTAGGATGTACACAGTGCTGACACGATGTTATTTTTTGTCACCAGATAAGGGGAATTGATTCTAATCTATATTACTTTTGTTAGTCATCAACTCTTACACCTAGACCTGCCAAGGGAAGCATGAATGCATTTTGTGAGGTTCAATAGCACACATATCATTAGGTCATAGCAAAGATATGCAGTTGAACCAAAAAAAAAAAAAAACAAAAAACAAACAAACAACCAAACAAACCAGTTTGTTCCATCATCATTTGATCAACTCTTTCTATGTACCAGTAGTGTAAGGCTGAAAGCACCCTTCTGCCTCTCTCCCACCAGCCACTGTCATGATACATTTGCCCATTTCCACTTCTTCATTTTTGTCCTTCTGTCATCATCTGGTTTTAGGAAGACACCACCGTGGATTAGATTGCATCTTCTGAGAAACCTTGCCTCTTGCTATCCCAAAAAGCATTGAAATCTTAAGAACACCCTCCATTCATTCCCCTGTGTGTACTTGTGATGCCCACTTTGTAATTAATCTCAAGCTACATGTCATAACCTGGACAAAAGACTGTCTTTTTTTAATTTTGATTGACTGATTTCACTGTCTAACAATATCTACTGCAAAGGTCAGTGCACCATTCTGAGATATCTGCTAGGGCTGGGGAACTCATCAGGACGATCTGTGCCTGTGTATCCCAGTGAGGAGCAGGAACTGAGGCTTCAGTGGATCTCGGTATTTCTCCCATCCCTCCCCCACCCTGCGTTGTTGGTTTGGTTTTTTTTCAATGACCCTGTAGATTATTTCAGTGGGAAGGAGGAGCAGAGAGAGGGGGTGCTGAGGACTTAGTGGGAAGGAGGAAAGTGTTTTAAAATCCGTAATTATGAGCCGCTCATGGAGCAAACGGAGCCTCCTGTGTGGAGTGTTTGGGAGAACGATGGCAGTAATTGTTGCCGCTGTTGCTCCCACGGGTGGGGGGCTCAGTCCCCGATCCGCGGGGGAGGGGGGAGCTGGGAACGGCAGGAGCCTCGCCGTTACTTCCAGTGTGGAAGCCGCCAGCTGTCACGGCCGCCACCTCCGCGACCCTCCCTGGGCCACAGTCGTGGGTGAAAGCTCCTGGTGGGAGCGTTCCCCCGGTGAAAGGCCCGTGGGGGAGCGGCGGCCCGGCGGCTGCCGGGGCCGAGGCTGCTGGAGAGGGCTCGGGAAGACAGGGAGCACTCTGCTCGCTCTGGAGAAGTTGGCGGCGGCGCTGCGGGGGTGTCACCGAGCCGGCAG
>VXBT01004394.1:138502-151002 GCA_013400235.1 Oriolus oriolus
CCGGCTCATCCCCCGCTCGCTCACCCGCTCACCCGCGCACTCAGTCACTCACTCCCAGTTTGGCTGACTGGTTAGACTTGCCTTTTTTTTCTTTTTTTTTCCTCGGGGTGTTGGTTGCCTTTTCTGTTGTTTGTTTGGTTTGTTTTGCAACTCGACTTTTATTTGTGAACAGTTATTTCCAGCCCCCAACCCCCCTTCCTTCGTTCCCAATTCCTTCCCCCCTCCTTTCCACCTCCACGTCGCTGATGCCTCTGCAAAAAGCAGAGTCAAGACGGCTCAGTTAGCAGCATGTCTCGTCGAAAGCAAGCGAAACCCCAGCATCTCAAATCGGACGAAGAGCTGCAAGCAGAGGTAGTTTCTGAGCACGGTAAGGGTTCCTGGCTCCTCTTTCTCCTTCTCTCTCTCTCTTTTTGTGAGTGTGTTTCGGATGGAGATAGGTGAATTTATGGTGATGGTGAACATGGGAGCACAATTACTCTGCAGCGGGAGAATGGGAATTAGAGCAGCCAGGGGAAGAGGCAGCGGAACTGAGAAGTTCGCAGTTTAGCCAAGTTTCTGCAGTCCACCCCCTGCCTAACCAGCCCTCCCAGCAGCAACCTCCCGGCCTCCCCAGCGCTTTGATCGCGGCTGGGCTCGGCGGCGGGGCTCGGCCCTCCCTCACCACTCACCCGGGCTCGAGCAGCTGCAGGAACGGGCGCCCCGGAGCAGCGCCTGCCGCCTCCGCCTCCTCCTCCTCCTCCTCCTCCTCCTCCTCTCCGCTGCGCTCCTTCTCTCTGTGTTATTGGGTACCCCCTTTCTCTCCCTCTTGCTCCCTCCCGGCGGAGGCTCTGGGCGGACAGAAGCCATATTCCGCTCTCCCCACCGGCAGGAAAGTTGGGGCGGCCGGGGCCGGGGTGCCCTGCCCGGGGCTGCGGGAGGTCCCGCGGGCCATGGGCTGCCGGGCCCCCGGGCAGCCCCACGGCGGCCGCTGCCTGGAGATGCCCCCGTCGCCCCGGGTCGCCCGCGCAGGCTGCGAGGGCTGTCCCGGCCGCTCCCCCCGTTGCCCCGGGGGACCGGGGGGGACCCTGGCAGGAGAGGGCAGGGCCGCTCGGGTGCGCGGGGCCAGCGGAGTTGGTTTCATTATTTTCGAAGGGATTGAACAGCAGCTTTTCGCCTTCCCCCCTGCGCTGCCTTTCCCCCTTCGCCTCCTGGCTCTGCTGCGACTGTAATTATTATCAGTGGTAGGTGACACGGAGTGCCACCACCGCCACCAGCCCCTGTCGCGCCGGCTGTAGGCAGTGGGGAAGGGTTATTTTCTCGCCCATCCGCCATTCCTCACTTCCTCCCCACACGCAGGCACACGCACACTTGCTTTTATGCATCTGGGCTGCCAGGCTGCTAGTGAACAAGTGTCCAAAGCTGGAGAGATTTGGACTGTAATCCCGCTTTATTTCCACTTTGCTGTAATTTTCTTTTCGGGAACAGGGCTGCAGGGTTTTCGTCTTCCTTTTTCCTTTTTTTTTTTTTTTTAATTAGTTTTAATTTCCTTAGTAGTCCCTGGCACTGCAATGTGCAAAGGCACACCACGGCCCATGTTCTCTTCTCCTGGACTAAGTTGAGAGCTTCCACTTGAAAGTTTTTCTTTTCCTCTTTGCATAGAAGCCACTGCTTTCTTAGTTTCTCACATAACCAAGCGGGATCCCCAATGTTTTCAGCTTTCTGTGTAGGCCCCTTGCTCCACTGTATTATCTCCTCTCTCTCTCCCTTCGAAAAGGGAAACAAAAAAGTCCTTCTCCTGCTTTAAAAATATAATTACTCTTAAGTTGCATCTGTGAGGAGAGAAAGGCAGCAAAGTTGAAGCCTGAGGAGGATTTTGACTATTGTATCTGAACTTTACAGCCCTGAAGCTTAAGGCAGCGTGAATCCACTTCATCAGGTTAAAACATCTGTCAGACTGGCAAATTGTTAAGCCTCCTGCTCCTTCCCAGGGTATTTGAGGAGGCAGGGAGCAAGTCCCACACTGTCCAGAGTTGCTAAGGGGGCTTCTGCCACTGCTCCAGGAAAACCCACTTGGGTGTTGACAATAACAGGCACACAGAGAAATGCTTCCTTCTGTCACAGTGGAGGAGCAAACCAGTGCATTTTCAATTTTTTTTTTCCTTAGGAAACTCTGGTGGTGTAAAATAAATTTATATAGACAAGCGGAGGAGAATTAGTATTTTATTATGAAAGCAAGGTTTGTTAAGCCTATCTCTGTTGGGTTGGGCTCTAGGTCTAAGAATTTATCATTAGCATTATGAACTTTTACATGCTCTGAATCCATTTCAATACAGAAAAATAAAACACCACTACTTCATTATGACACTCCTGGTGAGTTAATAAATCGAAAAAAATTGTTAAACTAGGTTTTTGTTTTGTTTTGTGAATCTTATCTATGTAGCCATGTCACCCGAGATTAGAACAAGAGATATGCTAAAAAGAAACGCTTGCATATGGTGGGTAGATTAAGGACAAAGAATCTTTTTGTCATGGAAATGTTTTTTTTTTTCCCCTTTTGGGGGGGTTTTGTTTTGTTTACTTCATCACATAGAATTTCTCACACTTGGTTTGTTTTGTATTGCCCTCAATGACTACATGATCAAATGAATGGATTTATTTCTGCCGAATGAGAAAGACAGTCTTTCCATCAAAAGGACTACATTGCATCCCAGTGAGGAATTTTAAAGCGTTATTATTGTGGTCCCTGAATAGCACAAAATCGGCTTTCACAGCAGCCCTAAAATGCAACAATGTAAATACTTTTCAGCCTTAGAAGGCTGTTATCAAAATGTGCTATGTTTCCTTTTATTAAAACATATTTTAATTAATAGAGTGAAACCCTTGATAGTTAACAATTAACAAGCTAAAGTTGGGTTTGCACTTTCATTTGAGAAATGTGAACAAGGTGGAGACAGGCTACAGGAGCAGAGGGCTATCTAGTGCACATTAGTGTAATGTAAATCATTTACACGTTATATTAGGAAGCCTAACGATTGCCATACTTGAAAGCAATTTTATAGGCCAGAAATAATGAGAGCTCCAAATCTCATGAATTAAAACACTTTTGTCAAGTCAGTGTTCTTCGTTTCTGTTCACAGCTGTGATCAAGATATTGCTACAGTTCCTGAGTATATTTTGCAACAGGCCAAAAATAGTTCGCACAGCGCAAGAACATTTGTCATTTTAAGAAGGCAGACAGTTTAAGCAGTATTATTTCATATGTGTAGCCTTTTCACTCACTTCGCTGTTCATCTCCGAAGGAGTTAACGCAAGACTAAACAAATGAAGCTTATTATTTATTTAATGAAATCATGTTAAATATCACCTCAAAATAGATTTTATAAAATGAAGCATTTAAAAATTAATGTCCCACAAATGTAATCCTTACAGTGAAGGGACATTCAGAGCAACAGAGAGAAGCCTGGCAGTTTGAGGTGCAGGGTGGAAGACAAACATTAGGCCAGGTTTTAAGCTGACTGGTCACAGCAGAACTTTCATGCTAACATTATCACAAAAGTTTTAGAATCTAAACAAATAATTTTATAGCCAGCTTGGGCTACAGCATAACACAACTGCATTCAAACAGGACATTGTCGTGATGGTGAGAAACTGTTGGAAATCTGAAGATAATTAGCATGTCATGAACTACACATATACATTTAAAATCGTTTGAAACTGTCAAAAGTGAAATGCTAAAAAACATATTTTAAAATAATTTTGAAAAGAAATGTTAACAAACAGCTGATGATATATTTCTTGAATAATTGCAGTCTAGAAGAGTGAACAAAAAATATGTATTTAAAAAAACCCCTCAATCTGAGGTTGCTAAATGAGAAGATCTGCTGGAAATCATTTAAAAACAGCAGCAGAAGGACTCAGATGACTGCCTGTAGAATACAATAAACTCAGTTTCTCAGTAAATGTAATGCATTGTAATAGCTGGAATTACATTTCTAATACACTTGCCTAATTCAACAGATTACAAATGAATCAGAATTGTAGATACAATGCACATGCTTCAACTCCAACTATTTTTAAAATGAACCATGGATATAGCATTTGTATTTTAAAGGTAGGGATAATAAAAAGCTTTTTGTTTGTTTGTGGGGTTTTTCTGTGGGTTTTTTTTCATTTTGGTTGGTTGGTTTGGGTTTTTTGGCTGGTATTTTTTGTAGTCCTGAAAAGTGGTTCTTAGAGTGTGCAAGTGAGGTTCTGGTAAGAGTGATGACAAATGGTGCTTTAGACTTCTTCATGTGAAGTTTCTGGCAAAGATGTATCGTTGTTTAGCCTGAGGTGGAAGGGATACCTTGCAGTGAACTGTGTAAAGAGAGTTTTCTAATGTGCCTTTTGCACTCATTTTTTAAAATATTGGACCTCTTTTTCCTCTCACTCTTCAGGACATAAAACATAGTCTAAATTAATTGATCTGTTTCATCTTGGTAAAGTGGGATTGGGCTGTGCAGTTTTGGGAAGTTTGGTGACTGCACTCAGTATTCTTCTGGAGTACGTACACAGACACACAGGCTCAGCTACAGAAAAGACACAGTTCAGTATGTAGCAGCCAGCCTCGTGCAAGTGTGGTCACTCCATCTGCATATAGGGTGGGTTAAAACACATTTTGGGGGAACATTCCTCCATATGAAATTGAGGTTGTTCTCTATTGCTTGGACACTGTTGCATTTAAAACTTGAGAAGTCACAAGCAGCTGTCAGTAAACATAAAACTTAGGTGATTTTTGTGAATGTTTGTTCTGAGGCAAGTGTAAGAGAAGGCTTTTTGTTTTGAAAAATAAAGACCAAATAAGTATTGCTGTAAGTTGTCCCTTTGATTAGAAATGGTATTTGAAACTTTATATAAATGCTTTTACCATTGCAGTAGAGACTTCACATTTAAGCTACGTAACATCTGTGTTTGTATAATTTTAAAATACTCTGCGTTGAATTGTGTTAGCCATAGAAAAATATTTGGAATAATAAGGAAACTACTGCAATTGGCCAATTTGCTGGTGTATGGTCAACAATGGAAGTAGACAAAACTGGGTCAGATTTTATCTGGTGATGCTGATCCTGAAGTCTTACCATCTCCTGGGGTAGACATTAAGGCACTTTTTTCAGACTGAGAGGGAGGAAATTTTGAAAGGTGTTTGTTTAAAATCTGTGTAATTAAGCTATTAATATGCATACATTTAGCTGTTGAAAATTAGTTTTCCTTGCCTAAGATATAGGAAAAGTTACAATTCAAAAAACATGTGGCATTAGAAAAAGAGTAAAAATAAACTAATTAATAAAGAGTACTAGTGCCATCTGAAAAATAGTCTGAGTCCTGGGAAGATTTTCCTGATATCTCTCCTTTATTTGATTTGTTGTCTGCCCAGCATAGACAAGCATATCTGTTGACTATCCAGCAGTCAGGACATGAGTCAATCACTGTTGCTGATAAAAAACCTGGTCTGGTATGACATTAAAATTGTTAAGTACTGACACATTTTCTGCTATAAAGCATATAAAAATAATTTCTTTCATTATATTGCATTTGTAAAATGAGAGTAATTGTCTATATTTCTTTTCCAGAGGAAGCACTAGTAAATCTAGTTCTAGCAGTACATTCATATTGAATTTTATATATCAATGTAAATCCTGTTTCCTTTGCACTCTTAAAATTTCTCACTAAATGTAGTGAAGGTTCTCCATTAATACAAAAAACGGAATTGAGGCCAAAATGTACTTTTAGGAGCTGATTCAGTTATAGTGTTGTTAGACCTAGAGAACATTTCTCCTCGTCAGGGAAATGCCCTTCAAAACCGTGAAAGCCAGAAAGACAATTGTTTGTAAGGGTGATAGGAAACCATAATGCAACACGTTAAAAAAATCTGTTTCTTTTAAGTTGAAAAGTGAAAAGAGAATTAAAGAGGGGGGGCTTTAGTATTTCCTTGCTATAGTTAGGGTGCAAAAAAGTGAGCATACTTGAACGATATTTATTATCTAGTGTAAGCTAAATCTCTACAAAAAGCCCTTCTGAAATTCTCATAGCCGCTTTCTAATACTGGCGTGTGCGGTGTGTTCCCCGCCCCCGCACCCCCACTTTCACCACTTCCCCCCCGCAAAAATCTGAAACTTATCACTGGTTGCAAAAGAAACACCGAAAACATTTCCAAACTTCGGGGCCGGAGAGGGAGGCACACCGGAGTGCTCGGGCGGGCTGCTGACCCCCCGCAGCAGCAGCGGCGGGGCCGCGGGCCGGGGCGGGCGCGGGNGGGAGGCACACCGGAGTGCTCGGGCGGGCTGCTGACCCCCCGCAGCAGCAGCGGCGGGGCCGCGGGCCGGGGCGGGCGCGGGGGCGCAGGTGGGCGCTGCGCGGGCGGGTCGCGCCGCGGGAGCCCCGCCGGGGAATGCCGGACAGAAGGTGGGACCGCGGAGTGCCAGAAAGCTTCCCCAGGCCTCCTCTCCCTGAGGGTGGGTAGTTAGAAGTGCTTTGACAAGGCTTGCTGATTTAACCTTTGCCTGCTTTGCCCTGCCAGGGGTGGCCACTAGATGTCAAGCTCATAATACAATTAGTACATCTGTGCAGTTGACCTTGGCAGCACGGCTTACCACTGTTCTGTTAAGTGTTAACACTGAATTTGAGTGTTAACTAGAGATCCCTCGGAGTTTGCTACATGCTGTACAGCTTATCAAATGCCCATCTAGTTCAGCACAATTGTTTACAGTCCTTAAAGTAGGAAAAAGGTTTCCTTTTGTGAAGCCCAGCATCTTGAGCTGCTTAATTAACCCTGCAGGTGCTGCCGTATTTTTGTTCCAGATAATCAAAACTGACTCGTCATTCAGCGTTTCAGGAGACCCCTTCTCCTGGTGCCATTCGATAGTTTTCATTTATGAATTTGTTGATGCACTAATGTCCCCAAAGCTGGAAATGATGAAAGCTAAAGGATTTGTATAGATTGTTATGGCTTTGCTATCCTTGGCAATACTACAGTATCATGAATGGTGAAAGACCAAAATGACTGAGCGGCACAACTGGCATTGAATCGCTCTAGGTTTGCTCTTTCAAGCACTCTTGGCTGTGAGTAATTTTACTCAAAGGAGTAGTGTCATTGAGCCCAGAACTCGTAAGTTCAGTTTTGAGATACTTAGGGCATGCAAGATTGGGTCATCACATCGGCTCCTCGTCTTGCAAGTGTCCAAAACCAAATTTGTCTGCCTTTCTGTGCTTGTTCAGAGAGTGATTGGCTTCATTAATGCGTGCAGGGTGTTAAGAGTTGAGTAGTCTAAGATGTAGTTAATTATACACTTTTCAAGGAAAGTGATGCAGAATCTCTGCGCTTTTCTTTCTTCTAGTTTATTTGGTTTGGTTTGGTTTTTCAATTTTTTCTTTTCATATCATCTGTGTTAGAAGCATTGACCTCGATTTTATGGGTTTTTTTAGGATTCCCAATAAAACTCGATGCATTCCAAATAAACTTAGTTGCACAGACACTCACATTATTTGTACACGAATTCTGCACGACCTGAAATTAATGTACACGTGCCATAACAGCCAACTGAATAGCTGTTTATATGACTTTGGAAAACATAGCACAGGGCTTATTTAATATGATATCTTGCACAGATATTACAAACAATTTGTGAAGCTTGCATCTGTTCCACATCTGCGTCCACAGAGAAAGGCACCAGTGTTTGATGTAATGAAGTGCTTCACTGCACAGATTAGAAACTGCAAATGTTTTAACCAGAGTACAGTTAGTGCCTGTGCCACAGGTGGCTGTTACTTAACAAATTCTGAGATTCAGGCTACTGAATAGATCAAACCGAGTGTGCCAGGTCAGCACCGGTTTTGCATAGCAAGAGTGCCCTCCACTGTTCAAATCCATACTAACAGCTTTTGTGGGCTGAGAAAAAGGACAGAAAATTTTTCTTTTGAGTCTGGAATTTCTTCTACATTGTTAAACACAGTAGGGGTCTCTATTTGTCTCCTCCTGTTTCACAGCTTGGGCTCAGTATGTGATAATTCATCTTTCTTTATGGGATTCAAAGCTATCATAAAGAGTTAAAAGGAATTAATTTGCAAGAAAATAAACGTGTTCTAACAATTTAAGAAAACTTTCTTTAACTGCTCCATCAATTGTAAGAGATGATAGAACTAAGGAAAAAGTAGTACTGTTCTTCTCCAGGATCAATATGTTGCTACAAGGCTACTGTTTCCAAATTAATATAATTTTAAAACAAATCTATGGGGTTTTTTAGTATATTTTCTTACTTTATTTAATGTGTGCTTGGGGAAAAATAAGTATTCTGATGCTAAATAATTGTTCTGTATCTGTGCACTAGGCTCGGAGTTTTGTTTATAATAATGCTTGTTTAAATATATAAAATGCTGTGAGCTGCACTTTTGATTATTGAATTTGCATGTGAGAGCATTTTATGCATCTGTCTTCATAGTTAGCAGACATTTTAGTTTAGCTGATGCTAACATATGCATTTTTTTCTGAAACTTCTTCACAGTTTCTACACTGCTTCTCAGTGTTTTTTGTTTTTATCTTCATAAAAGAAATTACTACATTTGGAAAATATTAGTTAATGCTCAATTATAGAGCTCTGAATGTAGAAATAACAGTAATTTACACAACACTCTTTCATGCTTTCATTTGTATTATTGTATATAGTCTAAAAAGAAGCTTCAGAAAATATTTTACTCCAACATTTGTTGGATTCCTTTACAAGGCAGTTTTGTTTGAATGCTTCAAGAAGGTATCAGCAATTTAAAATATGTGCAAGCCTAAGGAAACGTTAATTTTCTTTCTTGATTTTACTCAAGTGTCCTATGAATCACACATAATTTGAGGATTCCATGACACAGAGTAACAGAAAAACAAAATATTGAATAATCAGAGATAATTTTATTGTAACAGTCCTTATTTAATACAATTGAAATGGCCATTTTCAGGTAATTTACTTGTGTGTAACTAGAACTGATTTAAGATGGGACAAAATGAAAAGATTCTGGAGCAAAAATGAAACACAGTATTTGGTTGGAGCTTTTTCCAGACTGGAAGCAGTTAGTCCTAAGAAAGGGGGCATTTAATAAGCAGCATACATTTTAAGAATTACCCTAACTAGCATGCGATGCCTAATTTCAGTCTGTTTCACAAAAGTAGATAGCAACATTTTTGAAGCATCCATTTTTTATGTTTTCCCTTCACATCATGCAAGAACCTCTCCTCTTGAACAGACAAAGATCTATGCCGGCAATAAAAATTCCGAGCTGGTAAAGCCAGGTTTACAAATCCTCTGTGTGTGTAGTCAGAAGTGACAATTTTTTCTCGACTCTGCACATTTCCCAGTGGTGACTAAATGACCCATGGCACCCTTTGAGCTGTCTCCCTTCCCTTTGGGCACTGAGGCAGCAGGCCAACACCATCCTCTTTGCTCCTGCCTGAAAAGTGTGTAGTGGGTACACTTAAGGGCACAGAGCAAAGCCTCTTGGCATCAACCCCTTGTACCCCCCTTGCTGAGTCACCAGAGCACCTGAACAGCTTCAGGTATCACCACCCCAAAGTGCCTTTCTCAGAATGCCTTCATTTGAATTTCTGTGGGCTAATTTTAGGGCCAGACCTTGGTGGCGCAAAATGCCAGCGCTGCTGGAGCCACCGTGGCTCCATGGGCTGGTACCTGCTCAGGAGTTCACCCCGGGTACCATCTGAGAGATGCTGCTGGAAATTTTTCACCTGTTTTCATAGGGGAAGCTTGATGTGCTGTAATTCATCTTGCATCCCGTAGCAGCTTCAGATTAGTCCGTTAGCTGTTAGACTGCTAATGAGAAAAAGAAAATAACTGAGAGGTTATTAGTGGCTGAGATCCTGACTGCTTGACAAAACTCCCATTCAACACCTTTTGTGTAACTAAGAACTGCAAAATTCAACCCATGTCCGTAAGATTAAGCAAGTGCTTGTTTAATTCCGCCAAAGTCCTTGAAAATTTTTACTGTATCACACCCTCACTGTAATTAGAAAAATTATTGTTTCTCTTCAGGAAAATTTAAAGAAAAAAGATTAAATTCTTCACTACCTAATGGATTCAATCACTTTGTAATATATCAGAAAATGAAAACAAGCTATAAAGCATAAATAAATATGGAAAAAAATCTATGTTTTTCTGAAATAGACGTATTCTGTGATTTAAAAAAATTAATTTGTAGCTAATATTTTAGCATTTAACATTTTTAATATTCTGAAGTAATGATTAAATTTTGGTATCGATTTCTGTCATTCATAAAGTGACTGAACTTTAACAAAGAAGCAAAAATAGCCTTTCATGTAGAACGCTTTCAAGCTTTACTCCCTGTTAAATTCAGTGAGGACTTGCACTTCAAAAATAACAATAAATGCAGTTCCTTTGTGCTTTCATATCAGTAAGTACTACTGAAAGGGGATTTAGAAACTGCACTTGTGAAATGCAGAGGCATTTGTCCAGTACAGGGACATATTAAAAAATATTTATCAGTTGTTATTTTCAGTCTTTCTTGTTTCAGCCTTGAAAGTGCTTGTTTTCATGGCTAGACTGTACTCTTTCAATCCTATTAAATTCAGCACTGTTTCAGATGTGAGTAAAGGCTACTCATTTGAGTAGGACTTGTTGGATTGAGACCACAGGCTGCCATTCTGTGAAGCATCTTAGTAGCCTCAGCATGCTATGCAGGAAAGTATCATCACCTGTGGCAAAGCAGCATTTACTTTCATGCCATTTGTGTCACCTGCTCGCCTGCCTGTCAAAGGAAGTGAAGTTTTGAGAGAGATTTGTTTGATTTTTTTAAAAAAAGCCAGAATAATTTATCCTAAATGGAAAGTACTGTGGTGAGATTCATTGTATGTCTAGTCTGAGGTTGAACTGGGGAGAGGAAAACCCCTAGCGACTCTCTGGCATAATTTGAAATATTTTTCTAAAGGAGTCCTTGACTACTTCAAGGCAGATAGATGATGAGGTGAATGAACTTGGATCGGTCATTTGAAAAGTATTCTCGCTATTTTTAAGGTATGGGAGTTGAGGGAAGGAGAAATGCAAAACAGAGCTGTAGGTCCCCACTTAGTATAGGCAGGAGCCTGGTCCCCCTGAGACGGCACAAAACTAGCCATTTATTTCCTTGAGAGCCGAGCTGAGCACTGATTATCCAAGAAATACCTATACTGCTGCATTCCTCGTGTACTTTTTCACAAATTATATTTCAAATGCAAACTGCTGTTTCTTTGAGTTTGAGAATAAGTACACTGGCCTGCTTATTATTTTGAAATGCTGAACAGGTTCACATCGATTCCTCCTGGCAGTGGGCACCAGTAGTTAAGGTTGCTTTGGAAAGCTTACGCATTATACATACTAGCTTTGATATATGGAGATCATGAGACTGTCTTCCAATGCATAAAATAATACCTGTTTTGGTTGTAAATGTTCGCATTTGGGCTTAGTGATTACTGTACTGTGTCTGAAATAATTAGCTTGCTGGTGTTTGATCAGCTCATTCTAGATCAGAGGACAGCAATATTTGAATGGCTATATTGCCTGAATCCATCACTAATTACTGAAACCTTTTGTGCAAGGTTTGTTTAGAGAAAGCTCTCCTTAAACAAAAGAACAGCGATATATAGATAAAAAGCTGGAAGGAGAGCTGCGCAGTTTGCCGCTTCTTTAAGAATCAATCCTCCTTTGCAATCACTTAGTAGCAGTACTAGAAGCAGTAGTTGTAATAATAATAGTAATAATAATAATAACAACAACAGCAACAGCACCGCCACCACACAACTGTTACTCAACTGCCAATGTTTGGAAATAAGCACTGGAAAATGTTCCCGGTGAAAGCCGTTGGAGAGACGTGGTCTCTCTCTGCGTGGTCGGTACTACCAACCAGGGCACTCTGTAGATTCTGAGCAAGGACCAGAGAATCAGTCTCCCCAACTTTTAAAATGTAAATCTGTAATGTAAATAAGGATTTGTTTGAGTTGCCTTAGTTCAGAAGGACTCTGGAGAGAGGCGAGCGTGTTGGGTGTTGGATGCTTCGCCGGTTTGTACTCTGTGTGCTTTCACTTTGCGAGAGCTGAAGTGCGCACTGAAAATGTGGTTTGGAAGCCTGCTTTCTCACTTAACTCACTTTGGGAGGCTTTGGGTTTTTCAACATATGCTTTAGGATACCTGCTGCCAGTATGCTCTTTTTCTGTGGTGAATCATGTTATCTTCTGTGATATTTTTGTAGCACAGTGTGATAGTTTTTACAGAAGCATTTACCATAAGGATTAGTCTAGTATTGTCTAGCAACAGCTATATATTATCGATCTTAACCCAAACAGTGTAACAGCTTCAGCACTTCGCGCAGAAGTCTTAAATAATTCTTGACTGTTTAGAATTGCATTTTATTCCCCCCTTTTAAAAGGAAAATTAAAAAGAGGGGGGAAAATCCAGTAGTATTCCAAGAAGAGTTTATTTTAACTAGAAAATACAGTA
>VXBT01004394.1:156002-179255 GCA_013400235.1 Oriolus oriolus
AGCAAGTGACTCATCCAAACCCCTTATCTCTTACTCTGGGTCGTGTCCTTCTTCACCACCTTCTGTGATCTCTAGTATTGCTGCTTTGGAGAATCAAATGAAAATGATTGATTCTGTCATGAACTGTCAGCAGCTGACCAGTTTAAAATCCATAGAAAATGGATCAGGGGAAAGTGACCATTTGAGCAATGACTCCTCATCAGCCGTTGGTGATCTCGAAAGCCAGAGTGCAGGCAGCCCTGCAATGTCAGAGTCTTCTTCCTCCATGCAAGCTTTGTCTCCTGTGAATAGCAATAGTGAAAGTTTCAGATCAAAGTCCCCCGGTCTTAGTAACCAGGAAGAGCCACAAGAAATACAATTAAAGACAGAAAAACCAGACAGTCCACCACCCACAACTGAAAACGGAGGCGCATTAGATCTGACATCCACCAACCCGGGAAGACCGGTCATCAAAGAGGAGGCTCCTTTTAGTCTGCTGTTCCTGAACAGAGAACGTGGTAAGTTTAAAAGTACTGTTTGTAATATCTGTGGCAAGCCTTTTGCTTGTAAGAGTGCATTGGAAATTCACTACCGCAGCCATACTAAAGAACGTCCATTTGTTTGTACAGTCTGCAGTCGTGGGTGTTCCACTATGGGTAATTTAAAACAGCACTTACTGACGCACAAATTAAAAGAGCTGCCTTCTCAGTTATTTGAACCCAACTTTACTCTAGGTCCCAGCCAAAGTACTCCTAGCCTGGTCACCAGTACAGCACCTACCATGATCAAAATGGAAGTGAATGGTCACAGCAAGCCGATCTCTTTGGGTGAGGTTCCCTCGCTTCCAGCTGGAATCCAGGTTCCTGCTGCACCACAGACAGTGATGAGTCCGGGGATCACCCCTATGCTGGCACCCCCCCCTCGCCGGACTCCCAAGCAGCACAACTGTCAGTCGTGCGGGAAGACCTTCTCCTCAGCAAGTGCACTACAGATACACGAGCGCACCCATACCGGTGAAAAACCGTTTGGTTGCACAATCTGTGGTAGAGCTTTTACCACAAAGGGGAATCTTAAGGTAAGAGGCCACATAAAACTGTAAAGGCTTGGGGAGGGGGGTAAAAGAGCACTGCTGTTGAACTCAGCAGGTTTTAGTGCTAAGCATTTGTCCCAAAGACAGGTGAGAAGAGAGCTTCAAGGAAATGCTTGCTGTAAAGTGGCAGTCATTTTACTTCCACTGTGTGGAAGATAGGGACTAGAAAGTGGCTGTGCAATGATGCAAACTTTAAAACTGGTTCCAGGTGTATATGCAGGCATGTTGTAGTTCTCTTGACGGATGTGATGGCACACCCAGTCAGCTGATGGACGTGTTCTGAGAATTCTTATGGACCATCAATGCAAAATAACCTTGCTATAAACCAGAAACGCAGAGCTTGCTCAGCTCCTTGGGTACCTCCCCGATCTCTATTTTCTATTCCGCTTTGCAGCCGTTGCAGAGTAGAAAGCTGTTTCTCCCAGATTTACAGTCAGTTACCACAGGACTGATGGCTCCTATTCCTGCAGTCTGGTTAACCATCAGGACGCAGCCTGGGGAAGACATTTTAAATGTCCTTTTTAATAATACTAAATTTAGCAAAGTAATCAGTGCTTCTGACATGAGATAAAGTATGAAAACAGGATGAAAAAACGGAAAGGGCAGAAAAAACCACCCATTTCCTAGTATGAGTAATGCCCATGGTAATCTTCAGCATGTGAGGACTTCCAGCTTGCATGTGAAATTGTCTAACCCAAGAAAGTATGTACCCTTTAGTCTTGCAGTGCTGTTTGTTTTCACTGAGAAGAAGCAAATGCACATTGAAAAACTACTATGGAACTGGGTTTCCTTTGTGTGGGCTGACTGGACCTTAGAACTGTATCTTAACTGGAACTGATTTTTTTTCAATGCGAATTAAAAGGCTTTTTTTTAAAAAGCAAGAGCTACTGTAAGTAATAGCATTTCAAGCTAGACACCTCACCAGAATGTGCTAACTTGAGGGTGCTTCTTGTCCCTGTTCACTCTGCAGGTTCACATGGGGACTCACATGTGGAATAACGCCCCTGCACGCCGTGGCCGACGCCTCTCTGTGGAAAACCCCATGGCTTTGCTTGGTGGCGATGCGCTCAAGTTCTCCGAGATGTTCCAGAAGGATTTGGCAGCTCGGGCCATGAATGTTGACCCCAATTTTTGGAACCAATATGCTGCAGCTATCAGTAACGGACTTGCTATGAAGAACAATGAGATTTCTGTCATACAGAACGGAGGCATTCCTCAGCTCCCAGTAAGTCTAGGCGGAGGCGCCATCCCGCCTCTAAGTAACCTTACCGGTGGCATGGACAAAGCTCGCACGGGCAGCAGCCCTCCCATTGTCAGTCTGGACAAAGCAAGTTCTGAAACGGGAGCCAGTCGTCCATTCACCAGATTTATTGAGGATAATAAAGAGATTGGCATAAATTAAAAGCATTCATTCCGAATAACTGTTGGACCTCTACTCGACACAACACTTGTCCTGTTCCATGTACAGCTTTTGAAGCTAAGCATTAGTTTCCTGACCTAAATGCATAGGTTCCCTTTAAAGTTTTACCCATAGCAGAAATACATAACTTTGTGGCTGCTGAAAAGTTATCTTGCAAGATCTGCATGGTACTTCTTTCAACAGTGAGTTTGACTGTTACTGAGAACTTTGAAACCTTTTAATTTAACAGAAAACAAACAAACAAACCAGTTATGGGATAACTTCATTAGAAACAGAAAGAGGCTAGTCTACATTCACTTTGCTTCTTACAAAACTTACTATCACCTGAGAAAGGGGGGCTTCATTACGGCATTCTGTCACACTTATTTGCTGGTTTTGTTCAAATTAGTTAGCAACTTGGACTATGTTTTTAGGAATCTTAATCTTAAATAAGTGATTTAGTACCCCAATGCTGTGTATTATTACAGTATCCTTGTCTGTAGTATTTATAATGTTAAGATTATGCGGGTAACAGACAATATACTAGCCCCAAACTTAAATGAAGCTTTTGTACTGCAAAATACATCTGGCTATGTGATTTTTCTTTTTTCTTTTTCCTTTTTCCTTTTTTTTTTTGTTAAGCAAGTTTTGTTTTACTATGAGTAAGTGGTTTCTTTCAATGCAGGCAAAATTGTGAAGTTTTATTGGGAAAGATAGCATGCTTTTCATGTGCAAGTACCTGTCAGTAACAAACCTTTTTTTATTTAAATATTTGTAGCTGCTATGTGGACAGTTGTTCTGTTAAATGAAAAAAAAATGTAGTGTGGATTTTAGCTCAATAATTGGGAAACAAGTTACAGACAAACCTTAGCACCATAAATTATTCACAACATTATAAAGAGTTGTGAGTAAATACTCCGTGTTATCAAAGCTGTACAATAAAAAGGTAATGTTTGTATAATGTGGTTGCAAACTCTTAATTTATACTATTGCACTTTTAGTATTTTGTATTAGGGAGGTTTGTCTATAATTTGAAACTGAACAAAGATGTAAACTATTTTATAAATAGTACTTTGACTTAAGGAATGAGGAGGAGGACCCTGTTGCAGTTTCTTGTTTTGTTTTAAGGTCAAAAAATGAGAGATCTCTATCAACTAAGCAGAAAATTGCAGAGAACTGTCAGATCCTTAGGAAATATGGGGACTGGCATTTCTTAAATGGAAATGATTCATTTAACTTTTCTATGAACCCCACTCAAAAGCGTGACCACCCCCGACAGAATTCTGATACATTTATCTTAGGAGTGTGATATTAATACAAGTCTAGGATAGAGGAAGAAGTACATTATGTAGGTTTAATTTTCCTGTAATCTGTTCTGTTTGCTTCACACAGAACCATGAGAAAGATACTGACTGCCTAATAATAGTGGGAACAAAAAAAGAACTTTCGGGCAGTGTGAGCAGTAGTAACACACGAATGTTCTGTATTTATTTCCAGCTCTGTCTGATTATCTTTTCAGATTGCTTCAAAGCACAATGTACTCTGATTAATCAAATATAATTTTACAGTGATTGCATTGTTGGAATTACGCTGAGTAAACAAAGGGAATGGTTCCACTCGTAAGTTAGGCTGGGGATGCTGAGCAGACTGGGGCTTAATCAAAACTTGAACAGTAAATGTTTTGTGTACTACCTCATTTTTGCGCATTACAAGCATGGTGGAGTTGACACTCTGAACTTCCGTCCAGCAGAATTGCTTGAGGGACATTATGGGTAGCTGGGTAACAGCACAAGGAGTTTTATGCCCCTGAAGAACGAATCAGACAGTGAGGTCTTCTCAGCTGAGACTGAAAAATAGGACAATCTTTCTTATACAACAGAAACCATTACTGTAAGAGGATGGACTATTTCTGCCATCATGTAATGGAGAGAAAAGAGGTTCAAAGACTTATTAGCTGTTTGTTTCTATTGGAAATGAACAATGAACTCTACAGCTCCATTTTCTACAATGATGAGATAGAGATATATAGATATAAATATATATCTATATCTGAGCAAAATCATATATCTGTAACACCTCTACAATATAACATAATTTTTTGCCACAGTGTGTGGGTGGTTAGGGGTGTTTCCAAGCATTAATAAAAAGAAAACTGAGGTGGCTTAATGTTGCTGTACTTCCAGCAATTGAATGTTTTTATTTATCTGTGTAATTTTTGGTGTGACTTTTTTTTTTGTTAGTATTTGGTACCATGTAGTGTTATCTCTATTCCCTAAAGGATGTGTATAACTTAAAAAACAAAAAAAAAAAAGAAAGAAAAATAGAGAAGAAAAAATGAAAAAGGAAAAAGAGAAAAAATATGTAAAGTGTTGTAAATAAGATGGTTGATGATGGTACAGTAAGACTGACCCCATTTTGTATTCAGGGTTAGGCCATTCCTCTCTGCATGGTGAAGAGAGACATTATTTTTATACTGTGATACCATGTAGGGCTAGGAGCCTCCCTGAAACTGCTGGGAATTGTTACCTAGATCCAATATTTTTTATTATTAAATCTTGTTGGCTTGACACATCTACTGATTGAAATGGATGTCTTAGTCTAGGTTACTATTTTTGTCATATGGAATTGAATAAAATGCAGGATGTAATATTATTTCTGAATTGCGTTCCTTGATTACTCTAATAACACAACAAGACATGAGACTGTCACTTGTGGTAGATTGGTGTCAATGACTTCTAATCATTGCATCTGAAAATTGGAATAAGGTCGACACCGTATATTCAAATGTTTTTCTAATTTATATTAACAGTGCAAAGGAATAGAATTATTAAAATCTCTTTTCCAATGAAAATAAATTTTAAGAGCATTTATCCCAAGGCAGTAGAACAAAAAGAGGCACCAAAAAAAAATATTTTGGAGGGGGGAAAACAGACTTCGGAATGACTACTGTTTCAAATTGACTGCTTTCTGAACACTTATCATGTACTGTCTACTGAAAAAGCCTCCTTTTCAGGTTTTTTAAACATCTGCCTAATATTCATGATACACTGAATGATAAAATTTGGGAACAAATTTATCAGAAGCAGTTCAAATTCTAAAATACAAAAAAAAAAAAAAAAAGGAAAAAGGAAAAAAATTGACAACTCGCATCCGTTCATTCCAAATGACATAACCTATACGTTTGAACTCATGGTTTTGTTTTGTCTTTTTTTCAATACCCTCAATTATCAAAGCATGTCTAACTTTAACCAAATTATTTTTTTCACATTGATTTAAATGAAAGTATTTACATTCTTAAGGTTAGGCATGTGGTTAAGTATCTCCTGCAAAAAAGCTGTATGTTCAAGTAACCTCCAAGCTGTTATATTCCAATGGTGAATGCCTGCTGCATTTAAAACAGACAAAAGATAAATAAAAGAGAAAAACCTGTATTAATCATCTTTCAGTGGCCTTGTTATGCAGATACTGTGTTTTATAAGATGAACCCAAAGAAGGTATGAGTTTCCTCAGGTGACCCAAAACCAACGATAAGTTTGTGCTTTTCTTCCTCCATGCACGCCCCTGAGTCTTGCTGAGAGAAAACCTGATATGCAAAAGAGAAGAAAAGCAAAGGAGCACTGATAGCTATGGTTCTGTTCAAAATACAAGAGGAAAATTCCTGCTTTCCCCTCCTCCCTCCCCAAAAAAGGATGAAAACAGAATGGTATCTAGTTTTAAATATGTGTGGTTTATTTTTTTTATCATATGAAGACATTAAATAATAAAATACACTACACAGATGAAAATGGTCAAAGTCTGTTGAATTACAGATGTCTAAAAACAGAGCCATGTAGGAACTCTATATATGATCTGAAAAATTGCCCATTATCATTTTTTAAGGGGAGGGTTCCAGCAAGGCTTTCAGACTTTTGGCTTCCATTCTTCCCATGAGTTATTAGAAAGAGAGCATTTATGAAAAATAATTGACATAACTATATTTTTTCCCTTTTTTAAAAATTTTGTATATGTTAGCCCTCAATATATTATCTGTTCCTTTACCTGTTTTTTCTTTTCTCTCTTGGCAAATATTTTGGTTTTTCTAAAGCTGCATTTGTGCTGTATTTGTGTTGCCTTTAATTTACTTCTCTGCATGTACTCTGTCATTTGAAAGATACTGTGGTTTATTTTTTTCCTTTTTCTCTAATTCTGCAGAGGTCAAAAGAGCTGCCTGTTTTTTACGTCTATGTGTAACACTAGCATAATGAGTGATGAAGTCTTCAGTGATGTGATCAGGTATGTGCATAGCTCACAGGATTTGCTGACAAACATGCCATTCACGCTCCTTCCTCCAGATGAAGGCATGAAGCTTGTTAGCGTTGCTGATAGAGGGCAGCCACAGATGGGCAGGAGGCTGGAAGTCCTGATCCGAACTTCACTCCGCCTGCTTTTACACCACTGAATCTCTAAGTCCTTTAGTGGAGATACTCCAGGTTTATTCTGGTGCAAGAGGGACTGCTTCCAGGTTCAGATGTCTTGCTTTACCTTATGCATTTTCAAAATAATGTCTAGCTATACAGTATTTTAAAGTATGTCTAAGCAAAAGCATTCTGGACTTTATTTTTAAAACGAGGGAAAAGAGAATACATATATTTTAGTACATTCCACAGGATTATCCCAGTTTTAAAGGAGGTCCTGAAAGCTGAATCTAAAATATATATGGCTGTGCCTCCCAATATATATAATTTGATGTCATCATACAAATATTCAGCGTATTCACATAAATGAGTAAAAGAACTTGTAATTTTTATGCATGAAAGTTAAAAATGGGAGACTCTTGCTACAGCTCTGCTACACAAGGTATGCACTCAGAGGGAAATACCTTCCCTGTGCAGATATGAAAGGTATCATCAGATTTATGAAAAGAAAAATACATGTTTGTGCATGTCACAGGACCAATATATAGTACTTTATTTTTTCAAAGGAAGAATGTCTCAATCAATTGACAAAGTGACAAATATGAAAGCCAACAGCTTTGGGCTGTGGCACTGACATTATTTTGAGGATGTGGGCAAGTTCTTTATTAGACTAATATTTTGCTTAAGAATGACATACTTCTGGGGCCTCTGAGAATCAGGGAATCAGGCCCCTGGGAATCCCCCTGCAGCATCAGCTAGCACCTTGTAGTATTGGGATGAGTTGCCCCATCAGTAAGATGGGGTAACACTTTCGTACCTACCTCACAGGGGTGTTGTGAGGAATAGTTTTATGTTTGTACAGTGTTTCAAAGATGGAAAATGCTTAGTATGATCACTGATTTTAGAGACTTTACAGTCCATGTACTATTATTTATTATCTGTACTCCAGTAGTACCTATGAGCTCCAGTCAAGACTGAGAGGCCTTATCCAAAATATTGTACACTCACCTAGTCGAGACTGATATAAAATTTTACTCAGTAACATTTTTCAATGGAGATACTTCATTATCAAATACCTATTTGATTACTATAGGGTTTAATTCAATTATTTAGGCGTTCAAATTGATTATCAGTTTTAGGCTATGACAGAGAATTATCTAATATCACATTTTGTTTTGAGCTTGTACTGATTTTCAGAAAAAGTGCACCAATTTTCTATGGATACTCTACAATCAAATCTTGCAATCAGTGGAATTCTACTGTACTTTTTGCTATTAAAGCTAAACATTAAAATACATGTGTGTGTATACATCATTATACACCAATATATAATATATATACCTATAAACATGTATGTTTTAAATTCCTTTAGCTGCTTAGATTAATTTCAAACCGTGTGTGATATATTTTGCTCAAGCATTGCCCATTTCAGATGCAACTTAAACATCATTAAATGGTGTTGGCTCTCAGTAAAGATATAAAAACTGGAAAACGTGACAACAACAGACATATTGTCGCTATCATATTTATGAAGGCTTGTAAGGAAAGTGTCTAAGTCTCAAATGTATTAAAAAAATTCAGTAAGTCATAGAAGTCTTTGCTTAGATTGTGTCAAAATAAACTACTATATCACTGTATATAAATATGTTAAAATGAATAAATAATTCTAAAGGTAATGCTTGCTATCATTTGGATGCTGAACAGAAAGTAATTTGTTTCCCAGACTGTCAAACTACAGTTAATATTTTTTTAAAGGTATCTGATTTACAATATTGTGTTAAGCAGCCCCTTTAGCATCTGGCCATATGCTAAATATATTGGTTCAATTAATTCTATTGATACTTCTGGCTTTTTTATTTGATTGTAAGGAATTTTTTTTTTGTTTAGTTTTGACTGAGTTGTCATCAGTGATGTTAGTCTCTCTGATTTCACTCAGGCACATCATGGGGTAAAGGTATAAGTAACAGTGGATGAATCTAGTCTAAAGAATGTATCTTTCTTTTCCTTCTGGGTGTTACTGACATCTCTCCATCACCCCACTCCATGCCTGTTACCAGCCAATATGTCGTAGGTTGTTGCCTTCCTTGTGTGTTGATCAGCACTTGTGGCTCAGCCAATTTTGTCAAGCACTTGGCACTTGTTCAGCTATAATGCACACTTCATATGGGACCTGTAGGTACACTAACATAAGTATGGTATTTGAGACAGGCTGCTGGTGGAGGCCGTAAGTGAACACCTGCGCTGGAAGTCGTGCATCATTACTTGTGGTGTGTGGTGGATAAAATGGGCACATAAAAGGATGTGGCCATCAGGAGGTTTCTATCATTTTGTACTCTCAATAATATGCCTGATACAGGAGGATTGGTTCAGGTTTTGCTTTTTTAAACAATCCTTGTAAGAACAGTTACATTTTCAGGTAGGAATTTTGCAGGCAGAACTCAACTGGGACTTGCCTTTTTTTCTGCCCATTTTCTATTAAAAGTCTCTTCCCAACACAGTCTTCTAGATAACTTCACAGTTAGTATTTAGTCCTTCACCTAGGTTTTAGTCTACCATTATCCCATGCCAAAAAGGCTTAATAAAACCAACAGGCTTTATACTAAGACATTAGCTAATGCATCTAATGGGTAACAAGATCAATTTCCTTGTGCACTTTGGAAATTTTCTTGAAAGAAAATTCAGTTAAATCTTCAAACTTTTTCTTATGTATCTTGTGTCCTTGAATGTGATATCTATTCCAATATTTGGCAAGAGTTTGGGCCCGTCTGGAGTACTTTCACTTACACTGGGCAGCCCAGTTCTCCACAAACTACCCCAGGTAAAGTAATGACCACCATTCCTCATTAAGTGGAATTTTTTTCAATATCTTATCATGCAACTTATTACAATAGCTGCAATTCCAGCCTCACAGAAGGTATATTAAATGAGCCTGGTAATCTCTGAAGTTTACATATTTCCTCTCCTCTGAGTGCTACTATTTTCATGAAGCAGTTTGCCACTGTTTCCTCTGTCTTCTGATTCTTTTCTACAAAGTAGTGCTGCTATGTTCATTTCTTTGGTTTCATTGTCTTTCTGTACTTGGCCATATACTTCACATGTTTTCTATTAAGGTTGTGTTAGATTTGCCCAGTACACACATCTGTCCTTGTATTATGTTGAGATTAATTTCTTTTATAATTTTGAGGCCAGGCCATATTGTCCCTACTGACATCTCCACCTAATTCCAATTAATTTTTTGGTTGGAACTACGAGTGGAAGATACTGCACGATGAAGCAAAATTCAGCACCCTGAGACTTTGAAGAATTTTAAAATGTTTGTCCAGCTGGGATTACTGCACACTCACATGTTGAACACTCGAGTTTATTAACCTCAGCTCTTGGGCCTGTTATACATACAACTAGTTCCACTCTTAGTTCCTTTATGTCTGGAAACTCTTTCAGGCTGATCTTGGTTTTCCATACTTTTTAAAAATAGCAGTATATTACTTTTTCCAAAAACCTGTATCAAAAAAATGTTCATTTAGTGGCTAATGTTTTCCATGCAACAATCAAATTATAACAAGGAGTAATCGAATTTTGCTATTATTTCAATGGAATAACTCACATATAATGCTGAGATGGAAGTAAAGCTCAGATGAGTGCAATAAGCAGCCTTTTCTTCACGAGTATCTTTATAAGTAGCTTTGCCTTTACATCTCTAGTGCTAAATAGGAGAAAAATAAAGGGATCATAAACCACATGATAAGCAACCAACACACAGATCATGGCAATAATAGTGTTAATCACAAATACGGGCACAGTACCAGAATTAAATACAATAGAAAATATAAGAATTTAAGATAGTAGATTTTTAAAATATACATCATTAGGAAACAGAAGTATATCTATATGCAATTAACAATCACGAGCTTTATTTTTTCATAAGGATTCACTTATCTGAAGTCAAGAGCATCTGAGAGAAGCCAAGCAGCATGTCCCTGGGTTCAGCTTCTTGTTAGACTCAGGAAATACTTATTTAAGCTCGGTTGTTAAGGTTAGGGAAATATCATCTAGTCAATGTTAGTGTGTATGAATGTCTCAAGTAGATTTTCAGCTCACCCCTAGTCCATGCTCTTAGAAAAAAATGGAATATTTTATTACTTCTAAAGCTTACATAGGGCTCCAAAAGAGGAATGAAAATGACCCTTAGCGCATCCTGTAGTGCAGCTGTAAAAGGACTCATCTTTTTTACTGAGCACAGAATTTCTAATTTCTACAGAATCACTCCTGATTTAAACTGGTATGGGCAAAATCAAAAGGTTGTAGTGACTGTATCATCTCTTTTTCACCAGAGCAAGACACTTGTCTCTTTTCTTAAACCACAAATTTTTCAGTGCACTTTTTGTGGTACAAGTCACAGTACGTACTGGAACAAGCATGAGATAATCAAAGCGTATCTCTACTTCTGTATGTCTCAGAACTGTTCCTGTTCTAGAGGCCACCTGTCCCAGCAGAAGCTGCATCCATACCATTTCAAACTCTTTCACTCTCTTGGAAGAGGACAGTTACATCCAAAGGGAATATTGGGGTTGGCCCTTGCCCCCCAGATCCTGACTGGTTGTTGAATGGGAATGTGTCTCTCAGCCCATGTCAAATCTTCCCGGGAAGGTGTTGCACTCTGATGGGGCAATTCCTGGCTGCCTGCCCTGGTCCTGGTCAGCTCAAGGAGACTATCAGAGCCTCTGAGGACAAACATGTCCTGAGGAGCAAAACGCACTTTTAAATGGAGTAATTTTCTATCCTGCCTTTACGGGGCTGTACTTTTAAAGTATCTGGAATGGACTCTTTATCAGACCACTCTGTTCAGCATCTTTCTCTCTTGCCATCAGGAATTTGACTCATCTTATGTGTTTTCACAGGTCCCATCTCATGCTCCTGGGAAGCTGGGCTTCTTTCACCAGCTCTCATGTGTGAAAAGAGAATCTCTCCTTGTAGGTTTTCTGAGGGGGTTCTCTGGACTCAGTGAAGCTGCCCGAACATCTTTTAGCACCTGTTTATTCATCATTTTATCTAGGCATGTTATCTAGCCAACTCTTGCTCCAGCACAAGAATGTTATTCATGGTTATTGAGGAATAATATTTCCTGAATACTTGTGTAGACAGAGTAGTCCCTTAAGTAATGAGTTCAATTAGGCTAAGATACACTGCGTAGCAATTCAATAACGAAAGTCCTGGGAGGTAGAGGGAGTAGAGGCTTGCTGATTGCTTACACGCAGTATGTTGGATGACAGCTAAAGACTCCGTGCTGTGGCATATTTGGCACATGCTGGCCTTCAGTTATGCCTAGCAACTCCCAAGGTTTGAGCAGTTTCTCACTAAGGTTTTAATCAAGGAAAAAAGTAGCATGGTGTGCAAATTAGTAAGACAACAGGCTCCATTTGAAATCTCTTTGGGGATGTTCAATCTTACACAATACCATCATCCAAGAAAAATCAATTTATCTTCCATTTTTCCCTAAAAAAATGTCAATAGACAGTTTAATTTAGCAATTCACTACCCTGAGCACAGGGTATTGGATTCAGAACTGCAGCTTAAAGAAAACACTCTCAAAACTTGAAATGCATATGTTTTGGCAGATTTGAATTAGGAATTACAATGAATTCAGCATTTGGTCTGCATTTCTCATTTCCATTGTTAAAACATTTAAATATTTATTCAAAGAAGACCAGTTATCTGCATTTTAAATTGGCTAAACATTCCACCATGTTCTTGAAATAACATGCCTCCACTATATATTCTGAGAGAATAATACATTGCAAAAATGCCTAGAAATCTTCTTTGGCTCTGCCTGTAGTCTAGTGAGATTACTCTTCTCAGTTTCCATTTCAAACTCCTTTTGAGGAACCTGTCCTGTAAAATGTCACTCATTTTTTAGGGAAAATTCCTTCAAGATTTAAAACCTACCTCAAGTCATTATAATGACTATTCAAATGAAAACAAAACCCAGAACCTAGCAACACCACACTAAAACAATATGGAATTGAAAGACTGTTATGCCAATACCTCTGAGTCATCTGCTTTTCAAGCTCCTGGTTTTGTGATAGCAATGGGATGCTGCCTGGCAGAGTATTAGGCATTCTTCTGCAGTTTCTGAGGAGGTGACTGCCAGTCAAACCTCTTGACTGCTGCTGGGGTTAAATCTTCAGAGGCTTGAGATATTGATACAGATTTCTTAGCATTGATTTTTATGGGGAATGTTAAAATGTAAGGTTTCACTCAAATGCTTCAAATGAGTTACCTTATTATAGTTGTCTTGAGTCACAGAAGCAAAGGAAAACTTTGGGTAATTAAATAAGAGCCAAAACCAGATTTCAGTTGCTGAAATCATGCCACAGCTTTAGAATCTGTGCTGATATGCCATTCATGGTCTACAAAGGTTAGAACTTGCCCACTGGGTTATGATCCTTGAGCCATACCATAACTCATTGCTGAACAAAGCACCCAGTAAAAGCAAGACCCTAATGGTATCGGAAAACAGGAAAAAGCCCCTGTTTCTCCACTGCAAGACAGAGATTTGACTGTTCTCCTGAGCACTTAAAGTTGATGTACTATAGTTTTCATGATTAGAGCGTTACAGTAGAGCTGGAGCTCTGCCAGGGATTTCAATATGGATTTTTTGTGCTTTGTTTTTAACTCATCTATATGCCAGTTCATTAACTTGAGGTAAGCTTTCCTCAGCTTTTATTTGACTTCTGCTATCATTCTTATAACTGGCTTGTGTCCATGCTATTTTGTACACTGGCAAGTTGTAGTGCTCTGTTCACAGGATGTATTACTGAATAACTGGTTGTAATGTAACTGAAAGCATTCAGAGAAATCACAAACACCCATTGCATTGCTGGTTTTATTTGTTAAGACGTCAGATACTGTACTCCTTCAAATTCTTACCTCTGGCTGAAAAGGGTATATTTGTCTCCATTTTTTTCTTTCCATGTACACCTAACAGTAGGGCACAGCCACTAAAATGGCCATGTACTTGGTAGCTGATTCTCTGTTCTAAAACCAAACTCCCACTAGCTTGTGCCCAAATCTGAAGTTTGTATATCTCCCAGAGTGATATAACCACATTATATAGTCCTCTGTGAGTTATTTTGTGGTTAATATGTAGGAACTGGGAACCTTTCAGAATGATTTGGAGATTTTAGTCACTTATGAAAACATTGCTACCAAAATGACCAGAAAAGGTTGTTTTAAGTTGCAGCAGAAGCTGGAGGCGATAACTGGCATAAAGTGATGTAAGCAGCCTTACTATAGCACAGAAGTAAGTGAGCAGAAGACAAGAAATTTGCTCAGGGGAAGGAAGGAAGGAGGGAAGGAAGGAAGGAGGGAAGGAAGATGTAGAGTGACGGAGAGCTAACTAGACTGTTGTGCGTTTAGGAAAAATTCTCTTTGTATACAATGTCTTCAAAGAATACAATACACATATTATATTGCATATATAATACATATGTACATATATATTTTGTGCAGACTGCAGGCTTTGAATTAACTGTTTGATTTTGCTTATATGCCTTCAGACAAACCTTACTTACAATTTATTCCTTGTCTTCAGTATTTCAAACTCTGAAAATCACTGATTTTTAATTATCAGCCCTGTTTTTGCCTCAATGTCGAACTTTAAAGCAATAATTGCTCCACTGACTGCTATAAATATTGTCCTATTGCAAGTTACAGTAGTACAGCAACAAATTACATGGGCCCATTCTGAATATATAAAGTGCATCTCAGCTAAACAAAGCTCTTATCTAGGATCATCACCAGCACTTCAGGACTCATTGCCTGTGTTCTGGTATCATAAAATTGGCCTTTCAGCCTTGCTGGAGACTCAACTGTTGCTTCAACTGTAGTAGACTGTGTATTTGATGGATGTGTTGTAACTTGGCTTTATTTTCTTTGAAGAAGCTGGATGGACTTACTGAGGTAAATTCTTGAAACACTGCTGAAGATTCAGGGAGAGACAGAGGATGGGCAGACCAGCAGAGTCCAGTGAAGCCATTGCAGATCCGCTCAGTTTGTACCTTTCAGAGACCGAAAGGCTGAATGAAAGGCTTGGAAGCAGACAGTCACACCTGGCGGGTGATGGAAAAAATGTCATAGGGGTGTGGGAAACTCAGCAGATCTTTCTTGTTCTCTGTTAGTGAACTGGCTGGGATGATGGTCACACCTAAAAGGCTGCTGTAGGTAGAGAATAGAATGTAACACAGTTGATTTTGCTCCCTCTAGCTCCTCTAAGGATATTTTTCTACTTAAAAGCTTGTTGTTTAAATAGAAGCTTTTATTCAAATAAAAATTAACTTTCCTCAGCTGGGGTGGGGAAGAGACTTAGGAGGAGGCAGGTCTGCCCCACAGCTGTAGTTGAAACAGAGCCTTGTGACCTTCTGCATATGCTCAACACAGCAGCTTTCTTAGGCCACCAGCAGCTCTAATAAATGCTCTCTTCCCTCATTCACTCAGCCAGGGTACAAACACAGCCAGAACCTGTTTCCAAACTGTTTTGAGCTTCTGCAGTTCCTGGTGACTGCTCAGGCAGGGTGAGAAGAGATGAGAAAGGCTCGCATCTGTCCTAGAGAACAGGGTAGTATAGGAGATCTGAGGCAGCGAAGCAAGTGGTAAGGAATATCTATCCCTATTAGCTGGCATGGCCCACGCTTGGGCAGGAGGTGAAGGTGTTTCTTCCAACACACAGCCCATTGCTGTTAACTGCCTCCAGGCTGATTTCTGACTTTCTGACAGTATTTGAAACTAATCAGGAAATATGACATATGGAGAGCAAGGCTTTCCACTCCTGTAGATCTTCTCCCAGTGCAGAATGGACTGTAACTGAGCCTATAGTTTCATTTATTTTTATATGGTGCCAAATACAATTTTAAATAGTGATTACATACATAGCTGAGAAAGGGGAAGCAGGATGTTGGGAGAAGCTCATACCTGTCACCTCTAAGTCTCCCTGGGTCTGGATTAGTTTGCTTTAGAGGCATAATTCACACTGCTGTTACTCCCTGCTGGATGAAGTAGTGGGTAATTTTAAAAAAAGATTGAAATTGGATGAAATGAAAATATTCATTCTGGACAGACTGAAGAGATTTACTTATGGGCATTGGTCAACCCTGTTCTTGCACATGTGCAAGGGTACTTTGTACCTGTACTCAAATCACAATGATAGAGTTTAA
Organism: Oriolus oriolus; assembly: GCA_013400235.1. NCBI lineage: Eukaryota > Metazoa > Chordata > Aves > Passeriformes > Corvidae > Oriolus > Oriolus oriolus. The sequence goes on from VXBT01004394.1 coordinate 172,074, forward strand.
AACTGTATTTGAAGAAAGAGCAAATAACTGTTTAACTACCCCATTTCTGAAACACCTGTATCTTCTACAATGATGACTTGTGTTTTCCTATGCCAGCAACATCTGAATTCAGCTGTCTGGGTTATGCTTTCTTCTGTATCCCTTGCTTATGCCACTTTTAGGATCGATCTGCCTATATAATGCTGCTGAGCTCCTGAATGTGTGCACATTTTCAACTCTCCTCCCCCATCCTTTTTTCGCCCTTTAGTTACTACCATGGTTTGTGAACCATTATAACTCCACTTCTGCTGGTTTAATTAAATTTACCTATGGAAAACAAAGACATGAGATCTGGCAGTCAGGGAGCTCAGGGACACAAGGTGGTCTGTTACTGAATAAAGTGATGCTTGAGAGGTGCTATTCTTTATGCATCATCATGATCATCAGATAAGGAAGAATCATATGACACATTGCAAGAATGCTTTGAGGAAAGTGAAATTCTAATCCTTTCCCAATGTAATCATAATGATGTAAATGTATCCCTTTATGTGGTGTAAAATTGATTTTTCCTTCCTGTTAACAGCTGTACAATTTCTGTTCTGCACACATTTTTCTTCAAAACTGCCTAGTTCCCTCTGAGTACATTGTCGTTCTTTCCTTAGTCTCTTCTTTAAACTCATTCATTTTTTATTTATTTTATTTGCCATCCTGACCCTTGGTAAGGTTAAAATGATTATTCAGCAGTTGTGCACTGTTGAATTACCCGTCTTTTGTTCCATGGTCTATTTTGTTGGTAGGGTACTCCATAGACGCCTTTGACTCAATTATCGCTGGATATTGTTAATCTCTGGGCTACTCAAGATGAATTCCCAAACTGTATAAAGATGGCATTGGTCTCTTCTATTCTTAAAAGACTAATTCTTTTGACAGAAATCCAGGAAACTTCAATCTGTGAATGAATAAGGTAAAAAGGACAGAGCAATGATGTGATACTTTTTATCACACTGACATTGTAACTTGATTCTATTATAACTTCTCTTAGGAACCTGATATCCTAGTCCAATAAAAAGTATGGCAGCCTTTATTTTATGTAACAAAAATCTAGCTTGTTCATGTACACTGCTGAACCTTAGCTGCTAGAATGTGGTCAAAGGAGTGCAAAGGGCTGTGCTCTGTTCTCAGAAATAACTCGTGTGCTTGGAAGTGTAAAGAGCCCCAGAGATGTCCCATGATATGAGGAAATTTTACTGATTTACTATCTTGATGGGAGAGGGGGCAAACTATTGTCCTGCTGAGTTCTCACGGGAAGGCAGGTATGCTGAAATAGAGGCGTCTCACACACTCACTGGACATTTACAGCACTTAAACTGAAGTAAAGCCGATGGTTTGCTTTAGAGGCTCAGTGAAAGGCCTCAACATACATTTGGGCATATGTGCTTGGATCAAAAATACCAGGAGCAGCACCCATCAGCACCTCAAAGGAGGTGACCATCCATAAACACCACCTGCTTTCAGCACTGAATGCACTCTAATAATTTAACACCATAAAGCTAAAGCACATGAAAAGTAGGTAAAAGGAGGATTTTTCCATTTAGTCCCTGATCTAGTTGTGGGTTTAATACCATAATTTTAATGTTAATGTGAATGTTAATTGTTCAAGCCCACCTCTCGCTTTTCTCCTGCTTTTCTGGCCTTCCACTCCTCAACCTCCCCATAGATCTGATTCCTGCCTATTCTATGTTTACCTGCCACATCTCTCCCTAATCCTTGCCTGCCACTCACCTCCCCCCCAAGCTCTGACACTAGATTCAAATCTCACACCTGCCCTTATACTGGAATGTCTCACTCCTTTGGCTCCACTCACACTAGTCCAGGATAAGGGAGTTCTTTAGACCAAGATTCGTTCCAGTTGCAGAGCTTCCAACTGGACCTTCTGAGTGAACTAGTTATGGCTTTAGCCTGATTAGGTGGCTCGGATAGGACTTAGATACATAGCATGAAGGAGATTATTCAAAAAGGAGGATTAGACAGATAATAGCTAAATTGGCAGGGAGGCTAATCCTGTGCATGTGCAAGACGGACAACTTAGCTGTCACGGGACTTCTCCCTCTCTCATCTGTGTGGCTGCTGGAATAAGATAGGTGGGGAGGCCTGCAAGGTGAAGTTGGCGTGGAGAAGCAAATGGGGTTTAGGTGTAGCTTCAACAGCTCTGAATCCCACTGCTGGCCTTCACAGCACTCCTAAAATGGGGATGGGCCTAAACATTTCGAGAAGGATGCAGATCCCGGACTAAGAGCCATCAGTCAACTCTTAGTATTTAAAAAGACACACACGGTTAGATATGTATGCAATGTGGATATGTATCCTTATGACCTTCTAAGATACTTCATGCCTGTAGGGCTGTTCCAGCTCTCTGAAACAAATTTACTGGGCTATCATAAAGTAGATATTTCCATTGCAAGTACAAAAACAGTCAGAGATGTTCTTTCTTTCCTTTCCTTTTTTTTTCTTCTTTTTTCTTGGGTTTTTTTTTTTTTCAGGTGGGTTGGCAGCAGCAGAGGCAGTAATCACATCAATAATATGGAAAAATTCCGTGCTTGGTCATAGGTACCTCAATCACTTAGGAGTTTCAGTAGGGCTAAAGCACTGAGACATGTGTTTGCCAAAAGGATCATAGTCTTGCTTTTTTTTCAGACTTTTCAACTGTCTATCTTTGACCATAGCATCTTTTTATTTAGTGTGACTTCTTTACCAGTCATACTGATCAGTGTAGATTTTATTTGTCTAATACTCTTCATCTGTAGTTTTAGGAATTATTATGATTTGGTTCTTCTCATTTTTCCATATTAATCCTAGTCCTCTTTTTCACATCTTATTTGATTTCCCTTCAAAGGATGCAGTGTCTTTTGTTTGCAATATTCTCTACATTATTCAACCCTACTTACCCTCAAATACTCTTAAATTATCACACAAAACCATACTTGTTTCATTTTATTTTTTGTGTTTGGCTATTATCTAACTTGTGAGTGCAGATGTCTCAGGTATCAGCTGTGGTATTTTCTTTTTAGTGGCAATTCTTTTTGCCTTTCAGGTAACTGACCATTTTACGTTAGCAAACAGCTAAAAAAACCTGAGATTTCACTCTAAATTTTTAGTTTATTATAACTGAAACAATATGTGCAGCTTTAATTTACACACTTCCATATGAGAAGTTTTCAGAGATCCCGAAAATTAATATTTTTATAATTTCTTTATTATTATTATTATTGCTATTATTGTTATTATTATTTTTAATTTCAGAGCAATGGATCTAATCTTTCAGAGTATTTCAGCATTTCAACTGGCTTGAAATCAAGTTGCTCTTTCCAAAATTATACCCCATAGATCAAAACATTGCCTTTAACTTGCAAGGCCTTGCCAGTTTTACTACATGCAGCCTTCGTGAGCTAGCCAGTTGCACTGGAAAGGCAATCATGAAGTGAGATATGTTTATGCACTGTTTACAGCACTGTATGGTGCTATTTGCAGTTAAACTGGGGTTTTGAATTTTAAATACCTGGAAGAAGGACCAAAACCATGATCTTCAGAGAGAGACAGAGATGATTCAGACACAGGCTCATAAGTAGGTACTGAACCGCCTCAGCCAAAAGATGCATGACCAAAGTCCACTAGAGTAACAAAATTACTTTCCATGCATTTGAGCTTAAAGATATAATTGCATCAAAAACTGTAATTAAGCTCTTGTCACTTACAAGAAAGACAGCAAAGAATAGGACTATGTTAAGCTAGGCTGTCATCTCAGACCTCCATGCTGCTTGTTTTACACTATGAGAAAATAGAGGGGCTCAGTATCTCCTTCCACTTATTTGCGGCCTTACTTTTGTGTTGTCTTCAAGGGAAGTCAACAACTTGATAAATCATCAGAACCATTTCTTATATCACTTTTTTTGTCCTAATCATGTTGAATTCTCTTTCAATTGTGACAGAACGGCAAACTGGAGTGAGGTGGTTGCATAAAGATAGTTTTTAAAATGTAAACATGATGGTTTCAAATTAAAAATACATGCCAAATGAAGCACATTAGGTTGTACTCCTTATGAGTCTCATTTACTTCTTTGCTATTTTTTTCTAAATCACCAGGTCTTTGCTCATTCAAGAAATAAATACATCTAATTATTGTGATGTGGAGAAAAGAGTTTCCATTTTTGAAGTTATCCTGACTGACAATAAAACAGCAGTTCTACTCAGAGAAAATAGCCAAAAGCATTGTAATTATTCTGCTATTGCATTTTCTATGTGCTTGGTTTTGAACTGTAATTTACTTCATTTTAGACTTGCCCCATGGTCAGACTTTCCTGCTTTTGTTTGAGTCACATTACATCTAAACATTACTGAAAATATAAACACAACTTTGCTTCAATTACTGGTTTCCTTCTTTCCTAATAAGGCTTTTTTTTCTTCATTTTTGTGGCTATCATTTTCTCCCCTTTACCTACTCTAGACTGTTTCAGTATTTCCTCTTTGTCCCCATGCAGCCCTGTCTCAATCTTTTTTTACTGTGTCCACTTCCACATAACTGTGGGCTGCCAAACTGTCTTCCTTCACGTCCTCCTACTTTAATCTTAGAGCCACTGAGCTGGCAAAATCACAGAAGCCCACCCATTGACTGCAGAGAGAAGCAGGTCAGCTCTCTCCACTCTCCAAGCCTTGATCCTGTATGAGAGGAAAGAAGGAGAAAAAGCTCCAATAAGTTGCTTCTTTGTGTGTGTTCTGTGTCCTATGTTCCCTGTCTGCCTCAGTTTTGTGGCCTCCTTGAAGTATATCTTTGTTTGGGTCATTGAGATAGGAAGAGTACTATTTAATGTATTCACACATTTCAGCAAGACCATTAGTCTTGGGGTGGGCTGTTTTGGGATTTTCCCTACAGTTTCTAAACCAGCATTTAAGTAATATATGATGATGGAAGTTAAAGACTTCATTGCTAATCAGAAAGCTTAAGGCATTCCCATCCACATGCAAAAACATTAAACTTGCAGTTCTTTTATTAAAAGCCAGAGATACATCTATGCTGGTGCTGAACAACTCAGCCCAAGGGAAAAAAAAAAGATTAATCAATACATTGTTCAAAACTGACTGAACTCCACAGGGTACAGGATTGAAATTAAAAATATTTTCTGATCTCAATACTCACTGTACAGGAGAAAAAGCAATGATGAACGGCAGTTATGAAAGATAATAAAGCTTTTGGGGAAAAAAGTGAATGAACTAGTACACTTAAGCCACACACGAAGTGTTGGAGTGGTTGGTATGCCTGAATGTGCTCAGGGCATAGCTGAGGGCTTAGACCCAGAAGGATTTTTTACAAGCTGGCTGAAAGAGTTATTGATACAAGCCAATTTAGCTGCCCCAGTTGTGCTGGCATCTGTCAGGAGCCTTCTTGCTAAATAAACTTCTACTTCTCCCTTTCTATGTACTGTGCTGGTGGGTTGTGTAATTGTTTTTGTAATAAAGAGGCTCCTTAAAACATCAAGAATTGCTTCTAATCTGAATTACCAAAGTTCCACTCTGGGAATATATATCCAGATTACACTATGTTACTTTTGAAGAGGAGACAGATGTTCATGGCTGTGAAACAGATATTTCAATATATTGGTTTTCTCCTTGTGCAGTTCACTGCTCAGCCAGACTTTGGGTACAAGGCAAGAGGCATATGGACAGATTTTAACTCCTGATGAAGCAAGTATGTTTACACAGGATCAGTGAAATTGAGATTTCTGTATTTTCAGGAATGCAGAAATGAATAAATAAAAAAGATCCTCTTAGAACACTTCATGAGGGAGCAGTAAAATATGGAATTAAAACATCCTGTAACACAGTGGTTATATTTCTTTATGTGATACCTTTATTTAATTCCTAAAGTAAGATTCATAGGAAAAATTCATACTAAAAATGTCATTCGAGGATGAAAAGAAGGAAAAAAAATACATGCTCTGGAAGTCACTTCTCATATCATGATGTCATGGCTGAATTTTAGTTACCTGAGACAGACTTCAGCAAGCAAATTAAGAAGTTGTATTCCAACCATAATTGCTGTTTGCAGCAGGTTTTTTTTATTGGGTATGTTTAAGTGCACAAGGAAATACATATGTAGTCCAGTTGACTATAGGTTTTTTTCATATGAATATGACCTCTGTGTTAGGGATGTGGAAACCTCCTGAGGTATCTGCCAAAGGAATTAGCATAGGGACAAGGCCGGTCATCTTAACTGTTTTCTTTTTATTTCATAGGGTGTCTCCTCAATCTTGTACTGCAGCTTAGTAATAAGGAGTAACTGACTGCTAGGATTTACACGATAATGATATTATGATAATTATATCATGTCACCTCTTATTCATCTGCCTCATAAATAGACCAAATCTCTCCCCATGTGGAATTATTTCCTGGTGTCTGATCACTTGCTTGTATGTCCTTCCAGTTTATTGTATTTTTGTCCTGTTTTGTGAGAAGTGCTGACAGACAGTAAGCATGATCACAACTGAAGGGCAACTATTGATTTGTAGGATCATATGATGAATGTCTTCTAGAAAGTGCCTTCTATTCCATCTCTTAATACTTCCTAAAACACTGTGTTTTTGTTGGCGGTGGTTTTAAGTTCATTGTTAATTTACGGCTGCACATTGAGCAGATGGCTTCATTTGAGCCACACACAAGGATGTCAAGGTCTTTTTCCTGAATGTTTACAGTTAATTTAGAAAAGCCCAAAACTCCCACTGGAGTAAATAGGCAAAATCAACAAGAACTGCTGAGAAAGGCTCAGAGACTCAGGATGCTACAATCTAACACTCTTCAGTATAATTTGAAAAAAAAAAAATAAGGCAGCTTCTTTTTCTGAGATACAAACTTACTAAAATGAGAGTGCTAATGGCTTTCTTTTGGTAAAACTGGTTGTATGTGATGTAGCTATCCACTTCTGGGAAGAGGAATGATGTAATTAGAGAATTAAGTGTTATAAATAGGTCACAAAACTATGTTTCCTCATTCCACAGAGCAGAAGGATGCAGGACAAAACTTCCACAGCTGGATATTTCAGCATTCTTCAGGAGGCACATGGAGCCATTGCTGTTAAGCATTACTGAGAATCACACTTTATTTAGGTGACTCTGCATGGAATCAGGATCCATTTCTGTCGGCGATTGAAACGGA
>VXBT01004396.1:0-45881 GCA_013400235.1 Oriolus oriolus
TAGGAACTATCTCTACCAAACTCTCTGTGGGTTTTGCACAGATCTCTTAATGTTCGGGAATCAAGTGGCCTCCATGTGGGGTTATTACCCTGCCGGTTGAAAGTCACTGGCGCGGCAAAGCGGTCTTCCCATCCTTCCGGGTTCCTGTCCCCAAGGTCCTCACATCCGGTTCCGGGAGCGTGGGAACCGGATGCGTGAGCGTGGGAACCGGAAGCCGCGAGGCTATGGGAGGAGCCATGAAAGGAAGGGGAAGGGTCAAGGGCGGAGTCGACTCTATGGGTGGAGCCCCGAAGGGAGGTGGATCTCGGGGGAGGNCGAAGGGAGGTGGATCTGGGGGGAGGAGCCGCGCGACAGCTCGGCGCCGGAAGGGGAGGAGAACGAGGAAGGGAAGGGGAGGATGGTGACCTCCATCTTGGGAAGAGGGAATTAAACTAGGACGTGTGCCATTTTGATAAAAACGAACTCGGGGTTTAGGAACTGGGATAGGGGGTGAGGAACGAGGTTCTGGGGAAGGGTCCGGGACAGGTTCGCAACTCCTGTCCTGGTGAGGGTGCAAGGGAGACCGGAGAGGGTCAGGGAGACGGTGGCTACCCTGCGCCCCTTGGCAGGCTACACCTCTCGATCTTCCCCGCATAGGGGAAAGGGTTTTAGCGGTAGAGGGAGAGGAAAGAGGTTTAGGGGATCGAACTGGGGGAGCTGGTGCAGGTCTCTTTGGGGATTTTCCTAGGTGAGACGAACTCTCACAAAATAAGTACACCAGGGCCAGCAATTTAGCGGCTTTTTTGTCTCCAGCGGATTGGAGCGCAGCCAATCTCGCCCCAACCTGGTTCCAGTAGGAAATTTCTCTAATGCTCTCTGGAGATGTTCGAGGAAAATGCTCAAAGAGCCACCTGACCAGCCTCTTAACTGTGCCCTTAGAAAATTGCTTCCCTCCCACCAGAAGGGTACCCACAACTTGGTTATATACTTCCCGCTGCTGCGCGGACCACTTGGATCCCATTGTGCTGTAGCACTGAAAAGAAATTCTGTGCAGCAGACACTCCACCCCACCCAGGGAAAAGGAGGAACTTAAAAGAAAATTGTCCCCTCGCACCCGGACCCTTGCACAAAAAGGAAGCGCAGGGCGCTGCAACGCTCCTGCATCCGAGAAAAGAAAGGGCCCTTGAAATACTTACCCGACCCCTGGCCAGGAAAAAGGATGCGGGAGAAAGCAAAGCCCTGGACGGGTCCTCCACCCGGGTCAGTCCTCTTCGGGGTCCGGCGAGAGGTTTGCCGACCCTGCCTCAGGAGCACCACCGCACAAAAAGCGGCGTGCTCACTCGAGGTGCTGGTACTCCCAACCACGAGAGGCAGTCCGCTTCAGTGGCAGGGTGCAGCGGCTGTTCTCGGCGCGCTCCGGCGCAGCAGAACATCAGGAAAGTGGCTCTCTCTTCAGGACGGACTGGTCAGCAACGTCCAATCTGCCCCACATTGGGCGCCAGCCTGTCACGGTGACCTCTTGGCCTGCCCGGATTGCCAGAGGGCAACAGTGAGTTCCAGCAAAAGCGTGGGTCGCTGGACACTGAGCCAGTCAGCGTACGATGTAGCGCACGGCAAGGTGGAGGCAAAGGAGGAGAAGGACTCTTGGCGGCAAACACGGTCCGAGTTTATTCACCCTCGAGGGGGAACAGACAGGAAGGGAGAATGCCAGCCGAAGAGCTAAGTAAAGACGTGACAAGGGGTTTTATACCTCGGTCAGCAGGGGGAGGGACAAGGGTACAACCAATGGGAGGATGATACGGGGTGACAGGTAGCTAATGAAAACGTATAAGGGGAGGGTACAGTTTAAAATGGCCAATAGGCAACTGAAGAACACAGAACTTTCGAGAGGGTTCATGCATATGGAACAGGGGTAATGAATAAACATGAAGGCACTAACCAATAGGGAAACTGGGGCTCTGGGCTCTTCTAGAAGGAGGGCAGGTGCGACAACTGACAGACACTGTGGGTTGGGCTTTTAGACTGGGGCTACACCCACGGTCTCTTCTCCATCCCCGCCCTCTGGGTCACTGTCCTGGGCGGGGAAATCAACCCAGTCTATTTTATTTATTTTCATTGAGAAGTCAGCGTCACACACTGCCACAGCAACATGGTGCATCTTTCCTCAAGAGCTTGGCCTGCCCTCAAAAGGGCCGTGGTGTCAAGAGCAGGTTTGTTGACGGCTGTGCCACTGGGCTGCAGGGGAGATTGCTTGAACACTCCAATCCAATATCATTGCAGGTTGTAACTTCGACAAAGTCCTTAATTTTGAATCAATGTATACAACAGTGACCTTCATTATCCTTCATCTCTGGATAAAAATGTGACTAACATCTACCAGGACAACTTATCGCCAACATGCTGTTCTTGTTCTCCAAGTATTTATTGACAAATCTAATTTTGAAGCTATTTTCTGCATGCCTAATCTTGTTAAGTATACTAATATTCTGCCTAATGTGTTGTTTATAAGCAAACAAATCCATTTTTTTCAGAAGGGCATGAGAGTAGTAAATCTATAAAATGAGGAGGACTTTTTAACCTGGGCAGTAATACTTCTTAAAACTCCCCAAAAGTTTCTTTGCTACTGCACCTGGTTTTCACTTGGAGAAAGCTATTTTTGGCAGAGCTGTGTCTAGTATTCGTGGGCACAAGTAAAATGCAGTGAACACCTACTTATGCTGCGTTCCTGGACAGAATTGATAAACAGTAAGAAAGACTTTGGAAAGAAATATGTAAATTTAACTTTCCTAGGCCTTAGCATAAGAAGTACAGGAGGGACACAGGATACATTCATTCTACACCCAGCTTTGCCATACTTAGGTTGGCCCTTGGCTAGTGATGTCCAAGAGTTGTGCCTCCATTCTACCTCAGCGACTGATATGAGAGTAAACCTGCTTATTTCCACGGCAAGGTGCTGCTGAATGATAAACTTACCTTAAGCAAGGTGAGCTCCCCACATTGTAGCCCCATCGGCACTGCAAATGTGTAATGATACATCACACAGTTTTCAGGTAAGAGTAAGGTTTTGGTAAGTCTGTGTATTCTCTGATTGAAAGTGACTGGGTAGGACTGCTGGCAAATTTGCAAGGCTTTCTGCCAGCTGTGTCAGGAGAAGTCAAGGGCCATTCACAGCCAAAGAGCAGCCCCCCACAAAAGGCAGTGTAAGCTTCAGCACATGATTTCATTTGCATACATTGAGACAGCTGGCAGCTTTGCTATAGCACAGGAGGCATCACTGTAAGCAGAGTGTTTCCCACCCACTGGGAGAAAGATCATGAAATACGGGGGACTGAAAAGCCAGCAGTTTCTTTACAGAAGTTGGAGTCTGTCTGTAACAATACTGGTGGGATTTGCTCAAATTTATTTTTAGAAGTTCATGTTCAATCAGCTCAATATTTCCACTAGGAGAACACAAAGCTGTGTAAATCTGATTTTTTTTCCTCTCTTTTGGCAATGGTTCCATACACTCATTATGATTTAGTAGGCAGGCTTTTATTTCCCATATAGATGAGTGGACTACTCATCCCCCTTTTCCAAATTCTGTGTTTGTTGTGTTTTTTTCTAGGTAGTACAGTTCTGTGAGCTGAGAGGATATCAGCAATAACTCAGTGAAGTGGGCAGCAGAAATTCAGTTAGATATTCCCCTTCCTTGGCATGGAAAAAACCCCTCTTGATCCGTCTGAGATACAGAAGAACCAAATGTCTGTAAGGAAAGGTAAACTGTATGGAAAGGTAATATATACACATACTATGTGTATATACTTCATATACACACTGTGCTATATTAAGTGTGTATGTGTATATGTATATCTATATTAATTGAGGCAACTGAGCAAAGCCAAGACTCTCAAGTAGTTTCTGTCTTGCAAGAAGTTAGCTATAACAAAACATCAATGCATAGACCAGAGCCTTACAAAAGTCCCAAGTGGATCAGACAAACCTCAGCTAAACTGCTCTTTATGAATGATCCTGTGGAACTCTCTGCAGAGGTACAAAAATACCTGGTGACAGACTTGGATAAGGGGTTTGGTTGTCCCATCACAGCTGGCCATTTAAGTATGCTGCAAGAGACAGTGAGGCATGTCTTTGTCCCAAAGCAAAGGCACACGGCGTGTGCTCAGTACCACGGTCCAAAATTGCCTGGATTTTAGTTGAGAAGGGATATTTTGTGGGTGAATGAAACTGCTGGTGTGGGGAATACAGCGTCCTGTAAGGGGAGAAAAAGGAGCTTTATTGTTGCTTAAGCAGCAGTGGTTTCAGGGTGCCCGGGGACATATGGAGGATAGTCTTCAGACCGAGCTTGAGAGAGCATTGCAGATGTAAACTTGCAAACAGAAAGCAGTGGGTAACCATAATGATGTTGCTGTCATCAATTCATGGATGGAATAACTTCCAGAACCAATGTTTGGGTTAGGCACTTTGGCCAGGAGAGGCTACATGTCAGTTCTGGTCTGCTTGATGGAGGCCGGAATAGTTGGAGAAGTGGAGTATAAAGCCTGGGAAGCTGCTGTCTCTTTGTGACCAAGGCACAAAGTACAATATATTGCCAGTGCTCTCTGCTTCTGAGGCCTGGTTCTGCCTTCTCTGAGTCACTCTAGGGGCTGTATGTATTTCTTGTAAGTCATCTTTGTCCTTCATGTCTTAGAAATGTTGTTTTTATCATCTGGAAAGGCTCAGTGCAAGATTTCTGGATGACAGCTCCCTTGCAAGAATTATGTTTTATTTACAACCACTCCCAAGAGTGGGAATGGTTTTAAACAGACTACCTATCCCACAACAAACACAAGCTCGTTATGTTTTAATAGCAACAAATCAATGTCCTAACAATAAGCTTTCAAGGAGTTCCTTGAAGAAGACATTAGCAGCTGTCAGAAAGCAGTTTAACCTTTTGAAAGTTAAGATGCAGCTTAAAGCCTGTCCCAGGAGTAGAGAAAGGATTTACTGAGGGGAAACACCAAATCATCACATGAAATGTTTTCCTAAATGAAGGCCTGGTTTTTGTGGACTCTCAGACCTCACAACATCATTGTGAAGGTCATAAGGTCTGAGCATTTGTGTTTTATGTTCAGTTCCCTTCACATATGCAGAAGAGCCTGGGGGAAATGGAAAACTGGCCAAACACAGCCTAAGACCACAAGACAGTAGCTTTCATCCAACAGGTTCAGGTTTCCACTTGCACTTTCCCTCCTGCACATTTTATTAATTCAGTGTGAAGGGCTGTATCTTCAGGATGCCTAAAGCACAGTACATTTGAACACATGATTAGATGTTAAGGTGCCTCATATCACTGACATTCAGAAAATGAAAACTTGTGTCTAAAGGGATTAAAACTATTCCCACTGATTTTTTTCTGAGTGAACTTAGGGAATATGTTCTTATAAGAGATTTGTCTCTGAATGGATCTTACACATTGGAAGTGCTAACATCAATTTTAGAAATGGTTTTTCTGCGCATTTTACTACTTTTTCCACAATCACTGATGCCACAGGGCTCCATACTGCCCCTCTGTCCTGTCGTACTTCCTCTGTTTTCAAAGCCACATGACACTGCTTGTTGTGGACATTGCACACTGAGCAGCAGCAATGTTGATCCGATGGCACGACTGGCTTTAGTTTAGTCACTTTTTGGTCCTGCTGTGTACATTCCTATTCATGTGTTCTTTCTCTGTCAGACTGTATTCTTCATGGTAGTATCCAAGCTTCCAAGCAAGCAGATATTGCACAGGTCTGATTTCAGCAGCGCAGGCCAAATAAGATCTTTCTTTTTTCTTCAGTTGTCTGTCTCTTCATCAGCAGTAACAGCAGGCTATTCTTTTCTGATCTGTTGTTGCATACCTGACAGTTTCTTTCCCCTTGATTAACTGGAGCAAATGTCTCAAGTTACCGTGGAATAAAGTTACCATTTGTCATCCAGGCTGTCATAATGGGCCCTGTATGTCATGATGACTTAAGCTGATGCATTTTACCTGCATGGACTGGACAATTTTACCAAGTCTGTTGACAGGCCAAACTTTGTTAAGCTGCTGTAACTGAGATATAGCTCAGTCATGTGGCAGAGTCCTTAACTCCAGTGCAAGTGTCCAGAGATGTGTGGTTAGCAGCAGATAACTGTTCAAAGAAAGGATCTCTTTAAATATGTGTGTGGATGCTGTAGTTCTTCCTACAAAGTTAGCACAGAAAGAAGGGGGTTGAAATAATAGTAATAGTAATAGTAATAGTAATAATAATAATAATAATTATTATTATTATTATTACTATTACTATTATTGTTGTTGTTGTTATTGTTGTTATTTTTTAATTTATTTTTTTAACCAGACTGGGGAGAGGGTGAAGGTTGCCAGTAAGGAAGGAAAGTAACAAAAGTAGAAGCAATAAAATAATTACACACCTGCCAATTCTTTTCTTTCTTGTTAAAGACTCACCCATCTTTTTGTCTGTGAAAAGTTCATTTAATGATCTGTCTTTCCCATGCAATAGGAAAAAACCAGTTCATTCAACAGTATAATACAAATCCCAGAATGTTTTCAAATTTCCCTCTTTTGTGTGTTTTAAGATTGACAACTATGTAATTAAGCATAACAAAGAGAGAAAGGATTTAACAAGATTTAGCACAACTTGGGCAACTTGAGGCAGCAGGGGGAAGGAAAGTCAGGGGCAGAAGCTAAATGAATCTGTGGAGTCACTCCGAAGAGCTGTGCAGACTCGGTTTGAAGCACTATTTTAAGAAAGGAAATGATCACAACTGTATGAACAAAGCATGGCCAGCAATCAGGTGCTGCTAACGAGGTCCAAAAAGTGATAGTGAGTGGAGGAGTGAGCCTGGTGATCCTCATTTGCAGAGATGTGCGCAACCCCTCTTCCTGCAATTGTAGCAGAAAGCTCCAAAGCACTGGTGCTTCCAGGGGCATTTCAGCAGTGGCTTCTCCATCTCTGTCTTTCCTAATCCACAGAGTGTGTGGAGCTACGTTGGAAACATATTGTGCTACATTATAGTCTGCCCTGTGCTCTACACTATGCTTTCCATCTTTGGTGTACAGAGTGTACTCATCCCATTAGGTCATATCAAGGTCCAGCTCCAGATAAATCCAGTGGAAAACCTATCCCATGGACTTTGCTTTAGAGAAGAGAAGAAATAAAGAGCTCTGTGTCTCCAATTAAGTCACTTGTCTTCCTGTGGCTGTTTCATTCCCCTCAGAGCCTGAAGCAGGCGATTAAACAAATCTGGGACATTTTCAGAAGTTCTTCCTCCTGTCTGAAATGTGTAGGGATTTGTGGACAAAAAAAATACAAATAAGTAAATAAGAATAACATTTTTAATTATTAGGAAACAACCTTCATGTTTTCTGACTAGACTAAGTATTCACTTCCAAAGGTGTTCTGTCCGTTCAGTATTTATGGAAATAGAAAAGCTGTGAGCCCAAATAGAAGTGTCATTCCTGCTTCTTTGTGGGAACTTTCAAACTGTTATTTTGCTATCTGAAAGTCCCATTGAGTTAATAGATGTAGTTAAATCCTGTCTAGACAAATTTCCATTGCTCTAAATTCCATTTGAGCTTAATTCAGTTTCTAATGATGTTGAAATACAATAGGAAAAGCACAGATGAAAACACATGGCATATCTTTACCTCTGTGAAAACATCTGAGTCCTACAAGAAAGTGGAAATGCTGTTTTTGTCTGAGTATCCATGGACGTTGCCCAGAGTAAGCAATTTTTGTTTCTTATCTCATTTTTATCGTCAGACACTGATTGCAGCTTAGAGTAATTTCTTTTAAGTTTGGAGGGAAAGAGGACCTGAAGAGCAATGTGGCATTTCCCCTATTCCTTTCTCATTCCTTTCATATCGCTGCCCTCCTAACTTTATACCATTATAGCTTGTGATGTCCTTCCTATGTACCTCAGAGTCAGACACCTATTTAATCCTCCTTACAACTGCTGCTATAAAAATTCCTGTGCATGGAACAGATGCACACGTGCTGCCAGGATGAATGGGCTGTAGACACAGAATTGTCATCCCATGTCGTCCATGGGAGCTCTCCACATGGTATGACAGCATGGCCTCTTGCCAGTGCTCAGGCAGTGTTATGAAGCTGGTTGCTCTTTCTCTCTTTAGGATATTTTACTCTCACCACTTTTACCATTCTTCCTGGGACTGAAATAATGATGGGACAGATCTTCTCCCTCGTGGTTCCACTGCTCTGAGGCTGCAGCTGCTTTGGTCTTTGGTAAGAGAAAGCAGCTGTGCCTGTAGCTTAGCCTCATTCCTCACCTACCAAAGGCACTGCAGTGAAATGACTGGAGGAGAAACTGGCTCCACTGGCTTTGAACCAGGAATGCTGAATCCAAGCAGCTGCAAATGGATTTGAGACCTTTTCCTACAATGACCCTGTTACTGTGCCTGTTACGTATAAATGATGTAGGCAGACATCTCCAGGAGCTACTTGGCTTTGTAATTTCGCTTGATTATGACATTCTGAAATCAGCATTTTGCAACCCTGCTTTATTAAGATCATTATATCCTATAGCATGCCAAATGCTCCATAAAAAAAGAAAAATCCACCTTTTAAAATGACCTAATGAATTCCTCAACATAATTAATGTTTCAGCTGAGGCTAGCCCAAAATATTTCCAATACTTAACGTTTCCATATGTCAAAAAAAAGGAAAAAGAAAAAGAGAAAAAAGACAGAAGAAAATTGATCCATGTAGCCACAGCTGCCAAGCATTGGACTAATCAATTCTATCTACAAGGTTCTTAACTGCAAGACAACATTTGGCTATGGTTTGTGAAGAAATAGACATTGGGAAACTTACAGAATTTCCGGTAGGAAAGCCTCACTTATGCTGGTTGAATATCAGCCTCGTTGCTTTTTCAGTATGACTTTGGCTGCAAAGTCCCAGGCACATTTGATAAAGTTGTTATGACCTATTCTTCAGGACCCCAGAAATTATTTCTTTAGGAGGAAAAGAAGTGATACTGGAACAAGCTGTTGGTTACCTCTGCTAAAGCGGAGGCCTTTGTATACTTTGAAATGCCAGATTTGCCCTAAATTAAATGTGTATTACTTTCTTCTGTGCCAGCTATGAGTTGTAGTCCAGCTGCTTGGGTAATCCAAAATATCATTATTTTATACACAGCTATATTGCTGCAAAGGAATGCACCACAGCTGCCAGGTCTGACTGCTGGTGATTATATCTGAAACGGTAGAATTGAGCCTCAGTCATAGCTGATAACTGATATCATAGTCAGCTCCTTAATCAAACAGCATGTCTACACAAAATTCTTGTTGACCCTCAACAAATCCGCATTATTCTCCCAAAATTCAAACACTTGTCTGTATCAGTCACTAGAATTACAGTTTTATCATATTTGTGGGGAAATGGGTAGCTAGCTGTCTTTGGCAGAGCAGAGGAAACACAATCTGTGGGTTTACAGACTGTGTGTGTACCACGTGCAGTAGTGTGTGTATGCTGTAGAAAGCTCTAGAATCTAAGAACAACTCATGACGAGCACCAGTACAAACCTAATTAATGCAGAAGGAAGAATCTTCAGTCTCAGTAGCAGATAGCATGTTCTTTGATGCCAGTGAAACTATCTGTGTTCTGTAGTAAGCCGAAGGCCGAGGTTATTCATGCACTGGCTGGCTTCTGCGACAAACCGACGGCAAAGAGACGGGAAGGGTCATTGCTTAGAATTCCACACAGTAGGTTCATTTCAACCGCCTCACGAAGGGTGTCCAGAGGCAAAGACGTCAGACAATGGGGTGTCCAGGTTTTTATATGGGGGCAGGGAGAACATCAGGGACCAATGGTCTGAGGGCACAGGGGCGATACATAGGCAGGGCTGGGGTAAGGGGACAATAGGGAAACTCTGAGGGAGGGACAAGGGGACAGGGACCAATGGAAGAATGGGGAGGGAGGGGCTTTCTGGACCAGAGTTGGGAAAGGGGCAGGGAAACCCACGGACCAATCAGAGGAACAGAACTGGGGTATATCTGCATAGTCGAACAAAGCATCCTGGGAGAGGCTTCTTCTCTCACCATGACCTTGGGAAAGCTCTCAGGGTCTGTCACATTTAGTGGACTCTGTCATGTCCTGATTGGGATGCTCACTGACTCCCACAATTTTCTAGGGTATTTGAGCCTCAGCAGAAACTGTGGTCCGGAGAGGAGGCAGTGGCCTTGTTCCTCATGATCCTGAGAGGGCCTGGGCAATTCCCTACAAGTTGAAGAACAATGGGCTTGTCGAGAACATTGAAATATGAGGAGCTTTTAAGCATGCTACTGTCATGCCAGTAGTACTGTGATATATAATAAAAGAAACAGAGACAAAACAAACCAAGCAAAGTACGAAAAATAAATTTTAAAACTCCATACTTGCAAACACACAATGACCAGTGTCCATGCTGGTAGGCCAAACACTCCTTGTGGCAAAAAAGTCATTTTATTGTGACTAAATTTTCGAATCTTTATTTTGTGGCCTGAAAATTTCTATGTTCATCTCTATGGATCCAAAAATCTATTATTATCACTCCTTATGATTATTGTTCTAATAAAATGCTCAGGCATTTCTTAGAATAGGGCTAGGGTAAAATCGTGTTGTCTGCTTTACCCACGTGTTCCTTTTAACAACTGTTATGGTATGGACCAGAATTTTGAGTTAATCTGCCTTTCCACACCTCCATGTAAGGCCATCCTGAAACTCAATATGTCTTTGGAAATTTAGTGTGTAAAACTGAAACAGGCTTTTCTGGGTATTTTCTGAAAATTAATTCTGTTGTTCTCCCCCACACTAATTATAGTCCAATGGTAGCTGTGGGTGACTGGCATTTATCTCCTGATCATAGTGCTACAGTATGCTAGAAATGCTGGAATGGGCAGAAGCTGGGAGGTGGGGCAAGGAAAGGTCTAGCAAGAGAGAAGAGCTACAGTTTGCACCTGTGGGATTTAGGTCTCCTGGGAAAAGAAATGGGCACTTAGCCAGAGGCTAAAGGTGTCTGATAGGAGATACAGAAGATCAGAGAGGGTCTTGCACTGTGAGGTATGAAAAGTATTCAAATAAGCAAAGTGGGGAGAGGAGAAGGCAAAAGATACCATAAATTTTGAGAGGAAGAAGAGTAGAGATAGGACTGAAAAGGATAGGGCCTTTAGGGTTGGAGAAATCATACCAAAAATGGGAGGTTAAAAGGGAAAAAAAAGCAACCTGGTGAGCAAGGACCATGAGACTGGGGTGTCTGAAGACCAGACTATTGTCCTGGCCATGGCCCAGAGAAGTGGAACAGACAAGAGAAGGCAGAGTGGGAAAACCATTACAAAGACAGAGAGAGAGCAGGAAAGGCTGCTCTCTCCTGTGGGAGGGTAAGACTCTAATATCTGAGTAGGAGTTGGTGGTGGCCAGAGGAGGAAAGGGCTTTCTGGAAGGGTCTGTGATGCTGTAACATTCTTTCCTTCGTAGCCCTTGAGGTTAGGAAGTAAATGCAGCATTTTTCATTCAGAATATAACTATATTTTTTCCCAGATAGAAGTGATGTATGTATGTATATGTATTTGTACACATGCTTGCCTTCCAGAGAATGGAATTTCTGCAATGTTGTAGTCATCTGGTGTTTCACCTGCTCACCTGACAGGGAATTTAAATCTGGAATTTTGAAGATCAACTTGACTCTGGCATTTCCCAAACTGCAGCCTGATGTACTTCAATGTTGGTTTCATGCAGGTATGCACATGTGTGTACATGTGTTTGTTCCTATTTAGGGGCTCAAATACACCTTGAGCTGTTTACCAGTTCCATAAGGCCACGCCTCAGCAAAATCATACTGATTTTTACCCATGTATGATTTCTACAAGAATTTGCATCAGAATGAATTAAAGTCCAGGAATTTTTTTGATGGACATAATCTACAGGACACAAGATTTTTTGTAAAGAGTGGTAGGTTTGTCATGGTATGGATACTATACTTAGTTCATTATATTGTCATCTGTTTCTGAATGGCTCATCTCCAAATGGACTGAACTATCTTTTCTTGGCAACCATCAGATTTGTTATAAGTCTGTAAAAATATTACTTAAAATTGGGAAAGTCTTGTGGTCATAGTTTTGTAAATGGAGAGATGGATTCCTGTATTTGAGAAATCAATGTTTTAGCAGCAACGAATGGCCTTTTAAAATACATGCTTATATTACAGCAGTTCTTATAACAACACCAGAAACAAAAGGCTTTCTTTAGCCACTGTGGTTAATAAATTGCATGTGATTATGGGAAGGGTGAGTTGTATTACTGTTTCTGCATCCAAAATCCTGATTAGAATTGTATTATCTAGGTTATTGCTTTCTGGATATTCCTGTAGCTCTTTTACCCAGGATTGTGGCCAACAGAGTAGGTTAGACATTAGTCGTTCATTTTCCAGTATCTTTGGCTTCAGCAAGATTTATTTTAGCAGGAGCTTCACTACCATTTTCTTTTAAGCCTTGGAAACATCCCCTCTGAGCAGAAACTTAACCACACTGTATGGTGAAAAGATCAAATTCCAAAAGGAAATTTGTTGGGCAAGAATACACAGGACAGGTGGTGGGATGAAGCTGGGTAATGAACTTGGACATTACTAAACCTGAAACTGAACTGGATGGTGCTGCCTTAGGAAAAGGGAAGAATTTATTATGTCTTAGCCTGGTAACAGCCTCTATGAGTAACAAAATATATTTAAAGGAGGTGTATTGCCACTCTGCTAGAGCAGCACTACCCATGTTCCCTGCTTTCCTAAATCCTACTTAACACTGGTGCTTTAGTAAATGTGTTATCTAACAGCCACGTGAAAGAGGGGGGAGTCAACACTGAAGTGAGGTTTGTTGCCTCCCCATGGCTTCCTTGCTATATCGCCAGGCGTTGCAGATTGCGTTTGCAGTGCTGTTTTTGTGAGACCATTCCTGTAGAAGCTAAGCTAAACTCTTCCCATAGATGCCTGTGAATAGCCATGAAGCACTGCATATCAGGACCCATTTTTGAACAACATGTATTGAGAGTAATAACTAAAATGTAATATAATGTCTGGTTAGCAGTTGTGCCTCAGCTGTTCAATGTATTTTGCATCTTTCTGTTTTTACTAATAATTTGTGAAAATATCAGTGTTCCTATATTTATTTGGAATCATTTTCAGTAAGAACAGATATCTGTAAATCACATTCTTTTTCTGAATATTTGAAGTTGAAATACTAATTCCCAGGCTTACTGATGATTCAGTGCACAAGCTTGTTTCTGAACAGAATAAATGCTATTCCTATATCCAAAGCATATGCTACAAATTCTCATGTGAACAAATACAGAATTGGATTTCTTTGACCAGTTTGCCAATATTTGTTTAAAATGAATCGTGTTCATGAACTTTCTTGCCACGAAACACATTCACTGCAACAAGGGTGTATGGCCTGGGATTGATCCATCTTCCCCCTTTACAGCATCAGGTTTTCTATAGCATGCAGCAGACTGGGAAACACTGTACTACAATATTAGTGGAAAATAAACACAAGCTAAGTGAATTCATTAAAAACATTAAATAAATATTTACACAAAATCTTCTGCAGTGTTTGCCTACCTCTTATTCAAATCACTGACCTAGAAGAAAATGCTCAAAGCCAAATGGGACTTGAAACCATTTGCATCATTGTTCTTGTACTAATAACCTTGTGGATTTATTACTTTTGTAGCATTTTATTGTTTACACACTACCTGGGGCTTTTCAAACTTATTATGCTTCCTATTATTCTATATTCCTATATGGGAAATGCTCATCTGCTTTTTTGGTAATCTTGCAACATTTCTTATAATATTTCCCTATATCCTCCTATATTCCACAGTTTGTATTAGAAATGAATGATATAAATAATAAGCAGTAAACCTTATTGTCATTCATTTGTGCAAATAATAACTATTCTGCATTTGGAAATGAGCAAAAAAGTGCTAATAATCACTTGTACAAGCCAGACATTGGGTGCTGTTAGTCTCCTTTGTCACAAAAGACATCCTCATTTGCATTTGTATCTTCCTTCTTTGCTGCCTGCACAAAGACAAGTGCAGACCCTGTGATTACCACAACTTGCAGTCCTACTGGAGGCCTGGAGGCTTCTCAGAGCCCCTTGTGTCAAATGGTTTTGAAGCCAAAAGGGCTTCAGCAAAAGCCACTCTGGGCTCACAAGGAGCTGATATTTTCTGGTTAGCACAGTGCTCTTCAGCTTTGCCTTCTTTTTAGGCTGTGGTGCCATGACATGAGAACAATGCCAGCAGCTTGCAGAGCAAAATGGCTGAAGGAGAAGCATCTTTCCAGGAAATGCTGGGCTGCGCTTAGGCCAACCTGAAAGCATTACAGGGCCAGGTACCAAGCCCTCTGTTGAGGCAGTCTGGCTGGCAGACCCACAGTTGCATGCTTTGGGACAGATCATCTATTTGTGAGAGCAGAGAGGGAATAAAGGGACAGATTTTTCTTATTCTTTTACTTAAGGAATACTCCTGAACCAGCCTTATTCTGCTATGTGACAGTAGAAGTACCCACAACTGAAGTGTCAGCTAAGACACCACATCAGGGAACCAGCACTTTACACAATCATTTAGCAGCAATTTCTTTGGAGAAATAAACAACCTGCATTACCATGTTATAGGTAATATGAATGTATAAGAAAGGAGCAAGGAGAGAAAAAGCAACCTCTACTGTAGCAGAGCCTTTTGCACACTTTCAGTGGACATATTATAGGCCTGGATTTTTTTGGTTTTCCCCTCCATAGAAAATGTGAAGACATTGCTGAGAGAATTATTTTGTTTCTAGAAAACATTCATTTAAGGACCACTTATTTTCTACAGACTTGCATAAAGCTTTCCATAATGGGTATAAGTTGATACTTACCGTGGGACATGTTAGACACTTTCTGCTGGCTGATATTTGGCTCCATTTAGTGAATAAGAAAGCAATGGCATTTGCAGGAGGGAGAATTAAAAAGAGAATGTCTTTTACATCAGAAGGAAATTACTTTTCAGACAGATTCAGTCTTGGATATCCTGCCTCGGGCCTGAGACTGGAAATACTCTGCAATTGTTTCTTTTTCCGTAGCACAGGTTTGCTAACATCATTGGCTATAAAGCATGCTGGCTTTAGCATTGAAGAATAGTTGGTAAAGATAGCCAAGCTGTTATGTATCTTGCAAAAATCCATGTATAGGACACCAGCTTCCTTTGACTGCTACTTCAACAGGTGATGAAGAAAAAAATTGTACACTTATGGAATTTTGCTTGTACTCCAATAGTCTTGTGGAAAGACAAGCTGGCTTAGCACAGTTGTCCTTATTTCAAATGACAGAATGTCACAGAATAGCTGTGAAAGAAAGAGACCTGGGTGTCATTCAGTCTGACCTTCCTGCACTCAGCAGGGTCAAATACAGCAGGTTGCTCAGTGCCACATCAAGTGGAGCTTTGAATTTCTGCAAGGATGAAGACTCCACAGACTCTCTAGGGTACCTCTTCAAGTATTTGACCATCATTACAGCAAAAAAAGTTTTTAGTGGACATCTTTGTATTTCAGCTTGTGTCCACCTCCTCTTGTCCTATAAATGGGCACTACTTAGAGTCTGGTTCCGTCTTCTTTACTGGCCACCCTCCCCTCCAGATATTTATGCACTTTAATAAAATCCCCTCTTGAGCCTTCTCTTCTCCAGGTTGGACAGTCCCAGCTGTCTTAGCCCCATCTTGTTTAAGTAAGATGCTTCAATCTCTTAATTATCTTTGTGGTTTTTTGCTGAACCCACTCTAATATGTCCAGGTCTCTCTTCAAGCCTAGAACTAGACCTAGCACTACAGGTACATCTCAGCAGGGCTGAGCAGAGGGGAAGGATCTCCTCCTTCCACCTATTGGCTATGCTCTTCCTATGAGCACCACCTGCTCACTCCTCCTTTTCTAGTACAGTCCCATAAGTGGCATTGCTCCAATGGTAGTTAACCTCACTAAGGGTTAAGGGTCTGTTCCTGGGGAAGAACTGAACAAGGAGCTTATAGGCAGGAATGCTGAAGCAGCTCAGGAGCTAAGGTGTCCATGAGATACTTTGTGGTGGACACTCTGGAATATGCTACAGCAGAGGGTACCCAGTGGCATCGTTCACAGCAAGAGGAATCTCTGCCCATATGTCTGCACGTGTGCTAGCACACTGTGGGGAGGCTCAGTAACTACTCCATGAGGGAATTCTCCAGAAAGTTACTTTTCCACTCATCTCTGGTGGGTTTTTCTTGGTGTGTGTACTACAATGCTATTGTCTGGCAAAGCCTAAACTCTCATCAGCTGTCTCCATGACTCCAGGCCTGCATGCAGCCTGCGTGATCTCCTTAGCAAGGCACCCTGCTGCTTGTCAGGGCAAAACTCACTGCCAAAATTCCTTCCACCAAGTCTCATACCCTTCATCTCCCTCTTTTTTTCCCTTTTGCTCCCTGTCCCAAAATCTGACTTACATTAACAGCTGGAAGAGTTCATCTTCTAGAGTAGGATCTGTGTCTTTCCACCAGCAGTTTAATTTACTGTGCTGGCAAGCTGAGAGCACTTGCACACAAGGGCTTAGGAAGAGCAGGCATATTCTCCCACAGTCTGCCACAAATGAATTCATAGAGCACTACACAAAGTAATGCAGCATGACGAACCATCAGCCAACCTGCTGAAATCCAGACTGGGGCAGGATTACTCCAACAGCAGGACTTTGCTCTAAGGCCTGCTTTACCTGCCCCAGATAAGTCTCAATTCACTGTACAATTAAAATATACTTTCAGGTAATGCTGTGGAGTCTGTCTTGGGGACTGGCATCTGCTCTGAGGACTTGGGTTGGCTGTGGTCAAGTATGTGACTTTCTTCAGCAAAATTCCACCTGTTCCTGCATCTTCCTTATCCTGCTTTTTTAGCCTGTCTCACGGGTGAGATGTCAGCAGTCTCTGCTGGGTTGTTCTGCCATCATTTCCAGCAAGACTGTCCCTTCACTGATGGGAGTAGTGGAGGGCAGTCAGAAACCAAGTGTTTTCTGCCAGCCTCCTGTTTGCTGGGTGGATGGCTTCCAGACTAAACTAGAGTACAGCAGAAGCCTTTAGCCTGTACTGCCAGTCCTGCAAGCAAGTGAACAATGAAGTATGTGCTTAGAGTGCTGTGATAAAATTATGTTTAGGAGAACAGTCCAAAAAGTGCATCTTGTTTTAGTCATGTTTGGATAATGCCAGCTTTTCTTCCCCTAATATAAAAAAATATGCAAGGTTTATGCTAGCATGTAACATTAAAGTATATGGCTGTTAGGCCACAAGGCACAGCCACACACATGTATGGACTCGCAACATTATTTGGCCTCTGTGAACCCTGATTAGCAGCTTCTCACATGGACACACTTGCAAATACTGTGGTGAATGAAAATTAAGGACTAAAGTTAGTCCTCAGAGTACTATGGCATCACTGATACAGGTTTATAAGCATGAAAGCAACAAATGTTCCCAAACAGATTTTGTGTGCTTGTTAGCCAGGATTGCTTCAGACAACCTGGATGGGCTTTAAAAGTCTCTTGATAGCAGATGTGCTGTGAATGAAGAGTAGAATACCAGTGAAAGACCAACAAACTGCGTCTTTCAACAGCTCTGAGCTGGCAGGTCTTTGCAATCTTAAATCCGTTTGCAATTAAGTGATTTTTTTTCCCTAGAAGGAAAACCCCTTATTTTTTATCTGTCTGAAGATCAGGTACAGTGAAGGGTAAGACTGATGATTGCTGTGGGGCTGGCGCTGTCCTGGACACAACCACCAGGAACGTCTGACCTGTGCTGGGACCACCGTCTCACTTCTGACCTTCCGTTTTCATTCCTTGCCTGCCTGTGGTGGGGTGTGGGGCAGGTGGAATAGAATAAAGCTCCATTCAGGAGGGATTTTCAGCTGTAACTTTAAGCAAACCAGCCTTATCATGGCTGAGGATCAGTCCCAACCATTTTATCTCCTGGGTCAGCTGAGTAGAATGCAGTTTACAGGATGTGGCTTGTTAGAGATTTAAAATTGGACATCCTGTTTGCTTTGCATGGATGTCAGTCTGTGGTAGCACTTAAAAGCAGAGCTTTCTCAAGGGTCCCTGGCCAAACTGTTGTCTTTCCCCTGTGCCCATGCACTTTCATGGCTTTGGGTGGCAGAATGCCAGATTACATCAGCTGAGAATCAGGCCCAGGCTTTCCAGTGAGGAAAAAGAAGTGAACATGGTGGTCAGTTCTGCTCAAGAGAAGTTAAATATAAATTCAGGCTTTTTCTCTCTTGCACTCAGAAGAAATGCTGAAATTGCATAAAAGAAGGTTTTGTCATACCATCTGTTAGAGAATGAAAAGCACCTGGCCCCATTCATTGCCTCTGTTAGATCCCCTTGCTTGGTTTAGCAGACCAAGCACGCCCGTTTACCCTTCTGCCCCGTGTGCCTGGCAAACAAACGTGACTGGAGACTTGCAGCACTGTGGTCCTCCTGTGTCACTGTTTTGTACCTGTCCCTTTACATGGTTCTTCAGTTTTGGGGGGATCATATGCTCTGGATGGGTGTCAGGTAACTTCTAAGTAGCAGAAACATTAAAAAGTGTGGGCACACTTGGTTGGCATTATCCCTCAGTAATCAAAATAAAACCAAAAAAAAGATCTTCAAATGCCAGTGACACTGTCAGAAAACCTGTTTTTCGGTCATATCCTGAAACTATTTTTGTCTAGAAAATCAGCAACAGAATGAAAAACTCATCTGTATGCTTCAGAGGTGCAGTATCATTGGTGGCATTTTGTGCAAATGTGCTGGTGGCTCACACTGGCACTGACTGTTCATACTAGTTTGTCAGTGGGATCTGTGACTCAGACAATAAAAGATCATTAAACAGACTTGCTAAAAATCCGTGAGGTGTTTTACATGGTAGCACCTCTGCCTGCTGTCCAAAGGTGCTTACCAACTGTAGTGTCATTTCTGAGTGCTAAATGTCAGTAATACCATACACTTAGTCCTCACAGAAAGGCTTTCAAAACCCATGCCACAAAACTAGCATCTGTTTCTTTCTTTTTGGCTCTCATCCATCCCCTGTTTTCTTCTTTTCCCCTTTTGCCCATATTTTCTTTTCTTTTTTCTGACCACTTATGCTTTCCATTCGAACCACATCTTCATGTTTCACTCTGTCTTGTGCAGCAAAGTTTCTCTTCAGCCTCTGCACAGAGCTGGCAAGGGGACAGACTAATGCAATGAGCTGTCTTGGGTAGAAAATGTCTGCTTGCAAGGATCAAAGTTCTTCTTCAAAGAGACAGAAAGTCAATGTTGTGTAATGTCTGAGTTCCTGGTGATCTCCTTGGCAGAGATTTGGGAAGAAGGACAAGCTCATGATTATGAGGCTAAGTCTGGGGGTTTGGTGACCTGGTTCAAGTGCCCTCTCTACTGCACACTTTGTCTCAACAAGTCCGTTGCAACCCTCTGTATTTCAGGACATGTGTGCAGGCGGGGGACTTTTCACAAGTGGATGATGAAGTATGAAAATCTGACAAGGAATCATCTGCCTTGTTTAGCACCAAAATGCACTTCAACAGGTGGATGTTTTCTTCTCTCGGTGCCTCTATTCCTTTCTGAAAAACAGTGATTTCTTGCCTTGTAGATGAGACAAAAACATTATTGGTGTTGGAGCTGTGCAGACAGTGCTGCACTATATGGGTGCCATAAGAGGAGAGAATGTTTTGCTATATTTGGCTCTAGGGCATGGAGACACTCAAGCATAACTTATTTAAGACCTAGTCTCATGAGCCCCCTCTGAAATAAATGAATGGCCCTTGTACGTGAAAAATTAGCATTATGTAGATTTGTTTAAAATGAATGGATTCTTTTTTGGTGATGAGAAAAGAATATATATTAAAATACCCAGGCACAAACACTTTTTAATATTTTTTTTGGCACCAGTGGGTTCTTTTTTTAGTTGATTTTGTCAGCCACATTTCCTTTCTGAACAGAGGTTACATACAACAATTGGATGAACAATTGTTGAAAACTCTCAGGGGGGCATTCTTGAAGACAAGCCTGCATGAGATCATGTTATGAGTGTGGCTTGGCTGTGCTTTTATTCAGTAGGTGATCTCATTCATTTAAAGTACTAATCATTTTAACAGGGAATAACTGCAGCTATCCAAAAGTACAGCAAAAAAGTGATGTTGCAAGATTTCCTGAGTTTTGCACAGACATATCCATTTCTTTGCTAGTTGATTTGGCACAAGCTGGATTTTGCTGGTCAGATGACAAAAGTAAGTTCAATATGAGTAAATAAGATTATTCACTACAGTGACAGCTTTACCAGGTTTATTGTTTTTCTCTAAATATGCTTTTTATAGGCTTCTTTTAGATTGTTAGCTTTTGGGAAAGAGACTGTGTAAACATCTGCATTTCTAAAATTTCTGCCTCACTGGGGGTCCTGCTGGGGCCTCTGGATGCTATCATGATAAAAATATTAAATATGATCCAACAGATTAAGTATCCTGGGACAGGTTAGCCTATGATTACCCCTGAAATGCCTACAGAGCATTTTATCCAGTATTCCTCCATAATGAAGAAATCCCTGACTGGACCAATTATTTTCAAGTTCAAGAAGCAGTACAGGCTCCTGGCTAGAAAACTTACTTGGGCACAATCAGCTAAAAACTTTGAACTCCCTCTCAAAGTGAAAAATAAAAATGTTTACAGCCAGAAATAACAAGGCTGGGAAGTTAAATTAGAAGCAGGGACCGAAAAAGGCTTTGGCTAATGCTGGTTTCAATCAGTGACTGCAGCAGTCATCAGGAGCAGGCACTGCTGTGGGTTTGAGAATAATGATTTTATTTTAAGTAGACAGAAGTTGATTGCTTGACCCAATTGCTGACAACCAGTCTCCCCTAAACACCCTACATGGGGCCAGATCCTGAAGTCCTCCTGTGGTTTTTATCCAAGCCCATTCTCACTGCAATCAAAACTTGAGCAGACACAGATTCCATATTTGGCTTACACCTATTGCAGACTCTTCTTGGTCTCTTAAAACCATCATAGAAAAATAAATCCCAGTGCCCAGTTTTCATTTTTAGGTCTCAAAACTCTTCTGCACTGTTGGCCTGTTTTTATTGCAGTGAGTTGAGAGTGGGATATAAATTACAAGTCTCTCCACTGTTAGCTTCTTGCATCTCCTGTGCTCAAATTTCAACAAAATAATAGATTTCCAGCCTTGACCTCATGCCGCAGGAGCAGCACACTGTATATGGGTTGATCCTGTGATCCTGCCACGGGTGGAGCAGCTTGGGAATACGCAAGGTCTCCTTCACTGAAAGTTATGAAACTAGATGTTACTCAGCTTCTTGGAAGAGGAGACCATGTTGCCTTCCCTTGGGCAATCTTCCCAGTCTGGCTTTCCCAGTGCTTAGGACCAAGGCCTGCAGACAACCAGCACAATGTCAATATAGAAACATATGATTTAAAAAAACCAGCCGGGAGGTGAGCAGCTGAAAAGGGAAGCAGCCTCAGAGGAGAGAGGCTAACAAATCCATGCACACACTCATCACAGTGCAAAAGACAAAAAAACAACACAAGGAAAGTTGAAATTGCTGCTCGACATCAAGAGGAAAGGTTGTATAATCTGTATGATTCAGCCTGAGTTTCTAGTCATAGCACGGAGGAGAGTCAATCTTGTGATTTGGGGCACTAGACTGGAATTTCGGAAAGTTTGAGTTAATCAGCTTTTGTTTAATGGCTTTCTAGCTTTTTGTCCTCTGTTAGGGCACCTCATCTCAAGGTGCCTCAAGTTCGCCTTTGTTTAGACGCAGCCATAGGGAGGCTATTTCTTACTAGAGAGGCTGGCTGTCCTAGATGCTGGTGAAACGTTAATAATCTCTGTCATGTGGTGTTTAATATCTCCAAGTAACTCAGTGGAAATGAATGATATTTTTTTTCTTTAATAATGACTCCTTAGCAAACACAGAATGAATCGGAATTTTCAATTCCCGCCTGAATACTCTATTTTATTTCAATAATTTGCATCTGATCCTCATTAGGTATCACAGTGTGATATCTCTCCTAAACAGCAGTCAAGAAAATATTAGGTTTGTACAGTAAGTAGAAGTATTTTCAGACAAACTTTAATTTGAACCAATTTGAACTTAGTTCAATTTCTCTTTCCATTGGATTGAACTAGTTCATTTAGAGAAAGTAATAATCTGTTGTTATGCACAGATTTATCCTTGTGAAACTTTCTCACTGCTCTGAAAGTGACCTTCCACAATGGTAATACATCTGCCTGTCCAGACACAAGGAAAATCTTTGTGAAATCTTTAAAAAAAATTCCAGTGTTAAAACTTCTTTGCCTGAGTGCCCCCACGGATGATGTCTGCAACATATTCAGCTGTATGCCTCTAAAATGCTTCCATGGATTTAGGAGCCTGAGTATGATGGAACTGTATTGGGCTGTAGGTGAAGGAGTTTAAAAGGAAAATAGACTGAGTTGTTGGAACAAGTACTAGGGGATCTTTTAAAGACAGAGGTATTACTGCCAGCTCAATTCCAAATTACTGCAGCACGAGTCCCTGTGCACATTCCTTTTCAAAGGAGTAATAATTAAAGCTGGTTTTGGCTTGTTCACCACCCCCATCTGTTGCTCTTGGTAAATGAAAATATCATAGGGCAAATTTATTTGCTTTCCACACCAGTACCCTGAACAGCTTTTTTTCACCTCCACCCCTCTCTGTACCAAACTGACCTCCACCTGAGGCTGTGGTGGAAGTGGCCTGGCCCCGTTCAGTACAACTGGCTTTTATGATCACCAGAAGCATGAGAATGTGCTGCTATCCCAGAGCTGCCAACAGCCTCAGGGCTCTGCAGGTGGCACCACCACCTCCTCCTTGGCTTGCTCAGCGCTGGACCAGACATCCTTGGAAAGCCAGGTCTTGAGGTCTGACTGCGCTCACAAGCTCCTTCTTTGGCAGCAGGAGAAGTCAGAGTGCTGCTGTTCTGGCTCAAGTGCTGGGTGCCTCCAAAAATATCCCAAATAGGAGAGATCAAGAGAAAAGCTCTGCTGCTTCTAAATTTTGTTTCGGAAATGTGACCCTGGGTAATTTCTGCCACTGCCATCCTCAGAGGATAATGTGTAATCTTTTCACCTCTATACCACAAAATGAAAGACATCAATCGAGCTTGGCAATTGCATTTAAAACACGTTGGTAAATCAAGGGAAATGGGCAAATAAAGCAGATGTCTGCATGCTCTGACTACTGCACACTGTGTTCATGCAGCTACTCTAAATGCCTTCTGAAGTATTACTACCAAGGAAAGAAGAATAATTAAATAAGCTATTAATAACTCAGGGAGACTCCTTGTCTCAAATGTACTTTTATCTTATAAATGGAAGGTCAATCTTAAGAGTGAAAATACATTAAAAATTAATGCTACAGAGAACCCCTGTCCCTTGCCACTACTCCAGCTGTGTTTGAAAGGTAGCACTTATTTTCTTTAATAACAGAGCTTCAAAAGAAGCATAATTAAATGAAAAGCTATGGAAATACATGGAATATTAGGGTCTAACTTGAACAATTACCATTACTTTCAGTGAGATTTCCATCATGCCAAAGGTGATTCTTATAAAATAAACATTTACATTATTTTAGAAAGAGAGAAAAATTCTGATTCCACTAGCAGGGTCTTTAATCATACACCTAATATTAAAAAAATATTATTTTTGAAACTTCAAGTGTCCTTTTTTGTGGATGTCATACAAAGAGGCAAGCAAAGAAACAAGAACTGATTTTCTCTGACCATTATGTTAAAAGTTTTAGCTTGAAGGAATTTTATAAATGATTTTTCTTCAGCCTTTTAAAATACTATTTTTATTTATTCCTCTCTGTGGCTTTGAACTGACCTTTGGAGTCTAGAAAGAAAAGCTGACTGTACTACTGATTTGTTGTCCTTTTACTTTTCATTCACTAGCCCTCTATTCAGTCTTCCTGCTTAAATAAATTTGGAATCAACTCAACCAACCCCAGGCATATAATTAAGGCACTCAAATTCAGATTTTGGCTGGTCCACTTGCCTTTTAGTGCCAGTTGACAGAGACAGGCACTTTCTGAGGGTGGTCTCAAGCCACTTTAATACTTAAATGCCCTCTGGAGGTATCCTGTCCCTCTGTCTTGACAACAGAGGGTACCTAAAGTGACATTGTGCATAAACTGTGTGTCTCATTTACGTACCTAAAATTAGATAGAATTAATCTAGACCTAAGAGGCTTTAGAGTTTAATTTGCTGTTCCATAGTGTATTGATTGTTGGCAAGGAAATATTTTCCTTTATTTTCTTAAAAAAAAAAAAAAAACCTCCACAAAACCCCAAACAAAATATAAAAAAAAACCCAACAAAAATAATTTAAAATAAAAAAAAAGAGTGTATGAGATGTGTATGTGTGTTTATATATCT
Organism: Oriolus oriolus; assembly: GCA_013400235.1. Taxonomy (NCBI): domain Eukaryota; kingdom Metazoa; phylum Chordata; class Aves; order Passeriformes; family Corvidae; genus Oriolus; species Oriolus oriolus. The sequence goes on from VXBT01004396.1 coordinate 24,472, forward strand.
AATATACAACTGCAGAAATAGAGTTGAAAGGGCATACGTGCCCCTGAAACTGCCTCAGTGAAGCAGAATGACCAGAGGGTCTGCTGATATCCCCCTTGACAGTGCAGCCTGCCATCTTCTTCCTCCATTAATATCTTTTTGCCCTATAGCATCTTCTCACCTTCAGCCACTTGTATTTTCAAGTGCAAAGGCTTAAGTACCTGCCAACTACACAAATTAATAATAAAAAAACCCTAGTTCTTATTTTTATTTCATTTTCTAACACAAAAATTGCTGAAAAAATCCATTAAAATCCTAGACTGAAGAATTTTTGTAGCAGTAGTTGTAGTAGTAACTTAAGCTCCTGCAGGAGTTCATGTGCCATCCTTCACTCCATGGTTTTAAATCACTTAGCAAGAAAAAGTCAATGTATTGACTAACTTCTATTCATTTCCATGTAGAGAAAGTATGGATTAGCTACTCAAGTGTGCCTCTGCACTCTCAGTGATATTGGCACAGCTGCTGAAGAGATGTTGCTGTTAAGGCATCCCAGCTCTGGTTGGTTCCCATCCCCTGTGGCCCTGGCTTTGGCAGAACACACTCACTCTTGCCATGAGAAAGAGGGAGAAATGGACTTTGAAGAGGAAGGTGTCACCTAGACCACAATGCCAGTGCTCCGTGACTCCCTGGAGTCCTGCCCCTTGGTTACATACACCTCCACCTGGGTTGCCTTCTTCAGCACCCAGATCCCGAGGTCCCGGCGCAAAGCACAGATGCACTGATAGCAGCACAGACTGTGGTTGTGCTGAGCATCTGACCACAGCAATGACTGCGTCTGATAAAGGTAACCAAAGACAGAGATGATGGATGGTGCTAGTGTTAGCTAGCATGGACAGAGTAACTGGTCACTTAAACAGCAACGAGAATGCCCCTGTATTTCCCCTGAAATTTTCTTAGCAGAAAAATACAGCTGTTTCTATATGGAAATTTTGGAGAGCAGTGCAATAATTAAATGGCAAGAACTCTCCCTAACACCCATATTACTGGTTTTGAACTTCTGTGAAGTGCACATCTCCTGTATAGCAAATATAAAACTTCTAGAAATAGGTCGTCTTTTCTTGGCTACTTTTTTCTAACCCTTAGAAGCGGCCGCTCCAAAGGTAGAAAACTATTGGCCTAGCTACATGGAAAAATAAGTTTCTTAAAGCTTTACTTAAACCTTTTAATGTATTGTAGTATATTATCACTGGGATGAAAACAGAACTGAAATCTAGATCGATTATTTTAGATAGCTAAGCACTTTTTAAAATAATGATTTGCTTTATTTGGTAATGAACAGTTAATAAATACTTTATACTGACCATAGAATTTTCAAATGTGATTATATAGTTTGGATTTCAAAATCATATGTTTAGACTTAGATTTGGCAGTTAGGAGCTTAAATATAATTTAAATATGATGGCATTTATTTCCCTCATGTCTGTGTCACTTTGCAATCTGAATTCACTCCATATATTTTACATCATTTGGGATTATCACACTCTGTTTTAACCATAATGGGTGCAGAATTAGGATTTCAGAAACCAAACCTCTCGAGGGCTGGGAAACTTCATGATCTGAAAGGAAACAAGCTGTATAGCTCAGATTCCTTTCCAGCAGTGTCATGTGTGCACCACTGTGGGGTTTTTTTATAGTCTCATCACTGACTCTGCTCCTGCTGACGCGCAACCTTTCTTAGGGGAGTTTTCAGAATTCCCACCCTCACCTTGTCTTACCATGCATCCAACATGCTGGCAAGGTCTTCTTTTGACACTGTTTTGGTATTGTTCAGGTTCTGTAGGAATGGGTAGAAAAGTTTGCAAGCATTCTACAAAGTGATGTATTACACTCTGCTTCAGTCTGGTAGGGGAACCCTGGCACGATACATATCAGGTGTATGCACAGCTACACAATTTTGGCAGTGCTGCTTTGCTGCCATTGTCCTAGGGGCACCATCAGTGTTGACAATCTTTACCCAGCCCCCTGGAGTGTTCCCACCCTGTCCATGCCTCAGAACCCCATTCCAACCTTCTAGATCCATCAGTCCCTGATGAAGTGCTGCTGCAACAGTGGCAGTTTTCATCTTCCCACAGCCTTGCCTGGCCACAGGTCTCACTGACAGAGGCCCAGTCACGGTCCCAGGTCATCCCCATCCCCAGGGAGGTAGCTCATGGTCTGGATTCTTGGCTGAACCTGACTGCAGTCTCTGGGTCTATCCCTGTCCTTTGCTGGAGGACTGTGGGGCTAGGCCCTTGCAGTCAGTTTGGGATAAGCTCCAAATTAGCAATGACGACTTAACTTTCTGCATTTAGAACAGGCTCAGCACCTACATGTGTTTGGTGTTTGCCTTCTGTATTTCTCTTCTGTTTTCATCAAAATGCTCACCGACGAAAAAAGGTGTAACATCTTTCATGATTCACCAGCTTGTTAAGGCTCAAGTTGTTTGGAGTAGGCTCTTTTCTGTTTATTATTCTCTTTTTTAGATATTTAGTGCAACTTAAAACATATTAGACTATGGTTTTGGAAAAATTAAACCACCAGCTCAACTAGAGTTCATCTGATGGACTGGATGAGTAGGTTAAAAAAATCCCTGGTGTATTTGTTACCTTCTTTGGAGTAACATTAAAATGGAATTTGACCCATAGAGACAATTTTCCTGCATTTGCAGTAGCAATAATATCCTTTTAGTAAATCAATAATGAAAATATATGCTACTTATGCATGAGTTATCTCCATGGAGGCATTTGTCACGTAAGACTTTACATGAAGATGTCTTAGAAATGTAGTCCATATCAATAATTTATTCTTCACTATATGAGCCAGGCCATCAGGCCATTTTATTCCAGCACATTATTGCATTATCAAAATACTCTGTGGAAGTCGTCCTTGTTGACAGCTAAGACTATTCCCTGGCCTCCTTGTTGTATCAAGGCTTATCAGCACAGCCATTGCCAAAAAGTACTTTTTCACCCTAGTGCAAATCAGGGCTTCATTGTGGACAGAACTACTCAGAAGGAGTCCCTAAAGTGTAGTGTTTCTGTGTCAGAAAAATTTATTTAACATAGGAGTTGGTATGGGATAAATAAAGACACATTTTGAATTTTAGGAATTTAAGGAGCTTTTACAGCATGATGAAGGGTAGTTCCAGTGGTGTTCACAGGTATGTATGCCATATGTTATCAATAGGAGCCAAAATCAGTAGGTACCAATCTTGATAGCTACTGATGCATATAGATATTGAAACCAGCATTGAAACCAGCAAGTGTGGATAGCTAACAATATCTGTTGATATGGATAGGTGTCAATACCTACCATTTGATAGGTATCAAAATTGATAGGTGTTGATTGTCTGTTGATGACTATTGATATCAAAATATATTGATATCGGTAGGCATTGATGCTTATTAATATCAAAATTAATATAAAAAATTATAGGTATTAGATAGTTATGCCGATCAATACAGGTAGGTATTGATGAAAAAAGCTATCAGTAATGGCTGGCATAGATGACTGTCAACAGGTATTGGTATTGATAGGTACTGATAGGTACAATAGGATACCCATTGATACTGCTACCTGTCGATAGATATCCAAATCTATCTATCTATAAGTATTGATACTTATTCATTGTTTTCAATACCAAAGGGTACCAGTGAGTACCAATGGCTACAAATATGAATAGATATTATTGCTACTGATGTTGATAAACTTAATAGCTCACTTGTTTGAATCTTCTTGACAAATATTATCAAAGGGTATTGCTCTCGATATTTAATTGTGCATATTGAGATCCAAATCACTATTGAAAACTATTAATAGACATAGAAACCCATCACTATAGATAGATATCAAATTTAATAAGTATTGATGCCTATCAGCAGGCATGGATATTTGGAGGTATCAGTTTGTATCAATACCTCCTCATATCAATACCCACCAATAGGTATGCAAACCAATAAATATCAGGGCCTATCACACATTTAGGCATAGATGCCTAAAAAGGCACCTATGTGGGTAGGTATCAATGCCTATTGACAGAAGAATGTACCTATGCTTATTGAGAGGTATTATCAGTGACTAGTGATAGGTATTAATATCATAGATATAATAATTGATAGATATCAGGGCCCACTGATATAGGTATTGTTAAGTACTGAGGCCTTGATATTACCAATAAGTACTGATGTCAACTCCTATCAACAGATATCAATACCTATCAATAGATATTCAAATCCGTAGGCAGTGCTTGTTATCAAGTCAACAGGCATTCATGCCTATTGATATCAATATGCAGATCAAAAAGGATCAGTACCTATCAAGATCTGTCTGTATCAACAGAAATCAACACCTATAAATACAGATTGATAGTGATACCTATTGCATGCTCTTAAGATATAGCTATATATGCCTATTTATATTGAGATATATCTACATGTATTTTTATATCTATAAATACATATATAAACATGTATCAGTATAGATATCAGTATGGATAGGTATAGGTACAGATCACTGTATATTTACATTGACATATAGATGTATATAAATGCATATAAGACAGAGAAGACAATACTTCCTCTCAGTTGCTTTAGTTAGAGTTGACATTGGGGACAGAAGGAGGGGATTCCTCTTTTCAATAACCAACATATGAACTGCATAAGAAAGCTGTGTGTGGCCTCCAAGCAAGTATAAAAGACATTACTTTGTTTCAGCTTTTGTGGCATTAAATTCCTGATAGTATATCTTGTACTTCATATCTGTGGGAAAAATCATAAGCATTTATATTTTTGGGAGCCATCTTGTATTGTGGGAAGGAAACACAAAATCAAGGACAAAAGACCAAATTTTTCTTTCTCCTTCCTCAAAAATATAATGCAATGAGGACTCCATCATCAAGTTATAAATCATTCTATATGACAAATGCAAACTCAGTCAAGAAGTTCCATGGTATCTGGGTTACAGAAAATTTTTTAATTTTGTATTTGCAGGAGACAAGTAAGTTGACCAGATCATCAAAACTGTATGATTTCTAAATTTATAAAATGAAATAGAGGCTAAAAAGTAAAGAATTTCTTGCACCCTGATATCTCAAGAAAATCAAATAGATCAGCAAGAACATGACACTCACAAATACTAACTTAAAAAGTAGACCTGAGAAACTTGCTGTTTTGACATGAGTCTGGGGGCAGGAGGGGAGTGGAAGGTGTGGAATGAAGTGGGGAAAAGTGATCTAGATAATTGTGTACATATAAAAGGCCAAATCCTTAGGCCATAAACCAGGCACACACCCAATGATGTCAATGTGTTTGGCTTACAGGGGAAATAAAGCAACATTTTATTACATGCTAAGTGAGAATCTTTGCTTGACCAGAATGAGGGAAAAGTGCAAACAGGTGCTGGCTCAGCAGGAATGGAAACTCAAGAATAATAGCAGCTTTTCCTCAGGCTCATAAGCATCCTGAAAAACTACATTTCTGTCAGTACCTTAACAAAGAATTATCTACTACCCAATCGTCCTGTGTCTGAGTTTGAGGCTATCTGCAGAAGCTTTTGATTGTGAAGCTGCTTAACATTATTTCTCCATCCCTGCCTTTGCTTGTGCACAAGCTGTTGCAAAAGCAACCCCCTTCAGTCAAGGAAGCTGGGGCCCCACTCTCCTCCAGCTTGTGGGGAAAGAAAGGAGTCATTATTGACACATGCAAGTGATTTGAGAAGAGACTGTCTACCCTGATAGAAAAAGACTTAGTTGTCTGGTGAATCAGGAAATGTCAGACTTTCTGAAAGGTTAATGGGAGGTTTTAGAAACACATTAAATCTAATCTTACAGCATGAATGCTGATGACTTTATGTTGAGATCCTAGAAATAAGAAAGGGCAAGAAAGAATATTTTAGGTGAAAGTAAATTTTGACTGGGGAGCCAGGAGGGAGCTTTATTGCAACATATTGCTGAATTTCTCCTTCCATATAGGGCTGGCAATCTGCCTGGTATCACATGCTAAAAAAGGATATAATACGAGACCATTTGAACTGAAAGCAAATTTTTTTTATTCATGCTGAAGTTTAATTAAATGGATGACCTGGTCAACTCTAGAAGTGAACGAAATTAATTTCTTTCAGAGTTATCTACTCTAAATGGGCTACGTAAAACTTCAGTCACTGCAGGGACTGGAAGGGGACTGTATATAACCTTTCCAGTTCAGTCAGAATCATCAATGCCTCTTCTGGTTTAGCTGAAGAATCATTAAATACGGAATTCGTAAATAAATGCACTTTGCATGCAGCCTTTCCCCCTGCATCTTACAACCTCCTAGGCATTAACAGAAATAGAAGCATAGGACATGGGGGAACAAACAATGGAAGTTGTTAGTTGGGTTTAGTTGCATAATTCGAGCAGTTTTGTGCCATTAGCTTTTTAAACTATATTTTCTGTAGTATCTTCAGGTTTGAATTTTACTTTTAGGTCATTAGTCTTTTGTTTGTGACTTTCTTTCATTGCCTGGCTGCTTTGGGGAGATTTGCCTTTGCTAGCTGTTAGCAGGTTTTTACAACCTGGGCACAATTGGTTAATCCCATAATAGAAACCTGCTGTGTGGAGAGTGCTATTTTTACTGTACATACCGTATCTCATAGCACAAGGCAGTTTTAGAAGGCGATACAGCTGCCATTAAATCTATACATCTCAAGGAGGGCCATGAATAGCTGCTCCTTGTGTAAGGACGTGTCCTGCGGTTCTATTATCCCAGCCCAGGCTCTGAGCAACACTGTTCTTTAGCAAATCAATATCCTTACCGCTCCTTTTTTGAGTCTTTTTGCTTCTCTCACTACATCCATTGTTCCTGAAAAGAAATAGAGCCTGAGTCTCTGCTGACCTGTGGGTGCATGTGCCAAACTGAAATGCCAGCAGGAACACTGTGGGGCTCCCATCTTTCCAGGGAAGCCAGGGTGCCAAGCAAAGAGGTAAGGTGCAGGGCAGTGGTCCATGCTGCTGCAAAGCTGGTGTCTGAACAACTTCCAGGTTAAAATCAGCCACTGTGACTTAGGGGTTTTACTGCTGTCTGAGTAAGCAGCCAAACACCCTAGATGAGTCTGCTCATGATGGCCAAGCCTCGTGCGGCACAGGTTGCCTGGCAGGATGTCTGTGCCGCAGCCTCTCTCTTCACAGTCCGGAGATAGATGTGTCCTGGTTCTCCCCTGTCCCTTTTCAGTAGCTCCTGCTGCAAGGGGCACGTTGGGAACATGCTGTGTGCACAAATGTGCGTGAAGTGTGCGGGGTGGGGGGTAGCAACACGTGCTCATCAGGTTGCTAATTTGGTGCAAAATCTGTCCATGTAGCTCTGCCAAATGCAAGGGTTTCTACCTCATATTTTCAGAGCCGCTCAGATCTTAGCCCCGCTGAGGTGCTAGGGTTTAGCTCCTACTGTTCTTCTCTCAACACAACATAATTGCAATCAGATTAAGCAAAACATGAGAAAATGTGCCTATGGACTAGATTTATAAATGTCGGGGCTGTTCCCACGTCAGTTTGACGAATGTTAGGCTTTAGTCCATATGTTACTTTTAAAACTAAAGAGGCAAAAGCATACAACAGTGGTCTTAAGCAAGAGCTGCATTTGTTAATATATCCTGAAAAATGTACTTTTTTAGAGACTGGACATCTATATCAAAGTACAATCTCTCGGCAGCAAACATCCAAGTATCATTCACCTACAGAAACCTTGGCACATCTGTGCATTTATCAAGTCATAAAAAAATCCTTAAGGGGGCTGTCATGTTTCCCATGAATCATCCCAACCTGCATGCACCTCAATCTGAACCCTCTGGGAGAAGGCTAAGGCGACTACTGCTGATTTATGGAAGCAGACAGCTTGGAGTCCCTGCCAGGGAGTAAGTAAATTGTGGTGACTGTCTGATAAAAGGGATAAAGCACAGTCATTTTCAAATGCTCATTCATGCAACTCTTCTAGAAGAGATCTGCAGAAAATAATGAGGAGGTTTATATTCATTCCTACTGACCTACACTTCTATTGGAAAAAGTTCCAAGGTTCCCAACTATATGAAGACTGAAAACACCTTCAATTCCAGCTGGGTCATGGGCATGTGCCCAGAAGTTTCCGTGTTAGTGCCACAAGGAAGACCAAAAGGTTTCTATACTCACACACACACATGCACATACAGAAGAGTTACTTCATTAGGATTAAAAACTAGAAACCAGGAAAATTTAAATGAACCCAAAACTAGTGGCAAGCACTGAAAGTTGATTTCTCTTTTGAAGATTTCTCCCTGATGTTTCCAGCATTTCTCTCTGATTTCTCCAGCACTCTCCTGGGTGCTGCTCCCTTTGGCAGTGGGCTGCTGCTCCCAAGTGTGGCAAGGTAGAAAATTTAATAATTAATTAATAATTAATACAATATTAATACAAAATTATCACCCAGCTGTATCCACTGGGACCACTAGCAATTTTATGTTTCATGCATTACTGACTCCATGTATGTCGGTATGTTTTGTTCAGCATTCTCTGTAGTAACAAAGTTAATTCTTCTTTTGAGTTGGGATCATGGGATCATATTCAAAAGTACCTACAGAAGAGATTGTAATTAAGTTCAGAGACGTAATTGGATCCAATGTGTTGTATGTCCACTAACTAATGCCACCACCTCCCCACTCCAAGTACATATGTGTAAGTATATTTAGGTATGTGTACCTCACGTGCCTCTCTAGACATATGTATGTGTGTGTTTGCTTGTCCATGGCAATTACTGTATAGGCACTAAACCTTCTTTGGTAATTATAAGTCAGAGTTCAATATGACATCTATGATTGTAAAAACTGCACTCAGTAGATAAAGTCATGAAAATCTTAAAATAATGTCATCTTTCCAAAGATAGCCTGAGAAACTAGAAAAGTAGATGATTGTGAGCATGAAAATTCTCAGTTATACTGGGGAATCCCTATGCCTAATTTAAACCTCATTATTTTGTAATAAAACCATAGTTAGGGTAAGGCTCTTTTAAAATCTGATTCTTTAAAAACAATAATTATGCAATAAAAACTGAGGAAGTTTTCAACACTAGAATTATGTCTGCATTTTTTATATTGATGCATGTGGGGGTTTTCCCAGAAAGAAGTGTTTGCCAGTTGAGTTGTCTCAAATGTCTCCATGTGTAATCTGTGGCCTTGAAATATTTGTTCAAGTAGTTGGAGAATAGCAAATAGAATCATTTAAAAATATAAAAGAAGTCAGTTAGCAAGCAGACCTGAATCTGTCCCTGCACTCTGAGCTAAGCCACTGTCACTGTACTGTTTTCTCCATACATTGCAAATCTTGTTTCCAAACTGTCCTATCACTTAGTCATTATTTACATATTAAGGTCTATTCGGACAGTATCCTAAGAGTTAGAGTCGTAAAGGAAGATGAGGTGACAGTATTTCACAGTGGATCAAGTTGGCTTTTTTATGTCATCAGTGGATTTTGATTTAGCCTCCCCTAACATTAAAACAAAGATTTAGTTTCATTTTGGAGGTATGGGGAGATACTCAGTAGGGTGGTGATGTGTGAGCAGACTTTCCCTCCCCCTTTTTATTCTGTTATTACTTTCCAGTATCTCCAGGCTGCACAATATTCCTTGAAAGCAAACACTTTATGCAAAGCAGCTGTCTAAGGAAGTTACTTTTACTTCTCCTTGCAGGGTGGCCTATTGAACGTGATTAACTTGACTCTGATGGAAAGAGAAAAATAACCTGGAAACATCTGGCAAATTGCAAAGCAATGCCTAACATTTTCTTCCCTGTAGGATTTAATTCAGAAACATACTTAATGGGTCCCCATTTACGCAAAGCACTAAAGGTTTTGATGCAGGGGTTTGGGCGGTTTGGGTTTGGGTTTGGTTTCTGTCACCCCACTAGCTGTAGCTCTGCAATATTTTATCTCATACCCCTGAAACCATTAGAAATAATGTGCGATTACAAGGTGGGCATGGTGCTGTGTTGAAAGGGTGTTTACTATTCCAGGCTGGTTTGTTGTGCTTTGTATGCACATTTGAGTCTTGAAATATGTGAAAATTAATTTCCTGTGTTGCATGTGGCTAAAATGACAATTGAAACATAATTTAAGGACAAAAAGAAATAAAAATTGTCAAATGAATTTTAAAAAGTTAAAGGAACTTTAGTGAAATTTTTATAGAATTTCATGGCATTCACTGGGTAAATTTTTTTTTTCTGAAGTGTCATGTGAAAAGTCATTCTTACTTTATTTTTTTTTACACTTTTGGAACATTGTTTTTCAAAAAAAAAAAAAACGGAGAGAAAATCATTGTGTCGCTTTTATATGTGTATTTTCTTTTCAGACATTTTGTCACATAATCCATGGAAAGAATGTACTCCACAGAATTAAGTATTTTGTATTCACTGTCTCTTACATATAATTTCTCAAGTGGTGTTATTTTGTGGAAAAAGAAGAGAGAAAATGGGAGCAATGTAAAACCACCACAAAAAAGTTTCAGCTTCATCTTCTTTACAGAGACTTTTTCAAAATTTCATACAGGACCATAAAAAAAGTGTCTAAAAAGCAAATTAAAAGTCTTTCACAATTGTGTGAAAGACACATTATTTGCTCAGTGGTCAAAAATTCAACCCCCTCACCCAAATTATGTTGACCTTATGTGAAACATTTTTGTTCTGGCTTATCTAACTGGTAAATTTTAGACTTTTAAAAAAAGACCTCATGTTCAAAATGTTAAACATTTTAAAATGAAAGTTCACTGTGATCTGAATATCTAGTAACAAAACAGTTCATATTAACTAAATTTCATTTCATGATACAATATCTGTTCTAATTTAGCAAGCAGCAAAATAAGCCCATATGTGGATGTCTTTGGCAAAACTTTTTGCTCTAATTCCATTAACAGTCCCTGAAAGAGAAGAAATGTGTAGCTTTCTGGGTTGCTAGGACCTACACAGGTCCTACAGGCAACATAGTTTTACGGCATGTTTCTTCTCCTCCACCAATAGGTTAAAGGTAGCACCCAGAAACATGTCTATGGATTTGTAGCCCTTTTGAAATGCACAAACCCCTCTTCTATAGCTGGAGCTGCAGTGTTAAAATTCCCTGATATTTTCATATTTTAAACACAGAGTTTTACTAGAATCTACAAAAAAAGTACCTTTGCATGTCTAGTGGCTTTCCTCCAGGGGCTTCTTTTGTGTTCTTCTGAATGCCTTGGAGGACTAAAGGGTATGTGACCACTTCTTCAACAACATGCGCCACAACTCCAATTGGCAGCACCCTGAGCCGTTTGCAGGAAGTCCATTTTAACTCTCTCCCTCTCCATTTTCAGGCATTGCATGAATTATTAGCAAGATTACAGGGATATGATCTCCAGATGCAGTCTGTGGTTGCTCACACTCTGTACAGAACAGAAGCAAGAATATCAGCAGCACAAAATATGGGTGAATTTGTGTCAGCTTCTGATGAGGCATCAGACTGAATTGAGGGTTGAACTGACAGTGCAGAGTCACTTCCACCATTTAGCCTAAAGCGGCTGAATGGCTTTCCCTAAGCCTCTAACCCAACAAAACTGTTGATTTCAAACAACATTTTTTGCTTTCTGATCTCACTTTTCATCTTGATTGAAGTAACAAGTAGGCCTTTCCAGATCAAGGATCCTAATTGTAGCATTCCTTCCCTAGGGGTATCTGTAATACTGATTTTATGGCTGCATTGAATGAGAGGCCTTTCTGTCCACATCTGTGACTTCTCTTCTTTAACCCCTTCTTAGCATCTTTTTCGTAGTTTTGCTTAGGATATTTGTTCACTAATATCCTCATCTCATTAGGTAATTTGTTACCTTTTTTTTGCTCTATTTTAAAAGGAATCCAAACATTTTTAACTGCAGATGCTTTCTGAAGAATTTACCTAAGTTGAGCAAATACATGCTATCCTTTGCTTTTGAGTTCTCTGAATTTTATCTCTCCTTCAAGCAGTAAACTGCTCACCACCTTCTTAGCGACAAAAATGTGATCCTTCCTATGTTTGTCAACTTGTGTCCATTATTAAATTAAGTAGTTATAGATAGCTAGGCAAAGAAATTATGGGATTTGTGAATCATGGGACATGTGAATTACATTTGAGACAAGCTGTATGAGGAATTTCTGACAGGATACCTTAGATACCAGTCCATTTTGAAATATTCAGGTCAAGTGACTGATGATTGCTAGGGATGTAGTTGGAATGGAAACATTTTAAGTCACAATCTCTCTGCTGTTTAAGTGCTGATGTCTAGCTTGGTGCTACAGAGAAGGTCCTAGCCTCAAGCAACAGATACCCCTTAATCAGACCAAAAGGGTCTACACAATTCATATCAAATTACTAAGGCTCTCTCACAGTATAGATCAGAAATGACTTTTATAGGTAGCCAGCTGTTTAAATGTTTGTCTAGTGTAAGAAAATGGAGAGCACAGCCAGGAGCCAGCAATGGCCATGAGAACAGAGGTGTGGTAACAGTCTGTGTGAAGGAGTACTTCTGCCCTGGCTGAGTTTCACTCACTGTTTAGGAAGGAGGCAAATTTAGACCAGTGCCTGTGCCTACATTGCAGTAAGGGTAGAGGACATGTGCAGCATCACTGTATCGGAACCACATGAACCCTAGCAGCATTTTCTAGATTTCCTAGAGGTGTAACCCAGACCTAGGGGCACACCTTTGCCTTCCTGAGGTGTTACTGCAGATTTCAACACTTCTTGCATGGACTGGATATGTAGTGCTGAGTATGCTCACTTTTTCTCATATACAATAACATAAAGTAATTTTGTTTGGGCTTTAAAGTAGTTTTAAGAATAAAATTAAATGTTTGCAGCACTGACTTGATAGTCTTTTTAAACCCTCTGCTTATTTGAAATCTTTACTAGTGTGCAAATGGTGAGCAACACTTCTTTCCCAATGTCTTCCCTGTCTCAAATGGCAGTGCATTTAGACAATAACATGTGTAGCACATGATTAATGAAGCTGTGCACTGAGGACAGGACATCTGTGGGATCACAAAGAGCTGCTTTGTATACATGTTGCTGCATGTTCAAGAAACTCCACAAATTGATAATTTGTTAAATTAATTGACTTTTTCTGTGTAATGTTAATGTAACCTTCAGTTTGAAAAGTGCACAGATTTTTAGCAAGGAAAACAGGCAGGTAGTCAAACCCCTAGAGGGTTACTTAGGTTTGCAGTTCACCACTTTGTCCTTTACCAAGGATATTATTATTTCTCAGGAGCTCTTAAATGAAACTCATCTTGAAAAAAAAATTCAATTCTTTAGGCCATTTACAACTAAGAGTAATACAGAAAATGTCTAGCATAAGTGTCACAGCAAGGATGATATCTGTTCTGTAAGGAGATACACATAAATTGGGAACAGTCCAGACAAGAGTGTTTTCTCTGATACAGTCACTGAGAGGCAGAGAAAAAAAAATTAGAATCATTCTTAATTCAGAGATTTCTGAAGAAAATTCAAATTTATCTTTGCTAGTATCTCTGAGCCACTGAAACACAACTAGTTGTAGACTAGAGCATACGTGGCTAGATTTTGACCCTTAGCACTAATTAAAAAAAGAGTGAAGGACCTGTCCTAAAAGAGGGGTAAAGAACTTTTTACATACAAGGTAAGTGAAGTGAGATAAGGCTGACAAGTTGCCATGACTGCAGAGGTGCTACCCTTATTACACCAAAGGGAAGGAATTACTTCACAGAGTGAGAAGAGAAGGATCTCTCTAATGAAGGAAAACAGGGAGACTATTATTCCAAGTTGAGACAGAAGGGAAGGTAGTGCACCTGACTAGTGACTAACCTGACTTAGTCCTCTCTTCCAAAAGTCTAAAGGGCCAGAGCTCTTGCCTTCTTGTCACCACATCTAAATTGAAGCTTTAAGTTAGTGCATATACACTGGCCTAAAGCCACACTAAGTAGGAAAATGTGCTTTTCTATTTGAATTGAGGGAAATGATGGCATTCAGCAGTTCCAGTGACTGCTCATATTGGATAACTAGGACTCTGGTGATATATGTATATATATCTATTTTAATTCAAATAGGAGTGCATTTTTAATAAATTCCTGAGAAGAAGAAAGTAACAGAGTGGTGGTTTTGTGTAGACTGCACAAGCTTTCAAGCTTTCTTTGCTTGAGGCAAGGGGATGGAGTCAGAATTACAGCATTAGGACTCAGACTCATTTGGCTCTCAGCACCTCAGAGCACTTCTGTTATTGCATAGTGGTGGCTACCTAACTCTCTTTTTCACTCATTTGGTCAGGGAGATACATAATTGCACTTTAATGTTTCAGTTATCATAACTAATTAATGTAACATTAGAATTTAGGAGAACGGGGATTATTATCCGTTCCTTTTAAAGGATGATACATGCTAGTTACTCAGGGGGGGAAGAATCAATGAGAAACAATTTTCCTTGCAGTAGATACAATCCTCTTCTTGCATGCACTCAAAATCCAAAGATTAACCCCTGCTTCAATCCGTCAGTGCCACAGGCACGTCATTAGCTGTCTCTGTGAAACCGGTTATGGGTGCAGAGAATTCCCAGTGGGTAGAATCTATTAATTTTGTATTTGCCTATTAAAAAAGAGTAAAATAAAAAGTGTAGCATCTTCTGGTTTACTGCCCGGGATGGGCTCCGTCTGGGGGGAATTTCTTTAACACATGACCAAGAATGAGTTTTAATGCATGTCATCAACACACTTGATCTTTTCAAACATGATAAATGCATGAAAATGTTACAAGTCTTGGAGAACTGATGAAAAAAACATTCAAGCCTCATTCCATTTTAGCAAGGCCTAACTTCAGGGCATGTAGTTGGGATCATGTTTGACCTTGACACTTCATCTCTGAAACCACTGCAGGCCCGCAGATCACAATCCTATACAGAGCCATACAAAGCCATGAGAATATACATCTGGTTTCCCTAAGAATCTCAATATTTAGTCAGTTCTTAAATTGTGTACTGAAACATATGTATGATATACACAAAATCTGGAAACTGCTATGGTGGGAGAATCATGGGGCCACACTGATACACTGTACACTGAAAAAGAAAGTGTGTTACCTAATGAAAATGGGCATTTCACATAAAAACCAGCAGGATATACTGAAATATTTATAAAGCTGCCACATATTTGGTGTATTATATTCTGGAATCCACTGTGTACCTGATTATGAAATGTCTTTGTCAAAATAGTTCAATATACAAGGAATACAATGCAATGTAGCTAGCATCCTTTACTGTGAGATGAAGCTTGTATATGGTGAAGTTGTAACACTCAACAGTCAATTATCATTCCAAATCTCTCTTCCACTTTTCCTCCTGTGCTGAGACATTGCAAGTTACTTGACAACTTTTCAGAGTACTTCTGGTTTCCATCTAAGTCTGCTGGTAATACTTTAAGAATTAAAATTTACTGTAAATAAAAACAAAATAGAGGTAATTATTTGTTACTGTTGCACACTTATGAAAACATTTCCTTCACCTCTGAAAGAGTTTCATAGGTTTTAATACACTGAAGACAAAGCTGGAACTTTCATTCTAAAACCAGAGCCAAGTAGATGAAACTAAAGAAATAAAAATCCCGGAAGGTCAGCAGTTTTTAAAATAGCTGGGGTAATTTGACAGCTAAACTAAGTTATGAAGAAGACTGGTGGCTAGATTGTGTCCAAATTAGATCCTACTAAATTGCCTCCTGGTGAGTAGCTTGGGTCAATAACCACTTCTGAACATATTGGTCAAACATCTTGTGGGCAAATCAGAAAACACTAGGACAAAACTGTAATTGTCCATGATTCAACTAACATAATGAGAAACGACTGAAGTGAGTGCATTTTACATTTTACTGATGTTGAAACACTTTCCCCAATCGTTTCGGAAAGAGTAAACACATTTTTCAAAGTGATTTGATAACAAGTTTTGCACTAGCAATGCAATGACAGCAATTTCAGAAAAAAAAAAGTAAACAAAAAAACCAAACTTCCCTGAAAATTAAATACTCTTTGAAAATCTTTCATGGCATCAATTCATGGAGAATAAATTCATCACCAAAGACAGAATTTATATGGAATATGTATGTTCAGATAACATGTGATAGAATTCTAGAATTCCTGCATCCTTTTTATCTTTCTCCTATAAAAATCAATTAATTTTATAAAGATTTTTAGATATGCTGAGGAGCTGTCTCTTTTCTCACTTAAACAAGGACCTCATATTATGGTGTTTCTATCTACAAAAGACCCACTTCTCTTTTTATTCAGGGAGATAACTAAGCATTTTTTTTGCATTAATTAGAAAGAGGATTCTTTTCAGTTAGCTATAATGCGGTGGCTAAGAGCTATTTAAACATTTTGTCTTGGTTTGATATGCTTTCATTGTTAACTAGCACAATCAGGTTTTCTAGTAAATTGAATGGAAGAGAAAAGGGAAATCTTCACTGCTTGTCAGGAAACTGAACAGCAAGCATTATTGTCAAAAAAAAAGCATTTTTGATGAGATTTGTTTGTGCATGGTAGAAGAAGTACATTTCAGAGACAGGTATAGAATTAACCTTGTTTCTCAGAGGTTTTTCTTAGAGATCAGCACATGATTTGGGGCAACTGGGAAAAGTGCAGAAAATCTGGGATGGACTTAGGCTCAAATGAGAGTGACAGACCATGGATGACATAAGTAAGATGAGTGATACAGCACAATTTAGTGGAAGCTGGTAAACTTCCAGATGTAATGAGTGCATTTAAGTATGTCATATTCTACAGAATACAATGCAGAGAGTTCAGGGAGATATTATTAATATTTCAGTGCACATCTTTTTATATGAAATATACATCTTGTGTATGCAAAGTACATTTTCAGCAGCTCGCAGAATTCTAAGACTAAGATATAAGTGTCTCAGCATTAAGCCTGAATATTTCATTACATCATAAATTTAATATGTTTCAGTATATAATGGAAGCCAGATAACTAAATATTTGATTTTATGCCAGTCATGGCGAGCCTTCGTATGAAGAGCTGTTCTCATCATGGTGACCCAATTGCGAGTGCCATGAAACATTTGACAATGTCAAGATTCAGTAAGAGGTGGCTATGTTAGTGTTAGATATTGTAGCAATGGGGCAATATCTCTGTTGCAGTCTACACCCAACCTTTATTATCATAAAAAATGCCCTGCTGCTTCCAAAGTAACAGACAATGGTCTTCTGAAAGGTTTCCAGGTTGAAGTTGACTGAGTATGTCAAGGTCCCTTTCCACCTCCGATTACTGAACTGGCTGTTCTGTGCATTGCTAGCTCTCCGTTTCATTCATTCCCTCACTTTAAACAGAAAACACCCTGTCTTCCCCTAGCAATCAGCTACATAAGTCACCAGGTGTCTTGAGACCACTTGGTATTCATAGGCTAGTACTTGTACCAGCTCAAAACACAGCTAGCTTTGTATTTATGGCACTCCAGCAAATTCAACCTTTAAAATAAGAAGTAGCTTTGAAATGCAAAGTTCCTGTAGCTACTCATACTCTCTTCAGATGGAGAGGTATTTATGTACAGGGCACTAGTTCAGCTGCAGTAAAAATAAAGACAATGGTTTGGTTTATTTACACTGTGTGTCTACAGTGATTTCATCAGTATTGCATTATTTGATTCTATCTCCTCCTCACTCTTTGACTACAGTGCAAGGTTACACCAGTGAAACTATTTCACACATTTTGTTTGTGGCTATTTGGCATCTGCTGCAAGTCTCAAGCTACTGCAGGGGAAGGGAGAGACAAAAGATCTTTACCTAAATCTTTGTGGAACAGCCACTCATGTCTTGATGATGAAAAAACATAAAGCCACAACTCTTTTTTTGACATATCTTTAGATATCCTCTTTCAGAGAAAAACTAGGGCAAAGGCAATGCAAATCAAAATAAGATTGGACTAGAAGGATAGTAGACAGTGGAGTAGGACAGCAGCATACCTGCTCTTAGGTCCTCAACATTTAGGACTGACAGAGAACAATCTTTCTTCAGGAACTTGGGTTAAGAGGACATTGTTCTACCAAATGTCTTTATGCAAGCTCAAGGAAGCCGAGTTTCAGTTTTGCAGTGTCTATGCCTATCCTTCTGGTTCCCTTTTTCCTTTTCTCTTCCTTTTTCTTCACCCATTCTTCCTTTCTCCTTGATCACAATCATCCTCTCCTGATTGCTGCGTACATTTGTGACCCCAGTCTTGTAAAACCTGTTTCTTTTCCAGCACCTTACAGCTTCAAAGTGAGAAAGAACACCCTAAGTCACTTGGCAGGGCACTAACACTTTAGAGAAGAAAATCATTGAAGTACAGGAGTGGAACTCCCATTTTGCAGATCAATGCATGCTTCAGCCCAGGCTTTGCAGAAGAATGTCCCATGGGAAAATCCTATCCCACAGTGGAGGAAACCCTGCCATGCCTGACTTTCAGGTCCTGGTCTCAGGGAAGTGTTTGCAAGTTCTTTGTGAAATCTGGTGTTAGGAGAAAATGTTAAACTGTTAGATCATGCCAAATGCTTACAGCCAAAGCCAAACAGCAGCAAACCCACCAAAGTGCAGAATATATGCTTCATGGAAGTCCAGATGATACCTGATAGGATGTAACCTCTTGGCTAAGTCGTACAAGATTATTACAAATCTAGGATAATAAATCAGACTGCTTTACTTGTCCTTCAAGCTAGAAATGGTGGGAGAAAAGAGCTTCCACGGGTCAGTATTTCCTCTTGTGTGTTAGTTTTTAAGTTTACAAGAGCCACAGATGAAAAACAGTGATAAAATTTGAGAAGTTTTAAGCATCCTTCCTGAGTGAGAGCAGCTTTCCTGAATAAATAGGCATAGGCAGAGACACTAATGTGCCTGCACACCTACACATTGTGAGTCTGATATGATGAGTGTTCATGGAGTCCAATTGTACTTCCCTTACATCAGGGGAAAGCTGAATTATTTGCAGTATGGTTTAGAGCCATTGTGTTCAATCCTCGCTCAGGAAGGTTAGGTTAGTGGTTTTGCTGGAGAAGATGAATCAGTGCATGAATCTATTTCCTCAGAAGTTACAGCCTAGGTGATATCATGCTCTGTGCGCACTTCAGTGGGAACACAGCTCGTCTGTACTGCCCCGCTGTTCTCCATTAAGCTCTTTACCTGGGGAAAATTAAAGATAGGCTTAGGTACATGCAGGCATTTTTATCTAGTGATACTGTAGACCTGAAAAGCATGAGACAGTAAATACATGAT
The DNA here is from genome assembly GCA_013400235.1 of Oriolus oriolus. Classification (NCBI taxonomy): domain Eukaryota; kingdom Metazoa; phylum Chordata; class Aves; order Passeriformes; family Corvidae; genus Oriolus; species Oriolus oriolus. The sequence goes on from VXBT01004396.1 coordinate 43,753, forward strand.
CCAAAACATAGGAACACAATAACAAAAGAAACTGTACAAAGGATAATTGAACATCAGTTCACAAAGGTGGGATGAAAGAAAGACAAGGGCCTTAACATCAGCCCCCAGAAATCCCACATTTAAAGGGAGCAAATTCTCAGCCTTGTCTGTATCTTATGTTTTTCTTAGACAAGAAACAAACAGAGAAAATAGGAGTAGCTGCAGTCAAATAACTTTTTAAAATAAATTGTGTTCTGTTCACAAGGGTTTGAAAGCACAGTCAGGTCCCTTGATATTTTGGATGTGGTTGTTTCAGGAGGATTAGCAGAATGTAACTTTGTGCTAAGTGGCCTTGGCTAAATTGGACTTGCCATCACTTTGGTCTTTCAGTACCAGTTACATATGCCAATTACAAAAGTCGCTGTAGCTCCCAGCAATATATTGTAGACAATTAAAATGCTGAGCAAAAATTTGTGGGTTTGTAATTTTCCTGTGGAAGCTGCTGTTAGAGGAAATGTAGCCAGCCAGACTTTTGACATAGATACATAGAATCACAGAATAATCAAACAGTTTAGGATGGAAAGGACCTTTGAAATCATCAAGTCCAACCATTAACCCAGCACTGCCAAGTCCACCACGAAACCATGTCCCTAACTGCCACACCAATGGGTCTTTCAGATACCTCCAGGGATGGTGACTCAACAACTTCCCTGGGCAGCCTGTTCCAGTACTTGACAACCCTGCTGGTGAAGAAATTTTTTCTAAAATTTTAACCTTTCCTGGCACAACTGCAGTGGCCATTTTCTCTCGTTCTATTTCTTGCCATTTGGGAAAAAAGACTGATCCTCTCCCGGTACACCCTCCTTTCAGGCATTTGTAGAGAACAGTGAGGTCTCCCCCAAGTCTCCTTTTCTCCAGGTTAAACACCACCAGCTCCCTCAGCCATTCCTCATCAGACTTGTGCTCCAGACCCTTCCCCAGCTCCATTGCCCTTCTCTGGACACACTGCAACCCCTCAATGTCGATCTTGTCGTGAAGGGCCCAAAACTGGACACAGCACTCCAGGTGTGGTCTCACCTGAGTACACTCCCCTGAGTACAGGGGTTCAAACACTGCCCTGGTCCTGCTGGCCACACTACTGCTGATACAGGTCAGGATGCCACTGGCCTTCTTGGCCACCTGGGCACAGATAAGTCATGTTCAGCTGCTTTCTACCAACACCCCCAGATCCTTTTCCACTGAGTAGCTTTCCAGCCACTCTTCCCCCAGCCTGTAATATCTCTTGGGGTTGTTGTAATCCTAGTGCAGGACATGGCACTTGGCCTTGTTAAACCTCATACAACCAGCCTCAGTCCACTGATCCAGTCTGTCCACATTCTTTCCTCCATCAGATCAACACCCCTGCCCAATCTGGTGTTGTCTGTGAACTGAGGATGCCCTTGATCCCCTCATCCAGGTCATCAATGAAGATATTGAACAGGACTGGCTTCAGTACTTAGCCTTGGGAAACACCACTTGTAACTAGCCATCAGCTGGATTTAACTCCATTCCCCACTCTCTGGGCCTGGCCATTCAACTATTTTTTTTCACACAGTAAAGAGTACACTCATCCACACCATAGGAAGCCAGTTTCTCCAGGAGAACAATGTTTCTGTGGGAGACAATGTCATAGGCTTTACTGAATTCTAGGTAGACAATATCCACAGTGTTTTCCTTACCCACTAAGCCGCAGAAGAAGATCAAGTCACAGAAGCAGAGTAGGTGAATGTCATGGTTTAACCCCAGCCAGCAGCCAAGTCCCACAGAGCTGCTCACTCACTCTCCCACTGGAGGGATCAGGTAGAGAATTGGAAGGGTAAAGGCAAGGAAACTAGTGGGTTGAGACAAAGACAGTTTAATAGGAAAAGCAAAAGCCTTGCACACCAGAAAAGAAAACCAAAGAATTCATTCACTGTTTCCTATGGGCAGGCAGGTGTTCAGCCATCCCCAGGAGAGCAGGCCCCCTCACTTTATATTCTGAGCATGATGTCATATGGCCTGGAATATCCGTCTGGTCAGTTGGGATCACCTGTCCTGGCTGTGTCTCCTCCCAAACTCTCAAGCACCCCTACATTCCTTGCCAGCATAGCAGTACGGAAAGCAGAAAAGGC
>VXBT01004397.1:9719-56332 GCA_013400235.1 Oriolus oriolus
AGGAGAGGAGGGGGCGCAGGGTGGGGTAGGGTGGGGTGGGGCGGGGCAGGAGGAGAGGAGAGGAGAGGAGAGCTTTTATTTAACTGTCTGAACTGGGAATGTATGGTTTGCTGACAGAGAAAAACAGTTTGATTTCTACTCATCATGGAGAGGAGATCATCTTGGTAAACTGGCCTATCAAGATAAGACTTTTAGGGTCTCTGCAGGAGACTGATAAGAAACGTTGTAGGAAAAAAAAGCCAGCTGTCTAGGGGCAGGGTATGTGTCTGGGCAGGGGGGTGTTCCTGAGCATTTTCTGTGGTAGACTTGCCTTGCTAAGAGTCGTAAACAATCTGCTTGATTGCCTTAGTGCCTGCCCTAATTCTCTTCTTTCTGCCCTTGCTGGGAGATGAATGCTCCCAGAGGACTCAAGACTCAAATCTGTAGCCACAGGTTTTAAAAGCAGCTAGGGGCTCTATATGCTTGTGTATTCAGGAACATGAGATTAAATGACTTGAAGCTGCCTGTTTTTAAAAATATTTTCGGGCTGCTTTTACTCTGCCAGCTCTTCCAGCTGAATTGTCTGACCACTCACCCTCATCTTTCTGATGTATCTTAAAAGCATGCATGGGCAGAGATTACAAGAAAAACACCCCAAAAAGCAATCATGACAACCCTAAAATGTTTTAAGTTGAGCCGTCGAGATCAAGAGTCTTACTGACAGCCCCAGTGCTAGACTTTTTCAGTACTTCAGAGAGTCAGGATAAAAGGAAACATAAATGTTAGGGCAAGTCAAGCTTTGAGGCAGTATTTATCCAAACTACTCCTGCCTAACTTGAACCTGCGGTTTTCAAGAAGAAGTATTGTCTTTGGTTTGATTTATCTTAACAGCACCACACAGAGAGCTGCTGGAAATATTTAACTGATGAAGTTGTGATAAATAGAAGAGAAACTTTTTTTTTTTTACTATTATTTTAGCAGTATTTTCACTTCTTTGAATTTAAAAATTTGACTTTAGTAACTTACAGCTGTACAGATGAGGGAAATAGAAAACATATTTGACAATCAGAAACATATAATCAAAGTATGTCTGTATTGGTTCAGGAGCCTGTACTTTCAGGAAATATTTGAAATTACTAGGAGCCACTACTTCAGAATTACCTAACTGGCAGCCTGACTTACTTGTTAGATGTAAGAGAAACAAGGTGATGTTACTCTGTTTTCTGCAGCTGACATGTAGAGGAGTCATAGAGAAGTCTATGCCCCTACAACAAGTGTAGTATCCATCCAGGTTATGTCAGGCATGGTTAATTCATCCTCCACGCTTTCACTGGCAATCTGTCTTGTTTTCATTTTTCTCACTTATATTATTCTTTAGTCTGAAAGAAGAATAATTTTGATTATAAAGGCAAAATTTGTGGGTTTTTGTTTGCATGTGACCTTAAATAAGGTTTGAGTTGGATTTCAAGGAGATGATAAGGGTAACACAGATCAATAGATAATAGATAGAAAGATATAGAGAGAGACATGTCTCCTTTCTGTGTGTTTGCTATATCTGCTCAGCTATTTCATTCGAAATTAACAGGTAAATTTATGCTGCTGGAGTTACCTGCCATGACTTTCTCCTCTCACTTCTAAAACTGAGAGCTGGGGAACACCTGTTTGCTTTCCATGTCTGTGCAGAAATGTGGCCTTTGAGACTGGGCTGTCCTGTGCCAAGCACGGTGGCTGGGAATGTTCTCCAGACAACAGCTGGCTGCTCTTCTGTGCCTGAAAATTTGGGGAAAATGTTTGCAGCATAGCTCAGTAGGAAGAGCCAGAGCTGGCAGCTCCCTTCAGTATTGAGTTATTTCAGTTCCCTTTCAAGTGGTGGGAATGTTTCCCACCCAAGCAGGCTGTGCCAGCACCAAGTGCTCTTGGCGAGTCCGATCTGCCAAGCTCACTCTCTCCATAGGGAACTCCCAACTGGCAGCTGACTTTTTGCCATTCAGTCCCACAGAGATCACTGCAAAGCCTCTCAGCAGGACCTCAGTTTTTTCCTTCTGAAATACCTTTTAACCTACGGGCAGTAAAACATTTCAGGTCACGGTCAGCTGGTCTGAGATCCTGTGGTTAACTAGGTCTGATAGCCTCCACTCAAGGTGCTTTTAGGCATTGCAGTTTCCTCCTGAGAGTTTGGGTCTTTCCAGTGAGTGTAAAGCTTTTTAAAGCTGGAATTTAGTACTGTGAAGTCTTGAGCTGAGGGAATCCGTAGGTTACGTTCTGGTTGGTTGTACGTCAGTGTATCAGAGCACGGCAATTCTACTGTGGTCTGAAGGCAGAGTTAATATTGTCTGCTCTTGGCCTTTCTCAGCTCCAGGACTGAGCGCTGCTGTCTGCCAGGGTTTGCCAAATACAGTCACCAAGAGAAAATCAATGCTAATCAATGTCTAATGGTGCAGAACACCTCCCTGGAGACTTGCTGATTGCAGGCTGTCATCCTTTAGCTTTTCATTAAGGTTTTAGGCTACCTAAGAATCTGTCTTTCAACGTGTAGAGTGGGGAGCTTCAAAGAAAGTGAGGGAACTTGCCCAGCTCTGAGATATTGTGCCCCCAGCCATCTGCAGAAGGGTGGATGCATGGGAAACCTGTGCTGCCCTGTGCTTGTGAATACCTCTCTGTGTTGCTTGCCCGCATGAAAGTCAGAGAATTAATCTGAATCCCAGTGCAGTCCATGCTGAGATCCACAGGAGTCTCACTGACTTCTTCTTTCCCTTCATCCTTAACCTGTTCTGTGCTGTTTTGTGACATTGACACTCAGCAGGACAGATGTACCTGGGAAAGGCTGGCTGCTCCTCGCCTCTCTTTCTGGCTCTCAGTGCTGAGGGGTCTCTCCTCCGAAAGAAGTTTATCACGGGGTCCTCTCTTGTGCTCTGCTGAGTTTGCAATCCAAGGCAGTGAAACAAACTGTAGAGGGATGGGATGTGCATTTGTGTGCACATATGGAAAGGGAGTGGAGTGAGAATACAATGGGATGAGGCTCTGTTCCTTACGGAGAAGAGTTGGACCAACTCAGAGTGCAAAGAAAATGCTGCCCGTGGCTTACAGAGAGAATAAAAGTGAATAAATTCAACCAGATACAGGTATTGACTGGGAACAGGGCAGTCTCTACCTTCTGTAACCCAAATAGTTTTGTGAGCTGCTTCTTCCACCCACCTTCTCCCCTCTGATTCTCTCAGCACCTGCTGTATTAAAAATACAATTATACCCTTGAAAAGTGACGGATTTAGACTCTGTCACTGTGTCAATGACCTTTAGATTTAAGACTGGCTTCCAAGTGACCCCTGCCCCACAGGTCAGTAGTTAAGTCGCCCATTCTCTCCACCTCCTTTCATCACCCAGCCTTCAAACAACAAAAGTCAAATCTGCCTTGCTCACACAGCTTTAGCTATGGTCACTGCATATCATTCCCTGGCAGCAAAGAAATTTGTGGGAGCTGGTTAGATACTGGAAGATGAGTTGCTGAATTGTTCGTGAATCATAACGCCTGTGAAACACATTGGTGCTGCACCTTTATTTCTTGTTCAGAGCAAGGTGCTAGGATGGGTCTTAGTGTCCTAAAACAACTCTGCTTTGCCATTTAATGTGGCTGTCCCAGGAATCCCGTGAGTCCCCCTCTGTGATGCTCACTGTATCCTCCTCCCCACTGATTTAGACAAGGTACATCAAACAAGGCTGCCGAGTACAGGCCTCATCACAAAGTCTTCCTCAGCGTGGGCAATACTCCAGAAACCACGAGGCACCACACGGATGTGGGACCTCACTCTGCACTGTCCAGTGCCAGGCACAGCATGCTCTCATCCACCAGGATTTGAATCCACAGAATCTCAAGCCAAAACCCAGGCTGCAGACCTGCTCTTCCTCTAACCACAGGCTGGCTGTCACTGGGATTCAGGCACAAGACTACAGCATCTTTGCAAGATACATTTGCAACTTACTCCTTTCCTTAACCAGCCCAAATATCCTGACTTCAATTACATTCTATAGCCACAAGGGGATATGGAGAAAGTGGACATGATGGATATGATGGACAGCAGCCTGCACACTTGTTCCTGATTATTAGGAACAGTGTACAGTGACACTGCACCTCTCCTGGCATCGGTTCCCATAGGCTCTGTGACAGCTGAACAGTGGCAGAACTTTTTTCCTGCCTCTGGAGAAAGTAACCCTCATTTGACCTGAAATGTGGAGCTGTATTCTTCCACTGATCCTGTTAGAAATTCCAAGTAAAAGAGTGTCTCACTGAGACTCCTGCATCACAAATTCTGCTCACAGGAGCACACCTCACACCCTCTGTGCAGGTTGGAGCAAGCCGTGAATCTTTTCACTTTCCAGTACTCCTTTTTGTACCAGGAGATACCAAAGATGCTTCTAGAAAATGCCACCTTAGCTGGTGTTCCTTGCAATATTGACACCCATAGCTTCACAGAAAAAAAAAAAATTACAAAAGTAAAACAAAAATGCTGTTCACACAATTCTATTCAGCACTTCTAGTTGCAGCTAGGGGACGGTAGGGTCCTTACAACTAGGGGTATTTTTGTCACTTGTACACTAGGGATATTTTTGTCACTTGTGTTTTGCCACTGCAGCAACATATCTGAGACATTTTCAGCCAACTCCAAATAACTTGGTCCATCTCCATCGCACAGGTCCTGTTACCTCACAGCACTATGTTGGTATGGCTGTACCATGCCCACTTCCAGAGGAGGGGTTGCCACATGATCCTCAGCATACAAACTAATTTGGGAGCACCTGCTGTAAGCAGAGGGCTCTCTCTAAGGTGACATTGCCTTGCCTAGTGTAAATACATACTGGACATCACAGAAAAAATACATTTTGGACCTCACATTTGCTGCTTTTGTGACTTTTATATATAATTCCTTGACACAATGCTTTTCTGACACACATTCTGTGCAGAAATTCCTCTCTTGGTGTATTCTAGAACACTGTCAGGGATGTGAGACATTCAGTCAAGCATGAAACTGAAACTGGCCCTGTGTCCCAGTGATTTCCCATCTCTTCCTCACGACTTCTGCATCTGTCATCCTATTACTTCCTCTCCCTCTCCCAACCTCAGATTTAGTTGGGGATTAGGTTGTTCCCATCAGATGTTTGCCAGAAAGAGCAGCTTTACATCCTAAGCTCCCCTCAACTTTGAATTAATTTTTATATCTGAACCTGGACTCCTGCTGTTTGAATCTTTAGGTTGTGCCTATCTGAACATCTCCAGATAACAATGGACTCCAAATTAATTCTTTTTGGTGTCTTATGCTTTTTAAAATGAAGTTGATTAAAATCTTTTGACTTGTGAATGTTTGGAAGAGATAAATAATGACGTTGCACAACGAAATCTTAGTTATCTGTCTTTGTCAAGGGCTGGTCAAAATCTTCTCAGCATGTAGATGGAAATACATATACAACCCAAAATTGTAAGAAATTGTAATAAACGAAGAACTGCTGTCATTTTTCATCATCTGATAATGTTGTTTCTACCATCAAGAGTCTTGCATAAGAGATAGTAGAAGAATGCTGTGCTGGAAATTACAACCTAATGTTTTTGGGATCCTCTACCAAGTGCTATGCAAATGTAAAATGAAATTTAAGAGAAGTGTAGAAAGACAAAGATTGGTTTCTTAAATAATTTATTTGAAATATATTAGGTGTTAAATAACATCATATAGCACAAAGTGTTATCAGTTGCACTGTATTTGTTCATGATCACACAGATAAGAAATCCCCAAAACACAAAGAAGAAACTTGACCAAAAGAAGAAATCTTTGGCAGAGAGATCTAGTGAAATACTTGCTGAATGTGACAGTCAGGAGCCCCTAAACTGAAAGGAGATCAAAGAAAGCAGTGATATGAACCAAAGCAATAACAAGAAGGGAAAGTTTTTAGCATAGAAAATACAGCGAGCATGTTATGTTACAAAATTGCCAGGTTTTCTTTCCCCTTCCCAGTATGACAGCTGCTCACAAGATGATTTCCTTGCCCTGGTGATGTGTGTTTCCTAGGATAACAAGTGACTGATAGACCCAATAGCACCACCACGCCTCAGCAGTAAGTGCTCTGATTTACTTGGACTAATTTGTCCTGCTGCAACTCCAGCAAGCCAGCAGAAAGCTGGGAGGAGGATGTGGCTCATTACCTTTGAGGTGCGGTGCAGAAGAGGCTGTGGCTCCATTTAGTCACATTAAGGTGGGCCGAGGTGGGGAGAAACGAACCATGCAAAGGACTCTCGGTGCCTTTCCACTCAGCTGCTCCCCAGGGCAGTCCTGACAGCTCACAGACCCAGGGATTAGCAAACTGACTGTTAGCAGTGTTCAGAAATAAAACCAAATCAACATGAACCCTTTCAGCTTTTTTTTCTCTTTCTTTCTTTTGGTCAGAATCTGTCCACTGGCATGCCTGCACCTTGCAGCACCAGTGCTGTATGGGGTGAGCTGTGTTCTTGTCAGACTTGGCTTTTGTCAGTGCTGAGGACAGCTCAACATTCCCATAGCAGGAGCCAGCCCTGACTTCTTTGGTGCACTTGGCTTGGTGAGGCTTTGAAAGGCAGCTCAGCTTCAGGTGCCAAATCCCCTCATGCAGAAGGGCCATACATGCTGCATGCACAAACCCTAGTTCTGCTTTCTGAAAGCACCTCTTTGTCTCATGAACAAACAGAAACAGCCCAGGGACATGCCTTGTCCTAAGGGAGCTACATTTCTTCACCAGTTGTAAACAATTGTCCTCTCTAAGCCTTGATGTGTACCTTGGTCCACATGGAAATCAAGAGGGACTTGTGTCAGTGGGAGGAGGATCTCACCAGAAAGCCGTTCTACTTAAACCTGGTGTCATTTTCTCTGCTGCTCTGGCCTGCTCGTAACTCACAGGAACAGACGAGGCCTTGGCTATCACAGGTTATAACTCAGTCAGAAAATTAAATTGGATTTCTTTGTGGGCAACAGTAACCCGCAGTCGCCACTTTCATGAAACCTCTTTTCATCCCACTTGTCATCTGAACACCTACAGCATGGTGGCTGGTGTTTTTCCTACAGGGAAATAACTCACAAATGGAAGATATTTACAACAATTTCTTTGTGGTTGCTCCACTGGGCCATTTGGGACGGTATCCAGGTGGGAGAACCTCAGCTAGAGCAGGTGAAAGCAGGGAGTTTAAGGGCAGTCAGCGAGGTATGCAGGCATAACCATGGACATAGACTTGCCCACAAAGGTTTTCACAGTGCATCACTGAGGCCTTTGTCTTGAGACCTCCTTCCCAAAGCAGGACCTCACCCATTGCTACAGCTCCTACAGAAGAACAAAAGCATTGAGCCACCAACCCCTTTGATGGGCTTTTAGGGCAACTGGGGCATAGCTGACCATCTTCCTTCACATGCCCACTGTCACTGCTGTGGAGGAGATTTACTTTGCCTGCTGAACCCACTGAAACTCATCTATGACTATGTATTTTGCCACTTTAAATTGGCACTTTTTGCTTTAACCTAACATTTAATTTTATTTAATGTGCTTTGCTCTGACACGAGGGATCCCTCCAGTCTGATGAAGAAAGATGTAGCCAGGTCCAAGGGCTAGGACTTGCATTTTATACAAAAGACTCAAGCTAGAAGTAAGATCACGAGTTCAAGAGTGAGTGCAATTAGCCCATAGAACAACTGGTGGAGGACTGTGTCAGACATCACATCCCTCAAAATCTTTCACTACCAAGGCCAGATGTCTGTCATGGACAAATTTTGTGGTGCTGTCATAATTCTTCATCTCAATAGTGTTTCCTTGAAATAGCATGGGAGAATAATCTCTTTCCCTGTCAGAAACACTGAATGAATTTCTATGCCCTGATTTATGGTGGAGATCCGGGTAGAAGACTCTTCTGGCTTGGACTCTGCCATGACAGCAGTGTGTCCTTCCAAGCTCCCAGAGACCACAAGTTCCCCGTCTGGACTTCCAGGTTTTTGCACGACCAAGGATTTCCTACCCTATTAAATAGAAATGCAAATAAAAGCACAATAAATATAAATAAATAATCACAATACACAGAAGAGCAACCCACACATTCTGCCAAGAGAGAGGGACTATCACACTAACACCAAGACTGCACATCTCACTGTCTGCTAGGGAGATGATGTCTCTGACCAACACTCTACTATGTTGCTGCTCGTGCTGGGACAGGAGACATCACAGTTTTCAATCAGTGTCAGCTCTTCCATGCTCTGCAAGTGTGGGGCTTGCTGGAGGAATCCCAGGATGCTGCCCCGAGCTGCCACTGCCGTCTGCTGCAGGCCTGGCTCTCCCAGGACCTTGACAAGGAAGTTAATGTATCTCATGGCCAGCCGGAGCGTCTCGTTCTTGCTCAGCTTTTTGTCTGGTGGGTGCGTGGGAATGAGTTTCCTCAGCTTGGCAAAGGCGCTGTTGACATTTTGCTGCCTCCACCTCTCCCTGGTGTTGGTGAAGATCTTCCTTGTCATTCTTGAGTTGCTGCAAAGCAAAGGAGATGGTGAGTGTATGCTGGATGCCCCTGGCTTTCACACAGGCTGCTGTTTTGGGGGCACTGTAACCTTTGGGCAAGTGGCAAGCATAGAGCGGTGGTGTTAGGCTTCTACTTTTTGCTCATCTACTGATGCTCTTGCCCTGCATGTCTGTCACAGATTCATCCTAAAGTCATGATCAGAAGTATTGGTCATGCAACCAGATGCCAGAGTTCAGTAAGAACTTCACAAAGGAAATGAAGGAGTTTAATTTCCTTATACAAGCATTTGGTGCTGCTACAAGCCCAGCTTCTCCAGGCCCCTCAGATTTCCCCTATAACAGAATTCCCAAGAGACAATGCATTTGTCATCCCACCACGCTGCATGAGAGCCACACAGGCACTTTTTATGGGGGAAGGCAGGCAGATCCAGCACAGAACATATCCACCCCTCATTTCACACCTTCCTGGAGTCTGCTCCTAGCTGGCCCAAGCTTCGTGTTCCTGGCTGAAACGAAGCCAGGTGGACCTTGACCATAGGCCTTCAGTGAGCAGGCAGCCAACACCACAGGCATGTGTGACTGTGGTTATTTCAGGAGGTTGTTTCCCTTCTCCGAGGAAGCACCAGTCTGGTTCCCTGCCCAGCCCACACTGGCTGCTCACTGCTGGTGTCAGAGACTTTTCAGTCTGGCTTCTGCTTTAGCCTCTGAGAGATGCCAAGACTAAGCCACAAGTGCCATAAGTGCATGAGGGAAAGTGGGATTCCTACAAAACATGCTGGCATCCCAGACAAAACCTCTCCCCAGCTGTTCTCTGTCCACCCTCACAGAGCCAAGCAAAGGGAGCCCCATGCCCAGAGCAGACCTGGCAAAGAAGAGTACTGAGGCAAGGGGTGCACGGTGATTTTAAATGCCATTTACCAGAAAGACTTTACCAGAAGTTCTTTGTGTTGCCCCAACCCTTCTCCCACCACCATGGGAAAGCGTTTTCCCTTCTCTCCCACAGCTCTGGAGGAGGCACTGACTCCTCCATTTCTGAAGCAACTCTTTATGCCAATGGCACACACAGTTGGAGCAGGGAACAGCTATCCACAGCCAAGAGACTAAAGGACAAATGTTTCCACTTACCCTCTAAAGCATGTGAAAACTACAGCTTTTTATACTCGTTGGCAAACCCTTCTTTACAGTAGTCCTGTAAAGGGGAGTGGGGAGCAGAGGGAATAGCATCCTTCCTTCCCAGGAAGAGGAGACTTGGGAATGACAGCCCAGCTGTGATCCTATTTCCATCTGAAGCAGCCTGACACCATGCAAGATACTCGGGGTTCACCAAAATACACGGTAAAAGTCCAAGGGAATAAAGAAACACAAATGTGACTCACAGTTTAATTGGGATGCCCTGTCAGGGAGCCAAGGCAGCGAAGTTCCTGCCCATCTCCTTCAAGTTCCAGTCCAGCACGGATTCCCAGCTGCCAGGGGAGCACAGCTGCAGCACTATAAATCCTGTCACAGCTGTGTTCAGAGACCTCTGGTCAGGGATGCAGCCAGTACAGGCACACCCCTGTACACTGTAAATGGCTGCTCACACTGACAATGCCTCACAGGCTCCTCTTGGCCCTGGCCTTTACACTGCTAACACATTTCTGTTTTGGTAGAAAACTGAAATTACTGTCATACCTTTAGGGGATGAGAAAATTGTCTTGTCAAAATGGCCTTGCTTCATGAAAGGCTCCGTTAAAAAACAAACCCTCGTATTTCAGGTTACTGAGAGTTTTTCTCGTCTTTTATAGACTTACATTAAGACTCATTGCTTGATCCAAATGGGGATTATATCTCTCTTCTTATTCTTTTTTTTTTTTTAAATTGTTCTCCTACTCTGTGTATCATTTTCGGTTTGTGCTGTGGGAACAAATCTGCTTGGTGCTTTGCACCTACCTCAGACATGTTGCATGTACCTTTCTGGCAAGAACACTGCCACATCAGTGGTACAGATTTTAAACACTGCCTTCCAGTGCTCCTCTGTACTGCAATGTGTTCAGTGCCCAAGGCAAAACTTTTACCTTTACAGATTTATTCTTCCAAGCAGCTGCTCAGATCCATGTGAAATTCAGAATGCCACCTGCTTCTTTCTGTCTTCTGTTTTGGTGTTTATGTTGTTGTTTGATTTTTTTTTTTCTTTGTTTTTTTTCTCCTGAAGACATACTTATCTGTGTACAAAGATATTTATTTTTTGCAACATAGGGAAATATATTTGGGCTTCCTTTTTCCTTCTAAATGAGTTGACCGGACTGTATTTTGCCAGGTCTTTGGAGCTCTGCACTGTAATTCTGCCATGTGGGTGTGTGTGCTGGATACCTGTTTACATCTCAGCTACAAATGCCAAGAGAGAGTCTGTTTCTTGTCTTCCTCCTGCTGCAGACAGTCCCCAGCACAGCACTCCAGGAAAGCAGGTTAACACCCAGCCCTGGTGCTGTGAACATGCCCTCTTGTCCTGTTAGTGGTGTTATTGGTGGAAAAATAAACCCAGCCTACTCCTTCAGGCCGTGCTTTCTTTGTCTCTCTCCTCATGCCTCTGGAAAGGACAATGCTACGTTTGTGGTCACAAGCCTTGTCAGCAAACAGATGCCTTTGTGAGAACAGGTCCTGCTTTACACTTTGAAAACGTGTGTTTGTATTTCTGACATTTGTTTGAGATCCACAAACAGCAGCTCTTTCCTTTCCCAGTGCCTCCTCTTGCACTGGTAGCTCTATGGGGAGCTTTGTTTCAGGTGTAAGCCACCTCCATACGCCTCCCCACCTTAAATTCCTCTCCTGTTTGTCTTTACTGGTGTGGGTTTCCTGTTGTTGTGCTTGGAGTTTCAGTTAGAAACATAGGAGAAAAATTATCCTGGTCCAATCCTGCAATAATTGTAATTTTTCAGCACAGCTTTTTTTCTCTGTAACCACACCACCTTTTAGTTACAATGCAACCAGTTTGCTGGCAAGGGATCTGATTTCCATTTCTTTTGTCTCATTTCCTTCCTTCATTCCCTTCCTTCACTCCAACCCTTCTCACCAAACTTGTCTTTCGATATGTTATTTGCAGCTTCAGGTCTTTGCTAATTTTGCACATCAGAGCAGTGTATTTTTTAGCTTTCTCTGTATAAAATACATGTCACATAGTGGTTGTGTGCAGCTTGTATCCCACTGGTCTGTTTTAAACCTGTGCAGAAATCACCTGTTTGTACATATAATGTACAGATTTATTGCATTAACCTGCAGGTTTGAACTCTGTACTTTCTGCTCACCTTCCCTAACCACAGATGAACAGCCCCACATTTAGATGACAATTAAAAGCCCCAGAAGACAGCAGCTGAGATTCAAGAGGATTAATTCTGCACTCAGCAATGTAAATCTGGAAGTTTACACCATTTTCACTGGAGGAATTATTCTGAAGGACAAAATTTTGCACTGAGGAAAGGATTTAACTCAGCTCCAGGAGGCATGTGCAGAAGTAGGAGGTAAATGCAGTTTCATAAGGTGCACATCTGCAACACGTAAAGAGAATTATGCAAAGAAATAACCCCAGCGAATCTGCTCCAACAACCAGAAAGAGAAAAAACGAAGGAAAAACAAGCCACCACCACCCACCAAACAGACAACTGAAGGTCCTTCCACCCCCTGCCTACCCATTTGGAAAACATAAAAACGTGTGGCGGGCGGAATACTGGCTATTTTTAATGCAGCCGCCAGTGTCGCCAGACAAAAGACTGAGCCGCAGAAGAGATGAAGATCTCTCCCGTAGCAGCAGTTCTCACAGCCTCTCCATGCAAAAGCCTTTCAGGCAATCCAGGCAGCAGCAGCAGCAGCAGCAGAGCAACTTAGGCACAAAGCACATCTCTGCCAGACATTCCCCAGCAAATGGCCCCCGAGCCAGCGGTTAATGTCTGAGGGCTGGCAGGGGACTCGCCGGGAGCCCGGCACTCAGTCATAATTAGCAGGATGCTATTAACTAAAGATCTTGAACAAGAAAGTTCCTCCCTCAAGTTATACCTCTGACCTCGGTGAAGTTAAATCCATGTTGAAACTGGCCACTGGAGACCTACTCCGGCAAATCTTAATCAGACAGCAGATGCCTGCTGCCATCAAGAACTGGAGTGCTTCTAGTAAACCTGCAGTGCCACACCATCACTCCGCAGGGGAAACCCAGTGCCTGCTAAAATTGGTTATTTAACACATTGCACTGGATTTTGTAAAGGCCCCCAGCCCTTAAGTAAATGGCAACAGAAGAGCAGATGGTGCCTGTTTCCTCTGCCAGGCAGGTGCTCGTGAGCCCGATCTGCTGTGGGGAGCAGAGATTCCCCAGCTATCACTCCTTGCTGCCGTGCTTTGTTTGCTTTGCATCCCTGTGATCTGGGCAAGAGGAGAAAGGGGAAACTCACAGTTTCCCTCTGCAGTTTCACACAAGCCTCAGAGCATGGCACTCATGCAGAGGGCAAGATTGAGCACGGCTGCCACAAGGCGAATCACTACCTATGGCTAACATATGACTTTCTTTTTTTTTCCCCATTCCCTAGGAGGAATAAACTCACTCCTTGCAGCTTAGCCCTGCACTGTTCGCTGCGTGGCAGCTTGGATTTCAGGGACTTTCTTTGGGTTGGGAGGGCAAGGAAGGGCAGAGGGGACAATGCACCCCAGCTTGATGGATTGCAGGAGGAACAGCTCACCTCTAGGTATAGGCTCTCCCCTCCCAGCTTTCCTCAGCTCACTCTCCCCATTGCTGCCTCGCTGTATCTCAGACCTTTTCTGAAGTGCCTCCCACTTGAAATCCCACAGGTGCATTGCTGGACAAGGACACAGAGAGATCCCAGTGAATTTGAGAGTGGATGCTGGGCTGGCAACCAGGGAGTTGAACTTCTGTCCGTGTTTCCCTGCCATGCCTCAGGCAAATTCCTTCTTTTATTTTTTTTTCCCCCTCCCTGCATCTCCTTGTCCTTCCTGCTTATAAACCTCTGCAAGGTTCGTGGAAGAAATTGTCGAGTGTGTGTGTGAGCATTTGTGTGTTAGAGCAGACACGAGCACAGGATGGCCCAGTCTTTCAGTGCTGGTGTAATGAACGAGAAGAGCCTCTCCCTGCATTCCCAGTGTGATTCCTAGCACTATCAGTGAACTTCATTTTCTTTCAAATAAGATGTGGGAAGAGGAACTACTTCAGGAGTAAACAAGGGCTCCTTTCTCTGCCTCATGCCTCTGCTGGGAGTGTTATCTGACAATCATACCGCAGTACACAGTACAGCAGAGCAGCAGAAGCGCCATAAAAACCAGTCCATGCTGACACAGTGATTTACCTTTTTTAGGGCCTGTAAATCTAGGACAAAATGCACATAGTAGAATCTCTGCTTCTGGGAGCCCTCCTGTCTAAGGGCAGCATTTACAGAAACTCTCACAGCCACACTTGTGCTCTCGCTGAACCTTTAGAAAAAGGAAATCACTGGAGTCTTGAAAAGCAGCTGTGTGAAGGTCTCAGGATTAAGCCAGCCTTCATGTTTGGGGTCACTATGCTGCATGTGATCCCAGTTTCAAGAGAAGGGTCTTTCACCTGACACAGTGCTGCCCCTGGGTTGCTGAGCTTTGTAATCCAGTTGTCCTCCTG
Organism: Oriolus oriolus; assembly: GCA_013400235.1. Taxonomy (NCBI): domain Eukaryota; kingdom Metazoa; phylum Chordata; class Aves; order Passeriformes; family Corvidae; genus Oriolus; species Oriolus oriolus. Next base: position 23,833 of record VXBT01004397.1, read on the forward strand.
GAGGGTGCAGGTCTTTGGCAGAGAACAGCTCTCTGCTTTCTGAGAAATCAGCCTTGCCTGCAGATACTGCACGCTGTGGCATCGTGTCCACTAGGCCTGCCTTGGGAAAGGAAGATCTGCAAAGCAATGGGCTGCCCCCCAGATGGGGTTTGGGAGAGCACAAAGTATGTGGTCAAGAACTTGACAATAGTGATAAAGATGTAGCTCAAGAAGAGGTTTACTCTGCACATGGGAGTAGACTTATTTTGGGTTTGGGGGTTTTTTGTTGTTGTTGTTGTATTTTTTCATGTGGCTCACTTCTGCTCAATATTTTTTATGGTGCTTTGTGGAAAGACAAATTATACCACAGCTCTACACCAAAAAATGAAGAACCCACTCATGGGCTGCAACAGCTTTTGCTAAATGGAGTTCCAGTGCATTGGCAGGGGCATGACAGCTCGCTAAGCTGAGAAAGGAACACTCTGCCAGAAGGTTTAGCCTTTATTTGCTAAAGTTGCACTTGTGTTATTTTCTGCTCCAGAGAATCTGAGAGTCTCTCTTGGAAAAGTGCTTCTCTGGCCTGAATGACAGTTCCTGTGGGTTTCCTTTCGCAAGAGTCTCTGCCAGATTAGCAGCCCAAATACTACATACAGACACCCTCCCTATGCTTTAAGGTAAACACAGAGAAGAAAAAGAGTTTGGTTCTGTCCCAGGAGTTCTTCAGGTCTCTTTTTTTTTTCCCTGTGTTCCACACTGATATTTCTCCCACCTCATTGCATCCCTCATTCCTGCCTCCCTCTCTCTGCCACAACAGGGCAGCAGGGCAGCTCTGAATAGCAGAAACCATTTGCCCTACCTGTGTGTGTAGGGAAGTCCACATCCTCCTTCCTGGAAGGAGCATGTAAGTGAGGAGTGGGACCAGGTGCTGCGTGTCTTACAGCTTGGCAGAGAGTGGTCTGCAGCAGCTCACGCTGCTACAGATGCTGGGAACAGCGAGGGGAAAATCCAGGTCTACAAAGGACATTTGTGTCAGGGGAAGGGTAGATCTTTATTATGCTTGGATGTGGCCCCCAAACAATATTTGGCTCTGCATTCTATCCAGGTCTGCTCTGAGGCTGGTGGCAAATCTGTCTGTGACTGCAGGCAAAACAAGACTGGAGGCCTGAGAGCATCCAGTGCAGAGCCCTGTCTTCCTGCCAAACCTCAAACCAGGCTGCTGACCACCTCCAGTCACACCAGTGCCTGTTGTGCCTAAGACCAGAGGTCACCATGAGCAGAGAAACGTGGCCACGACGGCAAAATACAGGTTCCAAAAGTGGGATACAAACTGCAAGACAAGGAGCACAACCCCATTTCCCCCTGAATGTCTTGCCACCGATCTCTGTGGGGCTGCTCCTGAGAGAAACAGCAGCACAAAGATCATCCCTGCCTCAACCACCTGTGTTTAGTCCATGAGCTTCCTGCCTGGCATGCTGGCTCTGTGAGCACTTCACTTCTTGGATCATCTGCTCATATCACAGCTACTGTAAAGATTTATGTAAACAGGCAGGAAAAACAAGCTGTATTTATTTTAGGGTTTTTTTCTGGTAGGTTAGCTTTGTGGTTGGTTGGTCCTTTTTTATATATTTTATTTTTCCTTTTTTTTTTTTTTGTGACTGTGAAATAATCTAGAAATGCACAATGGAAAAAGATTCTGAAAATGAAATATTGTCCTATAATGGTACAAGGAAATCAGGAAGGATAGAGACAACTACTTCAGAAAACATGCATGTTTTGCTGTTTATTAACTTTCTCAGGCAAATAGTTTTATGCAGAAGACTGCCCCTGGAAACAGAAACATGTTTTAGATTGGCAGTTTCAGACCTTTTTTCACAAATCTGAGAGCTACAAATATTTAACAGTAGGAGTGAAATTAAAAAAAAAAATTGCTAAGCTTTTCCTCCTAAGTGCACTGTTGAACTGAGGAGAATTCAAATGCCTACGTATTTTACATATGCATCAGCTCTAACACAGCTGACCAGTAAAGTATGGGGATGTTTTTAAATATGTGAGGATTGGAATTTAAAACTGATTCCTTACACCTTTACCTGTTGACACTGTCAGTGAATTTCCACACAGTCTAGTGAATAAGCATACGGCATAAGGTTAATTAGTACACGATTATTTGTACTTTTGCGAGGAATTTGTTTTGAATACCAAACATCATTGGAGAGTTCAGTTAGGTTTTAGTCCCGAACTCAGGGAGTCTATGATGCTCTGTCTAATCCTTTTGCACCAGTGCAATAGCTGTGATTTACAGCACTTTGCAGTGCTACAAATGAGTTTGCCTAGTGTGTGATTATACAGCTGCAAGAAAATCTAGGAATAGTTAAGAACACTTAAAAAATTAAGAACATTTTAAAAATCGCTTTAGTTTCCTCCACATGGCACCACCAACATTTCTCTCAAAAGCAGTAAAACCCATCAATATTTTGTTCTGGTAAGGTCCCACTCACTGAGTCTTTGTGGATGCCAGGAATTTGGAAAGTTCGGGTACAAACTGTCTCTTCACTTGATGAAGTGCAGCCACCTCTAAGTGGCTGTCAGATGAGGTGCCTTACTCTTAAATTTTTGGTGACAAGAACCAGAGGTACCACAATAAGAAATGAAAATCCAGCTAATTGGTAAAAGGCTGCTGCAGAAATCCCTTCCTTTAAGGACATCCCCTGCTCTGAGGGGAAACTTTGTATTTCCTAAGAGAGCTGCAAGCCCGAAAGATGGGGAGGATAGCTGCAAAGAGAAGAGGCCATTGTCACTTACTTTTCCGGTACTTGTGCCTCTGGAAACCTGGTCAGGAGGCGAACAGGCAGCAAAATCAGGCGCTTTCTGTGTTTCTTTCCCGACTGCTTTTCCAGTGCCTGGCCACAGAGCTTGCTATTGCTGGAGTCAGCCTAGCGCTGGTCCCGGCTGCCTCATTTATAGAGTAGCAGGTCCTTTGTCTGGCGCGTGTCACCACTAGTCCTGGCAATCCAGGGAGCTTGTTTTGCATCTCCCAGGAGATTCTCTCTCTGCCTTGCCTTTCCTCTGCTCACCACATGCCCCCTTGCCCTTTTCTGGGGCTGGTGTGGGCTGGTGGCTGGGACCATCCTTACTTAGTCACTTAGCTAAGTGACTCTGGCTAGGTCGGGTGAGCTTTGGCAGGAAAGGATGGAACCGGAATTAGCAATAATCTAATTTTCCTCTCTGTTTCCTCTTCTGTTTGAGGATTTTTTTTTTTTAAATTTTACTTATTTATTCAGATCTGAGCTTGTCAGCATTTCCAGAGACAGAGCTGGCTCTTTCAAAAGCCCTCTCTGGCATGACTCAGAACTGAGGAACAGGCTGGGGTATTTATTACACTCCCAAGCAGGAGGAGGCTCCTACTCTGCTCTGACAGGACGTGAGGTGTAGCTGGGGGGTGACCATGTGCAGGCAAGTGGATCCTGCACTCCCTGCTGTGGTAGAAGCTCCCTCTCACTGGGAGTCACCGCTGGCACCTTCTGCAGCCGGAGGACAGCAACAGCTGCTGCTGTCCCAGTGCTGCCTCAGCCCTGGCTGCCCCTCTGACTCACTCCGTGTGACAGCAGGAGGCCACAGGTGTGAATTCACACCTCTTCCAGCCTGCCCTTCACTTCAGGGCCCAGCGCACTGAAGGTTTAACTCATGCTTTTACAGCTAAGGTGAGTCAGCTCCACACCTCTGTGGCTGAGATGTAGGGTCAGTGAAACACAGGCTTCTTTCTCCACTGCTGGGGTGTCCCCAAAGCTTCCTCTCTGCTCAAGGACAACAGGCAAGCAAGGTGACATCTGAGTGCAGATCCCAAAACCTGCAGAATAACCCCGTCCCCATCAGGTGTCTGTGTCCATGACAGAGACTGGTCCATCCAGCCTCGCCCTTGCCCTGGGTAACCACTCGTTCGTAGGTCAAACACTGGCACGGGTTGCCCAGAGAGGTGGTAGATGCCCCATCCCTGGAAACACTCAAGGTCACTTTGGATGGGGCACTGAGCAACCTGATCTAGTTGAAGATGTCCCTGCTCAGTGCAGGGAGGTTGGACTAGGTGACCTTTAAATGTCTCTTCCAACCCAAACCAGTCGTTATTTCTATGAAAATAGCCACAAAATTTCCCCAGGCACAGGCCAGCTAGCCTTACTAAAATCATGCAGATCCTTTAGGACCTGTACAATCTTTTCTGCTCCTCCATCCACTTCTCCATTAAGTGCTGGGAGTCTTCTTTGGATGAACATAAGAACAAATAGAACAAAAGCAAGATATATACTTATGCCCTGGAGCAACGGGAAGTATCCTGGAGATACAAAGGGATGGGGAAGGAGAAGCCCCAGCTCATCACCCCGTTTTTATGGGGCAGGAAAACCTCTGCACCCAGGATAAGGCAGCTTTAGGCACACTCCACCTCTTCCCTCTGCCGAGTCCCAGGAAAGCTCAGCTAGTGCCCAGACCAGCTCATCCCAAACAGCAAGACGGCTCAGCAGTGCTCACCTACTGGGTTTTTAAAGCAGTGGGAATGTTTCAGTTAACAGGATTGCCCCATAAATATTAATAAGCCAGCAGTGGAATGATGCGGTTGCTCTCCGGAGAGAATAAGCCTCGGGTCCCTGCCGGGGCAGAGCTGTTCCCTGCAGAACTCGACTGAAGGTTCAGCCCTTTCACACGGTAAATTAACAGTGGCACTACAGCCTGAAAGCTGTGTCAACCGCTTCATTTAGCACAAGTGTTATGTTAACTAAAGGCCCTATTCCGGAGGGGCCTTTGGCCTCACAGAAGCCTAATTTCCATGTAATTTACATTGGAGAGCTGGAGAGCGCCCCTCCTCTCTGCTACTTCCTTCAGCCTATTATGTACCCAAAACCTGCCCGAGAGGCTCCAGCCAGCGGGCAGCAGTAGCGAAGGGGGCTTTTAGGTCCAGAAAGGGAAGGGAACTGCAGCTCTTGGTCCCTAACTACTTCGATACTTCGCTGCCTAGAGCTTTCCAAACCTGGCTGGACAAAGCACTATAAAATACATAGTCAGGAAAGCTTCTTTCCTTGCAGGGAGAGGGGCAGGATGGACTGCTTTTCATTCCCACTCGCGCATCCGCGCAGGAGAGCGTGCAAACACGACAGCATTTTGTCCTGCACTGCTGGGGCACACCAGGACCCGCTGCCAGGCACTGGGCAGGTGCAGAGCCAGCACTGGGAATGCTGATGAGATGGCACCGGGTTGCTGACTTTTACACCAGCTTCAAGGGTCTTTTTCACCCTGTCAAAATGCTCTGAAGGGGTCGTACGTCAGAATCTGCTTCACTGTGTCTTTATTAAGCTTCCCATTGAGCTGCAATTACTTGGCACCCATGAACCACACCAGTCTCATTCATCTCCCTCTCCATACTTGCCAGTGACCTGGAAGCAGGGGGAACACATTACCAATCCATCCCTGCAGCCCTGGCATTACTTTTCCACAAACCAACCCACAGTTGCCAGGATGGTATAGCTTAGCTAGGAACAGAAGCTGTGGAAGCAACATTGCGCCATGGGCTTGCTCCTCCTCACAAAAATTTCTGCTGGGATACATCCTGACAGTTTCCCTGGAGTCTAGGGCAGTTCTTTACCTGCAACAGGTCTGGTTTTCAGCAGCCACCTATTACCAGTTCATGAAAACTGAAGGGGACACCGAATGCGTTTTGTGAGGTGTGATATTAGCAGGTCACTTCAGCCACCTCACCTCTGCACCAGGAGCCACTTGACTTGGATGAAGTAGCACTGACTGCACTGCTCTTATGCAACTGCACTTCCACATGTGACTCTGTGAAGTGGGACACTTGAGAGTTGGCCACTTTGAAGAGGTCAAGAACATGTGGGTGGCTGCAAAGTGTGAACCTCTCGAAACTGGGTCTCTTTTTGTAATACGGCATGCCAGGATTAACATTCCAGCCCCTGAAACATCCTAGGGGCATAACCCTCACTGTTCCTCTTCCTAAAAGGAAGAAAAGCTGTTTCTGGCATAGGGGACTGTGTGGTATGCCAGCAGGAGCAAAAGGCTTTATCCTGCTACACGACTTCCAGGGCCAAGAGAAGCCTCTCCAAGACAGAGCGATGGTCAGAGGTGCAAACAAATGTTTATCGCTCACACTGGGCCAGACCTCAAACTCTGTCTTTCTCTAGCAAAACTCTTACTTGCAAGTGACCAGGATATAGCAGAGAACCCTGCCTAAATATGAGCTGAGATTTCAAAGGATGGGCCTGGATTCAAGTAATTTTTTCTGCTTTGTGAGGTGACCCAGGTGAGCCTGATGAAAGCAGCGCACACAGAGGGATGGGCAGGAAAAGGACAGCGAGAGGCTGCAGACACACAGCTGTGTCATCACTGCGAGTTCAGAGCCGCGCTCCACATATGGGAACAATAAGAAACAATTACGCACATCTGGGCTCCTGCCCCTTAAAATCATAATTTAGATTAATAGATTTTGAGTATATTGAGCTGGAGGAGGCTGCTTGAGGTTCGGAATAGCAGCTGCACGCAGACTGCTGAAATATTAAACTTTCATCATCTGAAGCTTTTTCGTAGCATTTTGAATCTCTTATTAGTGTTAACAGAACACATCAGGGGGTGCTTTAAATTCTGGCCACACTTTTTGGCTTAATTCCAGAAGCCAAAAATCTCCTTTTTAATGCTGAAACTTGCTGATAGCATTGAAGAAAATGTTTAGTCACAGAATAAAGAGACTGAAAACCTAATGTGCCTCTAAACCTTTTCACTAGGAGCAAGGGGAGAGACAAACAGCTCATTTTCCACTTGACACAGACGCACCTCGACATTAAAAGTTCTTGGAAATCACCTAAAATAGAGGAAAACAAGGCAGGCATCTGAAAGGGTAAGCAGCTGCTACTTTCAGGGGCATGCAATGTGGAGCTCAGCCAGGTTGCATGCAGCAATAAGGCAACCACATCATAATCACTCAAAACAGAGATTCAAAGAAATGTGGATTTGAATTCAAGAAAACCTTGCTGACCAGACTAAAGGCCCCAGAGGTCTTTGCCACAGTGTGCACAACTTAAAACTATTGACAAAAAGTTGTCAAGAGACCAAGAGGTTTAATTTCCAGTATGATTTCAGGCAAAACCCTCACCCCCCAGCCATCTGGTTTTGATGTGTTGGGAACCTCCAGGACTTTCCACAGTCTGGCAAGTCCTCTTCCTTCATGTGCAAGTCTTTGGAACCCCATAGCTTGTTCTTTGAGGTGAACTCCTGTAGGGAAAAAGGGAATTTGCTCTGAATCTGTCTAACATCTCTTAGCGCATGTTGCTGCATGGGAATGGCTGAGGTTGAAATCCTTGTTTGGTGCTTGAGGCTGCTCCTCTTGCAGGACCAGCAGTGCATGTGTGTGCAAAGGGACACTCCAATAAAGCCAGCCTTTCAGGAGCTCATTATGATTACACAGTCCATTTCAGACAGAAAAAACATAGGTACTTACTATTCGGACTCTTAAAGGTGGCTTTCTTCCTTCACTTTTAAAGTTATTCCATCCTATTATTTTGCTGAATTGTGAATGTATGCCCATATTGCTGCCTTGATGGTGGAGAGATCGTATAGTTTCAAGTTTCATTTTCAACAGCCCTGTTTCCATTGTTTTTAAGTACATTTCTGTATTTCAGATGCTCAGCTGGTGCAAAGTGATGAACTTTCATCAGTTGCTACAGAACAGTGCTGATTTGCAGCATGGAGATATCACCCTATCATTCTTTTAATTCACCTGAATTCCATCATATGACCATGCTAAAAGCCCAGTGCAAAGCCCTGGTTGTGTCTGCCACAGCAGAGGTAGCCTCATTCTTGTCACAAACAAATTGCATTCATCCAGCAGTACCTTACCACAAATGCAGCTCAGCTTGGTTTTCTGGGTCATTTTCAGTGGGCACACAAAGAATTAACAAGCTCTCAGCTCCTCTGTTTTAGTTGCAACTGACCTCTCTTGCCCTCCCCAGCTTTCTACTCCAGTTGGTAAAAAAAATACCTCCGGTTCTTCCTGGATGAAAAACCTGACAGCCTCAGAGACCAAGTGAGAGCCATAAACCATGTTCTGAGAAATTGTCAGCCTTGAGGACGGTGCTGGTGTGACTGCCTGGGCTCCTGACCAGTGTTTCAGGAAGACACAAGCCTGTACCAAACCCAGAGCCAGAGAAGGTGATTACCTTGCTTGCACTAAGGAACAGGAGCAGGTTTTGGGCAATGCAAGTCCAGGCTTTGCAGGCACAGATTGTTTTTGGTAACCTGTCCCTTCCTTGAGTTTGGTCTCTGTGCTCAGAGGGTGAGCCCAGGCTGGTGACAGTATTTCTCAACCAAACCTTGTTTGAGGTGCTGGGCTTTCCACTGTGAATAAACAAACTCATAACACACAACAAATGCAAAGTAACAGGCAGGAATCACAGAATAAACTGAGCTGGAAGGCACCCTCAAGGATCATCAGGCCAACACAATACCATGTGGCCCTGCACAATACCATCCCCAAGAGTCACACCGTGTGCCTGAGAGCATTGCCCAAACACTTCTGGTCTCTGTGCTGCAAGGGATAATCTTTCAGCACACCGGAGGTACCACCCTGGGGCAAAGTGCTGGCCTCCGAGAATGCTCCAGCACTGCCCTCCCCAGCCCAACACCAAGGCACTGCTCATGCACAGGCAGCACCCACTCCTGACCTTTGGTGTGCTGGGGTGTCCCCCGCTGCTTGGCCAAGGCAGAATGCCTGCCTGGCCTGCATGGAAACAAAGCCCTGCTCCTCTGCGCCTCACCCCGGCACTCTCTGCCCGCCCCTTTTCAGCACTGCTGCCTTTTTGCAGTTTAAATGTTCCTTTTTAGAGTGCCTTTTATTTCCAGCTTGGAGAGCAGGGGGACGAGAGATGGGATAGGGATGCTGAAGTAGTAATTTGCATAATCTGATTAACAGAGGATTATCCAATGGCTGCTGAACAGCCTTAGTGTGCTTGAGCTAAAAACCTTACTATTCATTGCTCTCACCACCCTGCAGGGCGGCTGCACCTGCAGCACCAGCTAATACTCTCCTGGGGACTTCAAGGAAGGAGAAAAGCGGGGGCATATTTTTATTATTATCTGGGGGAGGGTTGAGGAGCTGCAGCTTCTTGTGTGCAGCCCCTAATTGATCTGTCTGCATTAGTCACTGGGAAGATGAAATGAAAGCTGAGCCAGTTGGCATTATCAGGAACAGCCATCACCTTTGAAAAGGGCCAGCTTGTGTGGCTCTTCCCAGTTTCCCTGTGGCCAGTTCAGCGGGGCCCATCCTGATCTGCCATGAAAGGAGCTGGGTGGAAGGGCCCTGCACATGCACAATTTCCCCTGAGCCTCGCTCAGCTGGGAGCAAACCAGGCCCAACCCTTGCTCTAAGACCTCTAGGATCATCAAGCCCAGCCATTAACCCAACACTGCCAAGTCCACCATGAAACATGTCCCTAAGTGCCTAATCTACATGTCTCTGATATCCCTCCAGGGGTGGTGGTTCCACCATTTCTCTTGGCAGCCTGACCCAGTGCTTGACAAAGCTCTCAGAGGAGAAATTTTTGCTGGTATCCAATCTAAATCTCCCCTGGCACAACTTGAGGCTGTTTCCTCTTGACTTGTCACCTGGGAGAGGAGATCAACCCCCACCTTGCTATGATCTCCTTCCAGGTAATCAAAAGAAAAGTAAGGTCCTCCCACCCCAAGCCTCCTTTTCTCCAAGCTAAATAATTCCAGTTCTCGTGGTGGAGAGCAGCAAACTCTCCTGTAACGATTCAGCAGGCAGGCTAAAAAAAAACCAAACTGAAAGGACAGATAAATGCCAAAGCTCCTTGAAAACATTACAAAACTCAGCACCACATAAGGACTGAGTCCAGCTCTCCCAGAAGGAACAGGAGACGGGTGAAATTCAGGTCCTGGCAAGACGAGTTCATCATCTGCTGGTTCCCACAGAACCAGGTCTGCACCCCAAGCACCCACCCATGCTAAAAGGTTGAAACTCCAAACTGAGAAACGTGGACTCTAGAATGGAAAGAACTGGGGACACAGAGATCTCCAGCTCAGGAGAAAAACCAGAAGGCGTAACCTGGAACCTCCCAGACACATTCATATCAAAACCAGGGGAAGAGGAAGAATTTGGATTTTTTTTCCCCATTATACAGGGGGACATCTGTAAGGCAGGCAACTTTAAAAGGTTTTAGAACCTTCCAATGAAACAGAAACTAGACTTTCTAGAAGAAAAGAGACACAACCAAATTGAATCCCACCCCCCCCAGAAATGCTACAATATAATCCCCCAAGACTAATTGTGAGTCTTTGTTTCCAGGAGCATGCTCCATCCTCATGGCGAGGTCTGGAGATGCTTTACATATTCACTTGTGACTCAGACTGCTGCATTTGTTTCTGAAGACCTGTCTGACAGCTGCCATTCACTGACGCCACCTAAAACAGATTTACAGCTCGGTGTGTCTTCCTTACTCCTCCTCACAGTGTGAATGAGGGATGGAACACAGTGGCCTAGTGAAACAGGGAGGTTGCAGAGTGTCCTGAAGTCATCCTGCCTGTTTCCTCAGCCAAATTCTCCTCCTCTTCTTAAGCAAGAAGAGGAAATACCCCTGACTTCGAGGCACAAAACACAAGAACAAAGGCTGAGAAGCAGCCACCAGAGGACACACTGTGTGTGCCCAGCCATCACCACTGAAAGGGTTGTTTTTTTCAAGGAGCTGCGACACAGAGAAATGTCCTTTCACTGTTCAACTCTCAGTGCTCCCTGGAAACAATGACCCCTGCCAGCTGCTGGCTGACCTGCCAGGCTGGACAGCGTGGGATGGCCAACAAGGTGTCCATGGCAGTGGTTATCTCCATACTCCTCTCCGTGGCAGAGGTGTCGCCAAGATATTTCCATGCTTTGGTGTAATTCATATTCCTGGGTTTAGGAGTTAACTAGAATCTACAGAAAGTGGTAACACCACGTCCTGGGGTACACGAGCTCTCCTGCTTTGAGAAAGATAATCTCTGTTGCTGAACTAATCCTTCATGCTGGCATCTTCCCAGATGTCAAGAGGAATGAAGAACTGACAGCAACCCCACTAGAATTTCTCTGTGCCACGAGCTGTGGGAAACCTGTTTCCTGCAGAGCCTTATTTCTCTGTACAGCTGTAGCTCTGTGAGGACTTCTTATGCCTTATGATTGTTGAATCTAGACCCTTGTCGCCTGATCAAAAAAACATTCAAAATAGCAAGAGGCAAAATGGATGCAAAAGGAACTTGCACATGCTGGCAGGTAAAAGTCAGGCCCCTTCTTCTCTGGGTCTTGTTACTTCAGCACAGGCCCGTTCTGTGTTTTGGAATTGAAGGGCTAGGACCTGGCGCAGATCATCTGGCACCTCATGGTGTCCCAGGAAAGGAGAACATTTCCAGGGATCAGAGACACAGCAGAGACAGCAGCAGCATCTGTTTACTCCATCGTGTGTTCCCAGAGATGGACTTTTATATATATTCCCCAGAGGCTCAGCAGCCAGAAGAAAAACACCTCCTCACAGCTGTTATTACCTTTTTTCCATGCTTCTGTCCCCAGAAAAAAGCAGCAGAGCTATTTAGCTGCCATCCATTCCCCAGGCACACAAACTTGACCCACACGAGGCACAGAAAACACACAGACAGCACAAACAGAATGAAGGAAAAAACCTCTCCTGAGCAGCGGGCACATTTCTCACGATAAATCTCCAGCACACAAACAGCAGCAGTTCCTCCCCAGCAGACAGCAGCCAAAGTTATGGAGCAAAAATCGTGCCAAGGAAACACATTCAAACGTCAGGGTCTAGGTCTGCTCACAGTGGTGAGAGGGAGGGATGCGTCTTGTGAGGAGGTTGTGCTGCTCCAGCGTTAGGTATCAGCTTAAACATTGACTTCTCCCCAGAAAGGTGCAACAAACCAGGGGCTCTTCCCTTTCTCCCTCGCCCAGCCCTGCCCCCGGGCCCCTCCCGGCTCACTCCAGCTCCCTGGGCAGCTGAACAACTGTTTGGGAACACGGGGCAGCTCAGCTCGGGGGCCCTGCGTTATTTATGAGTTTGGAAATCAGATCCGTTCGGTTCACTGCCAGTAAATGGCAGTGATTGGAAGGAGGCGGGGGGCGGGGGGAGGTTTGTGTGCAGCTCTTCATTCTCTATTCCCTGTGAAAAGGGAATCACTCCAGCTAACTGGCCCATGGAGATAAGGATTTCAGACAATCTGCATTAGCCTGATAAGACAGGTTTGCATTTCATAAAGATTGTTTGTTAAGAACCTCAGTAAAATAAAATACAGTCAGACGGGCTTATCAGCACAACTCATTTCCACTCGCACCCCTCTGCCTGTCAGCACTGACATTTTTTTCCCCCTATAAATTAAGGTCCCTGCTTGTGTTCCGGGTCTCTGGGATGGAACACGGACCGGGCAGCAGTGGGGGAGGGCTGGGGAGGACAAGGAAGAATAGCCTGAAACCTCCCAGCTGTGACTGGTCACTGTTAGAGCCCGGTCCTGATCCACAGTGTGCAGGAGGGCAGCAGTGCCCACCTGGTGGGTGGTTTGGATTTGCCCTTTCCAGGGCAAACCAGAGCAGCTGGGCTGGCATCAGCATCCTTCCCCCTTTCCACCGACCAAGGATCAGAACAGGAAGAAGGAGTTTATACACATTTCCCTCTATTTCATGTTTTCCCACTTCCTCATGTTAAAAAACCACAGCCCCTAACATGTGAAGTTATGGACTCCCAAGCCACTGGCAGTCTTCCCTCTTCAGGCAGGTCATAGTCAAGCATTTTGCTATAAAACAGCCTTGATGAATCACAGAAAACTGTTAGAACACCCTCTGGTGCTCACCCCTTCCCCCTCTTTTTTTCCCAGCACTTACAGGGAGCACACCAAGGCCGTTCTGTTTGGACAGTGCTGCCTTTCCAGGAGGAAAAAGCCCATTTCTGCACAGACCCTGGGCATCATTCAGGTATCACACTAATTCAGATTCAGAAAATCCTTTTCCAGTCCCCCTTGGATGAAGAGTCCCCAGGAAAGGCAGCCACACAAAAACAATTAACAAACACAAGGCCTTCCACGGTTTCACAGCAATTACAAAGCCTTTTAGTCTGTATCATCTCTTGTTTCCAGCTGCCATTGCTGCACACTTTTATTAGGGTTTTTTGGCAGAAAGACCTCAGCAAAGGCAGAAAGCACCCTGGCAGGGCTTTGCATTTCTACCTTAGTCTGTGCTAACGCTGTGGAGTAACACAACAATTAGTGCCACAGGTGAGGACGACTCTCTCTCGCATCTTTTAAGGACTCCAACCCTCACCATGAGCACCGGTGACCATCGTAAAAGTTGCATTAGCCCCATTTCAAACAGATTCCTCCTTTTCAGGCCCATTTGTAGGTGAAATCTGAACTCGTGTGGCCCCAGTGGCATCACCTTGTATCACTTCAGTGGAAGTTCTCATGGAACCTCCTTGCCTCAAAGAGTGAGACAGGAGACGTGGCAGTCTGGTCACCACTCTGGCCAAAATCCACAGTTTGCATCTCCAGGCTTCAACCAGCCTCATGCCAGGATGGTGGATGAGACATCAGTGAGGACTTGTTAACAACCAGAGCGGCTCAGAAGTGATACTGGGAGGGATTGGAAGACTTGGGGGTCAAAGGGAAAACAGGCAGCAGTATTTTCTGGGCCTTTCCTTGTCTTGTTCACAGGAGGTGTTGTGGACTTTTACTCAGAGGTTGGAACACCTCCACTGCGCTGCAGGGAAAGGCAGGTCTGAGGAGGGCTGAGGGGCAGCAGATTAATTGGCTGGCTTCATTAACTGCTCGCAGCAAAGTGGCTGTAAAAGACCAGCAAGAAGAGGCTGACAATGGTCTCAGCACACTGACCTCAGCAACAGCTATATCTCAGCAATAAAGAACAGGCCCTTTTTCTGATCAAACAGCATGTGCATTACAGAGGCATCATTAACGCAGAGAAGTGGCTGCAGCAAAGAGCCAGGGGCTAAAGGCACCAGCAGTGCAGGAAAGTCAGCACAGGTGGCTACAGGCAGCACATGGAGGGTCTTTGATGAAGATGGGTCCTAAGCTCCTTCCTTCACTGGTGGTGTTCCTGTGTTGCCAGGTATGCTGGAGATACGGGGATTGAGTTTACCATTAACAGATTTGTATATATCACCGAGCTGGGTGGGAGTGTGGATCTGCTCTGCAGAGGGATCTGGGCAGGCCGGATCCATGGGATGAGGCCAGTGGGGTGAGGTACAACCAGGGGAAGTGCTGGGTCCTGCCCTTGGGTCACAACCACCCCCTGCAGCTCCAGGCTGGAGAAAGGCTGGAAAGCTGGAAAAGGCCCTTGGGGGTGCTGGTGGCAGCAGCTGAAATGAGCCCAGGGGTGCCCAGGTGGCCAAGAAGGCCGATGGCCCCTGGGCTGTCCCAGCCATGGTGTGGCAGCAGGGCCAGGGCAGTGACCGTCCCTGTGCTGGCACTGCTGAGGAACCACCTCGAGAGCTGTGTCCAGTTCTGGGCCCCTCATGGCAAGAAGGACCTTGAGGGGCTGGAACATGTCCAGAGATGGGAACAGAGCTGGAGAAGGCTCTGGAGCACCAGGAGCAGCTGAGGGAGCTGGGAAAGNACAGGAGGGGGCTGCCAGGGGGGGTCGGGCTCTGCTCCCAGGGAACAGGGACAGGATGAGAGAGAAGAGCCTCAAGCTGTGCCAGGGGAGGTTTAAGTTGGACATCAGGAAGAATTTCATCACAGAAAAGGTAATCAGACATTGGAATGGGCTGCCCAGGGAGGTGGTGGAATTTACACAGTCCCTGGAGATGTTGAGGAAAGGCTGGAATTGGCACTCAGTGCTCTGGTCTGGTTGACAGAGTGGTGATTGGTCCCAGGTTGGACTTGGTGATCTCAGAGGTCTTTCCAAACCTACTTGATTCTCTTACATGTATTTATGAGCTCACCACCCAAAAACCACATCCAAGTCAAGCCAAAAGCCATAGTGACATCCTCTTCCCTGTCTGTGCTGGGACTGAGCCACACAAGTACACTTTTCTTTCCAAAAGGACACCTCGTTTTGGAAGAGTGGAGGCTACATTGCACTGCTGCAGAGGATGTCAGACCCTGGGGCTGAGAAGGCATGCTCCAAGAAATAACACCTCCTTTACTTCCAAATAATGCACAGGAACCCACTGCATCGCTTAACTGGGGGGGTACAGGGGTATAATCTGCCCACCTCTCACCCCCACAGAGGGATGGGGAGGAGAATTGGGGGAAAAAAGACCCATAAAACTCATGAGTTGAGATAAGAATAGTTTAATAACTGAAAACAAAGTTAAATACTAATAATGCTGATAATAATAGCAATAATAAGGAAAGTGAGAAAGCCCAAGAGAAACAAGAGGTGCACAGTTGCTCACCACCCACAGACTGATGCCCATCCCACCCCCCAGCAGGAATCAGCCCCTCCCAGCCAACTCCCCCCAGTTTATGCACAGAGCTTGATATTCTCTGAAACCCTTGGATTTTTCAGCTCACCTGCCCACTGGTACACCACGAGAAACTGAAAAGTCCTCAATTTAGGGTAAGCATTGCATAGCAACAGCTAAAACACAGGCGCATTATCAACATTTGTTCTCATACTGAATCCAACATCACAGCAACACACCAGCTACTGAGAAGAGCATTAACTCTGTCCCAGCTGAAACCATGACAATAAAGAAAATTTTGCCCAGGGAATAAGGCACCAGATGTCTGGTTAGACACGGAGGGACCTCTTTCTGCATGACACAAATGTATCTTGCCTTCCCAAAATAAAATAATTAATTAAAACAAACCACAAAAAAACCCCAACCCTAAAACCCAACAGCCTGGCCTGGCTCCTGTCTTTACCAGCTGTTACCTATTTAATCTCCTCTCCCTTTCCATGTTTGTTCAGAAATCCCTCATCCAGTGCAGCTGGAAAAGGTTGTTACCGACAGGCGACCAAGCCTGAATGCTGACAATGTGAGATGATTACAGGAGCCCAAAGAGCAAACACAGAGATTTTTCTGCAGAAAATTCTTCTGCTGCCCCAACGGGCTCCTGAGACACTGCTCTGGACAGTGCTAGTGATAAAGAAGGGCTAGTGTCAACTCCACAGGAGAGGCCACACAGTTCAACAGTAGCTCCTCGTGGAAGCTGCTTTACTCAAGAGTTTTGACTTTTGTGACAGGAAGTGGCTGGGTAAAAGGCGCTGTAATTATTTGCTTTATGTCAAAGAGAGCCACTTGGCTTATCCTGGTTTTGAAGTGGAAGGAGCAGAAATGACTGAGCTCGAGGAAACACAACGCTACTAAGCAAGATTATCAGCTGGTGTAAATCGTCTGCCGGTGCCACTTTACCAAAACAGATGATGTAGATCAGTGAACACAAGTGCCAGACAGACTTTGATGTCCTTGCACGTCATTTCTCAAGTTCCTTTCTCCTGTTCTGCAATTCACAGTATGATAGAAACACACAAAGAGGGAGGAGAGAAGCCTGAGCTGTGAGGCAGCTGGCCCTGAACTCCTGAACTGCTGTGTGAACTCGGAGAATTCTGGTGGTGAGCAGTGAAGGACAGAACCACGTTCCTGAGAGCCGCTGCACTGTCACGAGCCACTCCTCGGAAGGAAGGTGTCTGTGTTGTCACACATCTCGTTCATCTGTGCAAAACACACAATAGCAGTGCACAGTGCAAAGCAGAGACTGATCTTCTAAGCTGACAGACTGTAGACTTCTAGAGAATTCCAAAGCAGCAAAGGATGCAGGCTGCTTAACACCAGCAGCCAGCATCTCCCAGACTCTGCTTCTACAGCAAGGGCATAACAAGATCAGCTACTACTTTTTCATCTGGACAGCAGAGAAAGACTCAGCCATACTTCCAGGATCCTCTCCTACCTGCATCACCACAGTTTTGCCTATCTTCCATGTCTCAGGTTAAAAGGGCAGTGTGGTGGAACAGACACAGGCCCTTCTGTCAGAATAATGCTCCTGGACAGGTGAGAAGTGTCAGCATCTCCTTCAGACCCTCCTTGCCCTGTGCAGCCAAGCATTGTCCATCCCATGTCCATCTCAGTTTGGCTCAGACATACTCTTTTTGGAAGAGCTGCATTTACCCTTTTGTTGCAAACAATCACATTTTTTCAAGTGTTCAAGACGATGCAGTTTTCTCTCATTTCCAGCAGCAATTCACCATCGCTCCTAGCATCAGCTCTAGTGTCTGATTCCAGAAATAGATCCTTTCTTAAGCTCATGTACAAATGATGATTCCAATTTCCACTTTGTAAAAGGAGAAAGTTGTGGAAAACTGCTACAGAATCATGGGAAATAGGAACTCCCTCCAGATGGAAGATAACATTAACTACAGGCAGTCCTTAACTACAGCCAGCCTTGGCTGGCATTTGCCTGATGTGTTCTTAGAGACCCCCAAAATCACAGGTTTTACACATTTCCACATGTAAAATGCTCCAGTTTCTATGCAGGTGGATCAATTTGCATTCCTCCCATTTACTTCTATTTCCTACCACCCACGGATAGGGAGCACACACATCCCTTCTTTTTTTTATAACTATCTTTTATGGCTTTTGAAAACGGCCTTTTATGGTCCCTTCTCTTCAGGCAATGCTATTTCTTCAGTCTTTCCTTGCCGTTATTCTGGAGCTTTGAACACTTTTCCATCTTTAACAGCTGCACATAAATAACGTGAAAAACCTTGTTTGCTACAGGAAAGTCAAGGGACTTTGCATATGGGTGCTTAAGACCATTAGGAAAATTTAGGAACTGCCCTCCTCTCCAGAGCACTTCCAAAATGAAGGCAGTTTGTAAGTTAAGAAGGTAACACAGAATTAAGAATCCATTTCAGGTGAGGCAGTTCAGGAGAACCTAAGAGGAAACACACCTCAATCTGTCTCTTTCTCTGCCTCCCGATGTGCCTTTGAAGAGCAGCAGTTCCATGATGTTCACACCACTCCTTGGGACCCAATCTGCATCCAAGCAGGAAATCTGTGGCCAGAGCACTGCACAGAGAGTGACAGGAGATGTGCAATCTGTTTGTGCAAGTGAAGGATTCTTTCTCCTACATGTGGGCATCTGCTTTATTCCAAGTATCTTTGTTGTATCCAAGTATCTTAATTAGAAAATAAAAGCTCAAAGACAGGCAGTCAATAAGCAGTATAAGAAATATTTCAGGACTTTCTCTGTGCATTATGTCATGGTAACTGCAATGAAGTCTGTTAAATGCTGCCCAAGATGACAAAAATAAGGATGAAACAGCATCTTGAGTTGCTGAGCAAATTAGACTCTCCTTGTAATCAGTGTTAAATACACACTTGTATCTTCTGAAGAGAAAACATTTTAACCTGAAGAATACCTTACAGGTATAATCAACCATTCAAGGCATCCTCCCTTTCAGGGACATGCATTTTTTTTTCCATTAGTCTTTTCATCTACAGAGTCAAAAATTTGACAGATTATAATTTTCTGAGAGCATCTCTTCTTTCACTCTTAAACATTTATCACATCTGAGAAACTCACAGGCTGACTGCATGTTATTACACCAAGAAGTTCAGGACAACAGAGTTATGAACAAGAAAACCACAAGGACATTCTCTTTTTTTTTTTCCATTTTAAGGAAAAAGTACAAAAAAATTCTACCTGAGAAATTATCCCCTATGATGTCATGGTTACTTTAGCAAGTGAATCGTGTTGGCAAGATTTTACATCTCTCTCTTCTTAACCAGGCAGAGCTAACAAAGTTACCATCCAGCTGAAGAGCCAGCCTGACAAGTTGTTGCTAGAAGCTGAATAATTTACTCCAGTGTTTCAGTGGCAGGAGAAACTGGAACTGAGAGGACTGGCAGGATTGCTGCTGCTAATTTCATGAACAGTTGGTATTTGTACACATTTCTTCTTTCCCTTAGAGAGAAGCCTCTGTTCTGTGAAACAGAAAGCTGTGAATAACCCCCATTTCTATCTACTTGTAGGAAAGCAGGGATAGCTGTAATTTTCTAAAAATCAGTCAAACCTTTTTCAGAGAGAACACAAGGACTGGGACATTAAACCAGATTTTTATTTTTTTTTCATGGGGACGCCATCCCAGCAGCATGCACCTTCACATTCTTAAAGAAGAAAAGAGCAAATTGAAAAATGTCCAATGTGGGATAGTTTCTCCTCCCACTCACTTAGTGTTACACCATTACCAGATACCTCCTAGATGTAAAGCAGGTGGTCACACGGGTTCTGTGCAACAGAAACATTCCACTCCCAAGAGCAATCTGTTGCACATGGTAGGGAATGTACCAGTCTCAAATCAAGCACATCTGAGGTACTCGTAACTCTGGTGTTTTGAAGTTAAACAGTCACACAACCTCCTTTGAAAAAAGAGGAGCTTCTCTGAGATTTTCCCATCCTAACCTTCTCTCAAGCTTGAGAACTGAACAGTCTGAAGGTTTTGATGATCCCAGGAATGTCGAAGCCACCTGGCCACTGTGTACATTTAAACAGTCAGCTGCCCGTAAGTCCACTGCAGTCCTCTCTACTCCCTTTGTGCAGCTTTCCCTTCAGGTTCCCTCCCCTCCAGTTGCCTTTCATCTCTCCTTTAACCGCTTGGAAGCAGCACGATGAAGGTGAAGAATTTTCTTCACCTGTTAACCAAAGGGAGGTAAATGTCTCCTTAGGAAACACGTGGGGCGTTACAAAGGGAACGGATGTCGACGCCTTTGGGCACCGGGAAATCACAACGTGACAGTTCTGGGGACAGGCTCTGTCAGCAGCCAGGGGTCAGTAGATTTGGATGACATCATCCCACTCATCAACAGGCCAGACTCCATTGTCCTGCACGTTGGAGGGGGAGCTCTTCCAGTCCCACGTCTTCACAGGCACCTTCCACTCCGGGCCGTAGTTGGCCTCCACGTACTGCAGGGTTTCGCAGGGCACGTGGACCTTGAGTTCCACAAATTCAGTCCAGCACAGAGTAAACTTGGGAAAGAGATACCTGTGCCACAATGAAAGGGCATGGTCACTGGGCAGAAGGCGAGAATGCACCTCTAAGTAAGTTCAAGGACAAAGCAAGCAGCTGCAGAAAGTGGCCACGGTACATTTATACTGTTTTTTCTCCTACACACTGGACAAGGATGTTAGCAACAGTAACTGGTGAATATTTGACTCATGTGCTTAGGAAGGAGCATTTCTAATTCTTTTGTTGCTTGTGCTCATATCATTCTGCCACCTATAGGTCAGTCCCTGCCTGTGCTTTGCCAGTTACAAATGGGATTTGATAGTTACCCTTTACAGAAAGGTGTGGAGAGGGTGACACATGCTTACAGCAGTGGCAGCTCACAGGTAAATTTCACAGCTCGACCACAATGACATCCTATAGAAGCATCAGAGTCGAGGTGTTAAAAAATACCAAAGTCTACCTACTACTCCTGCAGAGAATCATTCCCACTTCTCAAGTTCTGAAGGCTTCCACACGCAAAAAAAGTGATCCTACAATTCCTTTCCACAGGTTAAAATGAAACCATAAGCACTTGGTCCTTTTGTAAAAGGTTTGTGCATTTGTGTGATGAACTAGAACTGCCCCCTCCATGTTCTTGCAAGCATGAAGTTAATTTTATTTCTAAGCTCAGAGCAAACAATATGAGAAAATAAAAGCATTTTGCTTTATGCCTTAAGTGGAGGGAAAGAACAAAGTGATCAAGCATTTTTTGGATATATATCCAGACTACTGATTAAACTAAACTAAACTAAAAACCTACAGAATTAACTCACTTTAAGGATTAAAGCAAACAGTGTGGATTTGATTCCCAGACTCAGTTTTTGTAGATACTCATTCTCTGCTGGAGAGTGCAACTGTCCAGCATTAATTTTGCAAACAAGAAGCCTCCATTGCTGCAGCTCCAAGACAATATCAGGAGGATGCACATGCTTGTGTCAGGAATGCTGAGGAAGTGTTTGTGCACATGGAAATAAATGCGAACCACACAGCCAGACTGTGAGGGTTAGAAACCAGCTCTCCAAGGAAACAGAGGCTAAAAATGACTCTGAGAAATATTTTAGGGACTCAGTGAGAAATGCTTTAGTTCTCCACGCTTTAATTTAGATGTATAGAAAGTATGCCTGTGCAAATATTTAGCTTTCTGAAGAAAATACCTTTTGCCTTTCAGTTTTAATCTTAGAAGAGAACTACTACCCTTCTCTGTGATGATCTAGTAGCAATCAGCATCTCTTCCAATACTACATAGTCAGCTGGAAAGATTCCTTTTAAATTGTTAGAGTGGGTTTACGATTCAGCATGACCAAACAATCACTTCTCTTCTGACTGACCTCCTCATTTTTGCCTTCCTCCAAAATTCTGACAGGGCTGAAGACTGAGCAAAATTGAGGGTCATTCTGGCGTTGCACATACTCACATTAATCATGCCAAATGCTCTCACATCTCACAGTAACAAAAGCTGGATCTCTTTTCTCTTTTCTGAGGATGTGTTCGGAATAACACATGTCTGGAATTACATGGCTAAAGATTCTGAACAGCTACGTTCTGTCATGGCTCAGGGCCTTTATGGTGGTAAACAAGCAGTTTTTCCTGCTCCTTTTCTGTAGGCATTAAACTAAGAAACACCAGTTCAGAATTAGAGGCTTGGCCTCCTAATGTGCTATGGCTAAGCAAAGTTATCTGATTCTCATTGAACTAGAAAGCCGCATTTAGTACTTCTAAAAAGCTACCACCAAAAATAAGTACGAGGCTACAAGAAAAGGAAAGAGTTTTGTGAAAAGAGTTCCAGAAGAGCTGTAATATCCAATGATACAGAAGCTGGAGTCCAGCACACGGTCACATTTATCCCCTATTCTCATGCCTTGGACCAGTCATTATCAAAGGAACAGGGGAAAAACATCTCTCAAGTATCCAAGGTTTGATGCTACAGTGGAATTCTGAAGGAGCATGTCAACTCCATTGGCATGGAAACAGCAGCTGCAATTTAGATGCAACAGGAGCACAAAGAAAAGGAAAAGAATTTATTGGTCAGCTTGCTTTTCAGAAAGCATCACACAAGAAAATTAGAACTGCTGCTGCATTCTAAAAAAAAATACTCTGCTACACAGCACATTTTCTGTAGGGTATTCCAAGAGTTCTTCCTTTAGTCTATTTCTAACTGTGCCTTTTGAATCTGGTTATCAAAATATCTTTCCCAGTCTTTATTTATCACTTCAGAACAAAGATAACTAAGACAAGGATTTGGACATTATCTCCAGCTGGATGACAATGTTCACTAAATTCCCATTAGCTAAATATAAACAAATACATTTTGGGCAAAATATGAAAGACAATGAAATCCTGTGGAAGTCAACAAGGTTTTCAACTAGTCTGCAGCTATCTCCTTCTAAGTGAAGGTGGGTGGTGGAAATAAATCTAATTATCAAAACCTACATTCAGTTTTCTGAGTCGATCAGGAAGCTTGCTTGCTGATTTAACACTGAAAGGGGTGAAACAAGAAACATGGGATCCTATTCAAAATTCCATTTTCAGAACATGAACAGTAAGGCCTGCAGGAATCATCTGCGTTGCTGTCACAATGCTACAGCCAACCCAGTATTCCAAAGTGTTACCCCAAAATCCCAGATTGTGGGTTTTACTGTGCAAGGAGAGTTGAGGCTTTTTGCCATAATAAGTCTTCATCAAGATAGCTGTCCAGGGATTAATCTTCTACTGCAAAATTAGTTTGTGCAATAAACACTGTTTTACAGACTTTTTCTCGTCTTGGGTGTTTATGTAACTGGGAGCCTGTCACAGTCAGATAAGATCTGCCTGATACATGATATGCCAGCCCTGCTTTTGATTTCACAAGAGATCTGACATTTACTCTCTAGTAAGGCACAGGGCTGCTCTCTCTCTGCTTCACTGGTCTCAGAGTGCAGAATCTCCACTGATTCCCCTCTGACATCCACATTTCCACAGACTTTCCCAGGCAACAGCACACAAAATGCCATCAGTAAACACTAGCCTGTTCAATTTCTTTCCTCTTAGTGGTACAAATCCTGCTCTTACTTAAATTTCTTGCCCGACTTGGCCTGAGTTCCTCCATTCCATATGTGGTCATCCTCTTCATAGAAGAAAAAAATATCAAGTTTCACATCATCTTCTCCCTGAAAAGAGAGTTCCAAGCTGTCTTCCACCTGGAAGACAAAAATACACATAAAAATACAAAGCAACTTATGTCAGCAGAATACAAAATTTATTTTCATCAGACATACAGGGTGACTTCTATTCTAATACACTAATTCTGCATTATTTTTAAACTTATTAAACACTTCTGCAACTGAACTCAAA
This sequence comes from Oriolus oriolus, assembly GCA_013400235.1. Taxonomy (NCBI): domain Eukaryota; kingdom Metazoa; phylum Chordata; class Aves; order Passeriformes; family Corvidae; genus Oriolus; species Oriolus oriolus. The sequence continues at coordinate 47,177 of VXBT01004397.1, forward strand.
GTTACAAACTGAGAGAAAGACACACATGAAGTAAAATGTTCATTATCTATGTACCTTGCCAAATTTGTGCTTCAGTGGCAACCCTGCTTTCTGGAAGGCTGGAATGATATCTGCTTTGTAGTCCCTTATAAAGATTCCCAAATCCACATCTTTGCTGTGAGGAATGACATTGCACTGTCTATACCAGCCTTAGGGGGTAAAAAATAAAACAGAAAAATCTCAAACTAGTTAATTCAGGAACATGAATCCAACAGAACAAAAGCAACACAAAAATGAACTGTCCTAAGATCACCAGGCAGAAGTCTTTGGCTGAGGCCATAAACAAGTATTACTGCACTTATAGTCATCTCTCTGCCCTCAGAAAGCCAGGAATGCAAGAGAGAACAGAGATAAAATACTTTCATTTTCCTAATTTAAATGTAATTATATTAAAAAAGAAATTCAAAAAGTTCTTTATCTGGGCCCAAATCTGATCAGCAATGAACAGTTACGGGGCCACAGCTGTGCTTCTGATTTGCAGCTATTGTTTTATACTGCACCCAAAATGTTAATCATCTTTCAATCACTACTGCAAAGCAGAAAGACAAGAAGTGGGACACCTGTTTTTGTTTCATTAAGGCAACTTTTAGTAACTGTTCATTCAGAAAATGATTTTCCCTAGGATTAAATAAATGCAAGCCAAACGTGCACACCTGAGTTTTCACAAAACTGTTTCAGTAACAAAAGAATCCTCACCAGTGATAAGACACTACTTCTACCTTCAGCAGAACTGGAAACTTGCATTACCTACTCTAATGGACTGCCGTTTTATTAAAAGTTTGTTTTTGAAAGAAAGTAAATAAACGTGGACTGTATTTCATAAGTCAGTGATAAGCATCAGATTGCATGGGAAGAAAAACAGGGTTAGAGTGTGCACGGACAGCAGAAATGTGTGCTCATCATTGCGCTTTCCAACTGGCACTTCAGTGAATTCCAAGTCACACAAATTAGGGAGTTGATTACTTTGTAGCAGTGATGAATACAACACAGGTAATTGCTAACAACACTAAATGCTTCACTGGAAATTTGCCCAGCATCTCCACAGCTCAGATTTCTAAAGAAAAAGCTTTTTTACAGGAGCAAAAATGCCTATTTCAGCACAGTTATTACCTCCCAACCCAGTATGTTTGGCCTCTGCTGACATCACAAGCAGATAGAGGATGAAGTGTTTAAAGTTCCAGATGAGCTTAAAAATGCAACACAACACAAATGTTTTACCGAGGCATGTTCCACTGCTCAGCCAGAACTTTACTCCCAAGTTATTCAGTGTCAGGGCAGCCAGATGAAGCAAGGATTTTGCCTTTTTCCTGAATTCCACTGCATCAAGAGAGGCATCATCAGGATATAGCTGCAAGGCAAGAGTAAGCAAGTTACTTGTCCCTTCATTTTTCTCACTGTCCTAGGAGAAAACGATCTTTAAAAATTTATTTAACTAATACCTGTTTTCACATACACAGCCCATTTTCAGAACATGCACTGGAATGACAAGTTAAAATTAAAACTCTGAATCATCAACCTTCCTTTTTTCCCAAATCATCAGAATGCAAATTCACAGTAGACTAGAATAAGAAAATATGTATTAGACACTGATACTCAGCACTTGGCAGCAACATGGGTGAGCCCTTGTTCTGCATATGGTGAAGCCAATTCCCGGAGTCCAAGGGGAACACAGGGACAGAATCAGTCCCTGCCAGCACATCAAGGCTTTTCCAACCTCCAGAACTTCATGATTAATTTATTTGGCGCCACCAAGTGTCAGAATTGGGCGCTGAGTTTTAAGGAAAACTGCCAAGGAGAAGAAACGGTGTGAACACAAAAATCTTCTAGACACAACTGTATCAAGGTCTGCCGTCCATGCAAAGCCACAACCAGCACGGGAGGCTGGGCAAACATTACCAGTTCTAATAAAGGAACAAACAAAGGAACACTCAGCTTTGTGATGGATTCCTTTAAGAGCTCTTGGGCAGCAAGCAGCTGAAATGAACTTCTGAAAACAGGTGCTAGCTGCTTATCTCAGTGTTAAACCTCCAGCAAAGTTCATTTATGGGCACATTTTCTCTGCCTGTGGTGATTTCTGCCTGGAGGCTGAAGTGGAACATACCTTCCTGTCTTTCACATGTGAAGGGACAACACATGGATGTCCTTGTGACCATCCTGCTACACAAATAGGGATCTACAGCCTACTAGACTGAACAGGAGTGGTCCTCCCTTTCCCCAACACCTAAACGACTGAAGAATGGAGCCTCCAGCATCCTCTTTCCCCTTCCACGAACTCAGAGATGGCTCAGATTCAGTGGCCTGACTCTGACTCCACAGTCTTAACTGTGAGCTCTCGGTCAGTTTATATCTCGTGCCTTTTTCGACTTAGTACAAAGTGCTCCCCACACTGCATCAGAGACTTTCTATCTGCTAAATCAGGTAGCAAAATTCTAAAAATAATGCTCTGAATAGTGGTGAAAACATTAGCTTACACAGTCAGAAAAGCAATTAAATAAGTCACTTTGGAATGTGACCGTTTCAAATAAGCCAAATGAGGAGCATGGAACTGCAGGACATGGTTCAAAAAAACGTAAAATGAAACACTACTCAAAACTTTTGAGAACTGCCATAAGAAAAGTTTTCAGCCATGGAAATACACAAGATCTTAGTTTCATTTACATGAGATCCATTTGAGAGTAAGGGTGTATAAGAACTATGGATATGCTGGCTCCCTCTTGGAAAAAAATGTGCCCACAAGTGAAAAAAAAAGGCCACGATCATCAGGTAAAGTTTTGCTTTCATTACTGACAGCTCTGTGGAAGGAGAATCAAGGGCTGCATTTAGCTTTGCGCATGTGAACAGTCCCACTTAGGTCAAAAACCACCAGTGAGCTGTTCTTAGGTTTGGGTCAATCAGTGAAAACACACATTTCATCTCAGAGACACCACCTGGTTACCACTAACCTGAAAGAAAGCCCGAGCTTCTCTGTACCTACATTCAAGAAATCTAGAGTGGGACATCTCTTGTAGAAAACTGGACGGATTTTTTGGAATTTGAACTTTTAAGTCATCAATGGAAACAAGCAGAAGTTCTGGCCTGCATGGAAAGAAAGATAACACATGACCCCATTTAATTCCTTTACAAACCACATGGCACTTTTTCCTTTAACTCGGGTTATAGTCTTAATGCACTACTGGCAGTGATTCTGCTGTCCAAATACAGCCAAAAGCAATTATAAACAAAAAAAAGCAACAAGAGCTTCAACAAATTCCCCATACATTTCAAATCTTTGTTTAAAAAGAATTCCTACACCTCCAAACCCCAAGTTAGTTTGTCAGATCACCGATTGCTTTACTGACTCATGACTTGAATTTGTTCAGAGATGTTGTTCAGTGTTTTACAAAATTCAGCCTATTTGGTTGTTGTTTAAGCATGAGATGCACTTAAGAATCAAATTTTACCCTGTACTTTGAGGCTATTTGCTTTTAAAAATTAAGAACTGTTTAGCCTTCACAGTGATTGAAGTGAGATTATTTAACAGCTTACACAGTTTACTTCAAACGTGTAGGCACATAACCCATACAGATTCCACATTTTAAAAGGATGAAAAGAACGGGATCAAATTAAGGAAAAAAGCTAAACAGATTTATTTTGACCTGTGAAATGTCTCAATATTTTTCTTATTTTCTCAGAAATTATGTTCTCAAAGCCTGCACTTTGGGTTCTGAATCATACATGAGCTGAATTTTATAACCTGCCTTCAGGAAGGATAGCAGTTTTACACACAAAGGAAGTTATTTTGGGCGTGCCATGAGGACTTTCTCCTTCCCCTGTTGTGAACTCACTTTTCATACGCTCCAGGGTAGCGACCAAAGTGGAGTTTCCGGAAAGGCACAAACTTTCTGTCCATGTGCTGCTTGAGTCTCAGGGGCCCGTGCCAGAGGAAGTTGCCACTCCTCTCATAGAAGACCACCAGGTGAATGGCATGAGATGCCAGTTTGAATATGTAGTGCAAGGGAATTTCCATCCCAGACAGGTCATCCATCCCATCCAAGCGGGGATCCTTGTTTATGATCTTTAGCCACTGGAACCCCATCTTCTCAGCAGTTCTAAAAAGGCCCACCTGAAAATGAGGGAGGCAGGAGGCAGAGCAGGCTAAAGATTAGAGAAACCAAAAAGGAATGCTAAATGCTTATTATTAACTCACACCATTCCCCATATTTACTTTTTAATCAGACATAGGCACAAATGAATCAAAAATTTCTAAGCGCTTGAAGACCACAAGCAATTCCAAACGCCTTCTTTCTTTGTCTTAAATGCTGTCCTTCAAACTATAAAATAAAACAACAAATAAAGGTTGCAAGCCATGCTTGGATTAGTTTTGTTCCTTGCACCCTACCCTGCATTCTCAAACTATTCACTAAAATTATTCTTCTACAAAACTTGGTGTACCTAAGTCCTTAAATAACAACACCACTAATACAAAAATGATTACTCCAAAACCTTCTTTTGTGGGGCAAATAAAAATCTCACCAAACACTGAGCACTGCACTAGGTAACAGGCCTTCATATTTCTATAAATAAAGGGAATTAAATTCTGGCTGATTTAAAAAAAAAAGAATCAAACAGCATCTGAAGAACCTTTCAACTGCCCCCTTTGAAATGTTTTGCATAAGTATATCAGCTTCTCCTCTGAATGATACAGAAATTATCACTGGGACACAAAGCAGTGGGGAGATGGTTTTATATCAGTGTGCTGCCACACAACTTTATTCTCAGTTTCTTGAATTCCTTCACAGTTATGGGTAAAACAACTTCCTGATCAGGTCCAGAGTGACACTCCTCTTCACTCAAGTTCTTCAGTAAAATAGTCACAGACCATTTCAATGTATCCTGATTCTTCTAATTAAAAAAAATTATATATATGTATGTATAAGAAAAAGCTGAAAAGCTGTTTGCCACTGATATCTTTAGTCTGTAGAAATTAATAACTATTTCCAGATTACACTTAATTGATGAAATAATCCTGGATTCAATTTTGTCCTTCATCATGTGCTACACCTCTATTTGTAACACACTCATTAAAAAATGTCCTAACACCATAGAGAAGCAGAAATACCAACACATTAAGTGAAATAGCATTAAGTACAAGCGTGTGCTAAAAGAAATGTAAACCAGCAGACTGTGATAATTTTTCCAGACTTGTCACGTCAATACCTGCATTTTCTTCTTCATAAGTCCCAAAACTCCAGATTTATAACAGCTGCACCTACATTACAGGCTCGAGGCTCTCCTCCTTCCCTTCTAACAGACCTTCTTTCTTTCCTTTTGGCATGGACACTGACTCCAAGTGGTTTTTTTGAATATTGCAGACAGCTTCTAAAAAGTTTCAGCTATAAACGACTCTCAATATATCCAGGCTAGTAAATGGGTAACTTTTACTTTAAAACAAAGTTTTCTCTGCCTAAAATATTACCACCCCATGAACTCAGATACAAACATCAAAGCATTAAGTCACAACATCAAAGAACTGCTGAACGCATTAAAATACACAAATGTGAACTGAAGACAGGCACTTACTTCATGTTTCCACGTTTTGTCCAGTAGTGCAAAGGTAGTGAAGTCTCTTGGAGCACAGAAGTACTTGCATTCTGGGCTGGGGCCATCAGGAGAGCTTCTGATCTGCTCAATGTCTTTATCAACCAGTCCCAGAATCAAAGGGTCGATCAAATACACTGGAATATTGTGACTGGATATTAATCCTAGGAACTTCCTAACCACGTGCTGTTTGACAGAGGACAGAAACACCATCTTTGCATTAAAACTCTTTGACAGAAAGAAAACTCAGCCTAATGAAACAAGGAAATCTTATCTCAGTACATCCTCTGAGTGTACATTTCATTTCCACAAACGGCTGTGAGACTGAGTGAGAAGGTAAGATCAAGTGCCACACAGAATTTGGAGTCTGGTCTACCCAGGGGTCTCAACACTTCATTAGGGGTTAAAAGCTGTAGCAAGAAGTTTCTGTGCCTGATGCAAGGAGCTGTTAACTTGATTCAGTGGAGAACATTAATCAAGCACATTTAAAAGTCCATGGCACACACAGAAGCCATTTACAGCAGTCACAGTCACCCTGCTACTTAAATGTATTCAACTGTAACATATAAATTTAATGATTTTAAACCTCTGGCTTCAGAGAGGTGTGAAAATACGAGGACAGGATGTGGGTCAACAACAGAGCTTTGGCAGCAATATTACCTGTTTGGTACAGGCAGAAGCAAGGCCACCCTCATAGTGATTTCAGCTGCATGGAGCTGAAAGGTAAGTGACGTGCTCGTATTACTTCTGTGACTAAAACTGGCACACCAGACTGATGAACAGCAAAAACATCTGTGCAAAAGTACCTACTTCCCCTTCCCCAAGCCCTCACTACTCCAGGAAAACAGATGCTTTCATCTGAAACTTAAATAAGTTACAAAAACATAAATAATGGTAGAAAGACATGGCCTTGATGTCAAGGCACCAAGAGAAATGTGTCCAAATTTAGTATTTTGGACACATCACTGCAGGGACTCTGAGGGAAAGCCCGGAGTGCAGTAGATTCCTGGCAGGATCATGGAGCATCCTTCATCACTAATGATCTCAGAAGAGCAAATTAAACCTTTAGGAGAACTCTGCCCACAGACTGGAAGCCCCCTGTGACCATGACACTTCACACCTGGTAGGCAGCTCCGAGGGGTGTCACCTCCAAGAATAGCAAGGCATTCCTGGCACAAGCGAGCAGTCCACAGAGCAGCTGGTTTGGATTATTTCCAGGGACAGCTCTTAACCAGAGCACCTTCCCTCTTGCTCAGCAGAAACCAGGCCTTTAAATGGCCATTCTGCTAATTAGCAACATTATCATGTTGCATTCAAACCGAAAGGCAGCCAGCTCCCAGCACATCCTTCTCCTTAACCATCTGTGCTGTTTCTCCACTGGGAGATCAGTTAACAAAAGTCTTCTGTGAAACTGTTTCCAAACAAATCCTAACTACAAATACGATAACGGAGCTTCCGATTCCCTGGGGTGGGTGTTTTGGTTGCATTCAATCTTGCAAGCCTGAAGCAAGACACAACAAATATATCCCATTTCAAGCACTCCCAGCACTGGTCATGAGGGCTGGAATGCAGCAGCTGGTGAATGCTGAAATGTGACATTTTCCTGCTTGGGAAGAGCTTTACAACCCAGCACAATCGGGCAACACAGAACAGTGACCAGCAGGTTAAACACCTGGAGTGGGCAAAGGAGGACTGTGTGACCCAGGACCTTTTCAGACCAACAAAGAAGCTGCATGGCAAACCAGCCAATCTTTTCCATAGTCAGTCTGAAAAGACACGAAACCCTGGATCAACACTTCTGTCTCAAGAAGAACAAGTGTTCCTTCCGGAAACATTAGCACGAGTAAGCACCGCACTAGCAAAGGTTGTGAAGCTGTAACTGTTTCTCATGTTTACTTTACCCTCCTGTTTTGGATACTCTCTTTACTGAGCAAAGTTATGAAGTGTATCTCTTTGCCTTTCAAAGCAGAAAGTGCCCAGTGAGGAGAACTGGACCCTGAATTGGCAGTTCCAAGTGCATTGTCTCTCTGAGACTCGTGGAAGAGCTGTATGACCCCCGTGACACTGTACATACCCATCGAGTGCTGTCTTGGCCTGACTGGCTTCCTCTGACTTTGGAAAAAGCTGCTCCATTCTATTAAAAAAAAAACAAAACAAAAAGAAGGGGAGGAGGAAGGAGAAAGAAGAGAAAAACCCCTGAAGTTTCAGTTGAATCCTTGCTTTCTTAACATGACATTCAGGGGCATTTATCCACTTTATGGTTATGGCTGGGGTTATGCCTCTGGTCACTCAGCTACAGCACTGAATGTGAAATCATAAACAACTGCTCTGGCTTAAGTATATTTAGAAGGACAACCCAAGCCTCAGGGACCTCCAGACATGCAAGGATTGCGTGGTGAGGCCTCCAGTTTCCAAGTCAATGCGCCAGCAAACGTAAAATAGGAGGGTGACAAACCCTGCAAGGCAAATACCACAGGGGCAAAGGCAGCAGGACTGTACCTCGGTCTTCCCAGGTGTAATCCTAGACAATTCAATGTTAAAGACAGCATATTCACGTGAGAGAGTCAAGGCAGCTCATGGCTCAGCTTTTGGCTTTTCAAAAGCACAAAGAATTTCTCAGTTGTTGTTTAACAGTCAGAAACGGTGAGAAGGAAGTCGAAAACTGCAGCAGCACCCGTCACTGACACTGCCCGCACTTAATAAGGAAAGAAAAGCCAAAAAACGAGTCAGGACGCTTTGAAACCTACACGGTTCTTCTGCAAAAATTAAAGGAGTTCCTTTTCTGAGTCGGGGTTGCAACTGTAAACTATGAAGCCACCAGAGGATTTAATTCACTGTAACATTCACCTCTTTTGCTGTTACGGAAAAATCACTCGCCTGAACATTACAGGTCAGCTATAAAAAGAGGAACAAACAGCAATTCCAGCTATAAAAGCAGGATTCAATCTGTGACATCCGGCACATTAAGAGCACTGGGTCACAAAGCGCTAAGACGACTGCAGAAAAAGTTGCGATTTCTCTCCGCAACACCAGTGTCGGAAAACCTGCAGCCAGCAGATGCTGCCTCCCCCTTCAGCAGAGCCCTCAGACAGAGCTCGGTTTGACTTCGGCGTCAATAAAAATCACCGAGGAACGACAGCTGAGGGTTAAAAGCCGTGGCGGCTCAAAGCTGGCGGGGGCATCATTCCCTCCAGGAGAAATCAGATGCCCGTAGCTGACACAGTGACTTGGATACCAGGCTGGGCACTCAAACCCGACTGTACCCCCGTCACCAGACGCCGGCCTGGGCTCCCCGCCCACCCTGCAGGCATTCCGAGCGGCTCCAGGGAATTCCGGCGGCGGGATGAACGCCCACACAGCGCTCCGCCGGGAAACGCAGCCCGGCGCGGGGCAGCGCCCTCCCTCTCTTACCTTCTGCGACAGGTAGAACTTGTAGTAGCACAGCTGGAAGAGCAGGAAAACCAGGCTGGTCAGCGACAGGAGCGCCAGGACCACGTTCCTGTTGATTTTCTGCATCAGCCCCGGGGCGCTCCGGGAGCC
>VXBT01004397.1:59288-84252 GCA_013400235.1 Oriolus oriolus
TTAAGTAGGCAATAGTTCAGCTTTCTGACATTTTCTGGATCCCCAGTACTGGTTCCTAACACTTTAGTCCCAAACCTTTGCACTACCAGCACCCAGGCCCTAAACAGCAGAAGGTAGCAAACCCAGTACAATCTAATGCTCACAAGCTTCTGTGAGTAGTAGCTACACAGAAAAACAAAAACATTCAGCAACAGAAGTGTTGAACAGACATTACTAGGCAACATTGTTTAGGCTGCTCGTTGAACCGCCCGATCCATTTTCACTCTTCTGAAGAGTTTTCACAGCACTTGGCACCTGCAATCCAGTACTGACTGTGAGCCCACCACACCAAATCTGGGGGGAAAAAGAAAGGAATCTGCATTATGAACCAAACATGTCTCCCTCCTCCCATCTCACAATTAACTGGTACAAACACAGCTGCATGTCTTCTGTCACAGCACTCTGTAAACCATTCTGATCACAGACATGCTAATTTTTAAGTCCATAAAGTCTAAGATGCTTCACATACTATGCTGCATAACTAAGTTTATAACTAAGACCTAGTACTCAAACCACTTGCTCCTAACTAGAAAAATTCTTTGAAGGCCAGTGTGCCAGCAGCAAGTAGAGTGACAATGAAAAGCAACTCTCTCACTATGCTCCTGTGCCTGAAAGCAGTGCTTATTTCTGCCATGTCATGCTGAAATTATGTCAGAATAAACATATTACTAAAAAAAAAAGTATTCAAGAAGCTCCAGAGGCACAGGTGCCAGTGACTTCTATTCTACACATGAAAGAACACTGTATTTTCATGTTTATAAATAAGTCTGAGAGCTGTAATTAAGCAGTTTGTCATTTTTACTTGTCCTGTTCAGTCAGTAAGGCTGCTGTCATTCAGTGTCAGGGGCTGCCTGTGTGAGGTGCAGAGGGATAGCCTGAATTTTGGCAAGCAACTGTTTCCCCAGATGACTTGGGAACTGAATTTATATGAGCCAGCCTTTGCTATGCTAGGAGAAGGCCAGCACAAGTATCCCAGCAGTTCTGAAGCTATCTTTGTCCCCCTGTGCTGAAAAGGATCAGCAAGGCAAATAAACAGCCATGAAAAAAAAATCTAGACCTGTAAAAATCCCAGGCCTACACACCCTGCTGCCAAAGCATGATGCACTTGGTGGCACTTACAACACAGCTGAGACCTCCAAATTTAGCTAAACAAATTACTTAAATCATTAAAGGAAAACTAATACTAACTATCCTTCTCATGTGCATTTTGAGCAAGGTTTGAGCCTTTAACACTGCAAAAAGTTGTTGCCAATTAGCTTAGAGCCACAAAAAAGGTTATGCAGAGCATTGAACTGACTGGCAAGAAAATCCCACTGAGCTTTTAGAGGTGTGAAAGCTGGGGACTTTTTTTCACTGGGAAGCATCTGGTGCTGTTGTGTCCCACGACACCTGCTCTGAGGCTCAGAGCATCCTGTTCTGCAGCAGTTCGGATCAATTACTGCAGAAGGTTCATCAGCCATTGCGATGTGCTTTTAATTTCCTATACACAAATTTAATGACTTCTGTTTACATAGCTGAGACATCCAGGTACAGAGTCCTGCTGGGGTTCTACTGTAAGCACCACACGAAATCCAAAGGAAAACAGTTAAAACACTTTTAAAAATTACTAGTCAGCCAAACCAAGTGCTTCCGGTTTCCTTCCTTTAAAAAAAAAAAAAAAAAAATTAAAACTGAATTCAGTGCTAGGAACTGCAACATTTTATAGATACTGACCATGAAGCCTGGTAGCAATGGTTGGGTGAACTTTGTTCTGAAGGTGTGCAACAGAGCCTTTGAGTTTGCATTATAAAATGAGAGCTGACCTGAGAGAGAGAGAGAGAGGGAGAGAATGAGAGAGAGGCAAAACAACTTGAAATTCAGCTTAAACATAGTTTAAGCTATGATGCTGTTGCTGTCTAACTTGTACAAAAAAATTGATTCACTTCCAGGACACACTAAGTGCAGTCCACAAGAGTGAAAATTCACTATTTTCAGTGAATTTCAGGAGCTCTGACACACAGATGAACTCAGGTCATTTGACATGACAAGCACTTAGGGTCTGTGCTGTCATACAAGACTGGATCAGCCTGGAAGTGACGCACTTCTTCAGCCTTGTACTGCTCCAGCTCAACAGAAACAGTAACTAACTCCCTTTGTTGAATCTCCTAAGGGTATAATTTACCTCCATCAAAGTCGCAGTATACTCCTATTCTGTCTGGGACAGGTACATCTAGAGTCTTTGCTTTATTGTTATGCTTCGCTGAGAATGTGGTTTGCAGCCAGTTGTTGATGTGGATGCACCAGCTGGAATTAGTCTTTCCCAGCTGGTCAAACTTCCCCGGGTTTCTGTATGTTACTCCCACGCTGTAGGATTTGCAGTCCTTCTGGGCTCCCACCTCCCAGTAATGCTGTCCACTTTCAACAGCAGTGTCTCCTACCAAAAGGAATACATTTAATTATAACTCAGCATAATTAATTACAAATGAGTGTACCTTACACTGCTGCCTTCCTAATAGTGTCTTCTCAATTTCATTTTAAGGCAAAGAAGTAAAAAAATTTGAACCATAAGTAATAAGAAAATTGTACAATAGAATATAAATATAAAACGGAATAATGAGACTGTATTTACCAATGTTCATTACAACAAGATATGTTTAACACCAATTTATGTTTAAAGGCAGTGAATGTCAGTCACTAAGAGCTTTGTAATAAACAGCAGAGTTGAAGACACAAAATTCTGGTGTTATACGGGCAAACCGCTCCTGGCGGGACAACGCTGAGTACACAGCCTTGAACAATCACAAACTTTCCCTCTAATTCTTGCCTGATCTGCCCTTTCCTAACGGAGCAAACAAGTTCAGCTCACCCAGCACTGTGTAGGATTCACCAGCAAAGCGATCCCGGCCGCCCCTTGCCGAGGCTCTTGGGCTGTTAGTGGATCTCTTCGGAGACGCTGTGTTGCTTCTAAAGGAGAGACGAACCACTGAAAACTTGGACACAGCTACACAAATGCACACTCAGGTGTCCATGAGGTGCCAGACACACACAAACACTCTTGAAATGACACATTAGTTCATGCCTCTTAACAGCATGCACGCACAAGGGCTGAGGTGACAGACAGAAACAAAACATACAGAATGTTGTAAAAAACAAGTTCAGAGGCAGCTGAGAACGGAAACAGAGCGGGGAAAAAAAGCAGATGTGTGGCACGTGGTTTGAATGAAACACTTCAGGACGGGGAATATTCTAATGAGCAATCAGTTGTATAAAAGAATAATTTTAAACTAATGAGGTTTTTCAAACTTCTTTTTTCACCTTGGTTAGGCCCTCAGAAATAATTACCAATAATTTAACCATTAAACCAAGTGAAGGCTATCTGCAATATTCCTCAGTAGACAGAGAATCACATCTGATTACTATTTTAAAGGCAATCAGTAGCAAAGAATTCTAACTTCTCAGAAATAGCTGTGCAGTTCACAGTTTAATTTAATTGACAAAAACCCCAAAAAAGTACAACGTCAGTCTCTGAGATACACTTGAGAGGTCATTTTCAATTTCTCATCCTCTGGAGTACATCACACATTAGCCTTGAAAGAAATACCACCCAGAGAAGAGTCCTCTCTCCAACTTCTCCTTCAGCTACGACTTGGTAAAGCTACTTGCTACTTTCATGTCTGTTAATACAGCGAAGTTCAGCTTGTTTTCTTTCCAATTCATCCATGATTCTCAAAAACCATTTCAGAAAGGCTTAGAAAATGTCCCTTTCGCCTATTACCATCATGAAAATAAAGTCACACAGGAATCAAAAGCTAAGTGATATTAAGCTCCCATATGTAAGTATGCTAGAATCTAGTCGATGACCAAGTTTGTTTCATTGCCTTCACAGAAGTCTACAAAAAAAAGTCACTGATGAAAAAGCAGTTTACTTGAGCATCACCATTTGGCGTGTAATAGAAGACAACTATGCTTCCAAATTGCTCACAAGAGCTACATGAAAGGGTAAGTGTACATTGTGAAGGTGAACCACATCAAGTGCTTTTGGATTTTGTAAACATGGGGGATGCTGCAGTTTACTTACCAAAGGAAAATGTTAGCAAGTGACAGCATGAAAAAAAAAAAAAAAAGCAAAGCCAAGAATTAAAGCATAATTTCAGAGGGAGGCACTCTGCAGATTCCACCCTGCTTCATCTGCATCAGACATCATCCACTCACATTCCCAACAAACGCTGCTGGAAATTTTCTATTACACCCAGTACAAACGGGTTATGCAGAAAGCAATGTAGCAATGTGGCCATTTAGAGAATCACAGTAAGAAAAATGCAGGCACTTTGCTAGAATTTTCTCAAGGTTAAGAAAGCATTAAAAGCTTCTTGGTATAATTTATTTTGTTGAAGTCTGTAAATGGCCACTGCATGTGCTTTGTCCTCTCAAAATTTAATAGCCTTTATCAGTTCAGAAAACTGCATTGACTATTTGACATAAAAGCCTCAAAAAAACAGTTGCTCAGGCTTTTTTCCCCTCCACAGTGCTTAAGTCTCCCTTCCAATGGAAGGCAGAAAATGTCATAGCAGGAAGTCAGTTCCGTGCCCATTTTCCAGTAGAGCACATTTCCTTATTAGTCAGTCACTGACACATTTCTCCCAATATTCAGTGGCCAGATATTCTTGTCTCATGGTTTAGGACTGTTGCCTACAGCACTGCAATTAGCCCCTGTTTTCTCATCCATTTCAGCAAACAGAACATACTCCAAATAAGATGTATTCTCTTCTGGAAAACAAAGGTCAAGGAATGAGATCAGAAATTATTGAGAGGCTTTTTTCTGGTCTAGTAAATTAAAGATAATTAAGAATTTTGTTGCCATCATGTGCTTCCAACCCTTAAAAACCGCACATTTGTTGTTTAAAGTAACTATACTGCAATTTTTTTCCCCACCTCCCAAGGAACCAGCTCCAAATTTCTCCTCTAACACAGACATCTCACAGATGTTTTTTGGAGGGAACAAAAGCCTCCTACAAGAACAAAGCTCATCTAAATCCCCTGCTAGAAAAAGTCAGTCTGAGATGCAAAGCTGAACAGGTGACCATGTCCTTCTACCAAAGCAGAGCCAAGAACTAGGGAAGCTCTCTACTAAAAGCTACAAAGAGAAGCGAAGCTATAAGATTTCCTGAGCTGAGCAAGCAGAAGCATCTCCAAGACACTTTAAAAACTAAGTTTAGCAGAAATTGCTATACTTTGTGTAGTAGAACTACTGACACTTCATGGCTTCAAGAGCTGATTTTGCTTTTTACATAAGCTTTTCTTTACTCCTGATTTCGAATCAGAGATAGATCCACCTAACAGACAAATATAGGGGAGTAAAACCTGTAAGAAATTAGGACCCTGGGCATTTCTTTTGGTCCCACAACTTCTAAACCAACAAAAGAGAGCAAGAGATCAAAAATGGGAGAACTAACTTCTCAAAAAGGTGTTTTACCAGAAAAACAATTTTAAAAAAGTGACATTAAAAAACCACAACAGCACAAGGAATAGGAGAATATTTTACCTAACTTCACATCTCAAAAAAGAGGTTTTCTCATTCATACAATTGGTTCTGCAATTAGAATGGCCATGAAGCTTTTAACACATGCCATCATGCTTCATCCTCTTCAAACATGTAAAACACTTACTTCTTACCCTCTGATGTCTAGTGACAGCTACAGCACAAGTTCAGAAGCAAAGAGGTTTTCAGATTCAAAAATAAGAACAAAAAATTATTTTAAAGTTCTCAGAAAGGAGATCTTTACCATGTTTGTAAAGAATGTGCCAAAAGACATTACAGACATCAACATGTCTGTAAATAACAGGGATCTTTGGATCAATATTAAAATACATGATGCCCTTCCAACCATTGCAAATCTCGAAAGACTCTCTTCCAGTCACTGGAGAATATATATATAATCTCTGTGAATCCTGTCGCACGTGGACACGAAGGAACACACAGAGCCAGTATCAGGTGAAAGAGAAAATGAGCAAAAGCTCCCGGGCCAAAGGGCCCGCTTCTTTATTTTATACACTTCTAAAAAACCCCATGGATTGGAGAGTGAAATTACCACCCCTCAACCACATAGGTCAAAGGAGAAATCCATCAAATTTCTCCGCCTTAGGAGAAAGAATGAAAACATCCAGGCACCGTTAGCATAACATGGCTTATGTTTACAGAAAGTGCGTGAGAACTCTAACTACAGAATTAAAAACATTGAAGAACTGTGAAAAGCAAGGCAACAAATCCAAATTAAACTGCAAAATAACTTCTAAATGTGCAGGTGCACTGTTACTGATAAAGGCTATTAGATTTGTTTCTCATGACATCAAGCGAAGGAAAGTAGCACAGATTCTCAACAAAACTAGGTGCTAGATCCTAGGGATAAGAGGTATATTATCACCTTCTATTGCTCTTCAGCAGAGGATTCTGGCCACTGTCGACAGAAATAAGTAGTCATTAAAGAGCTGTTCTACTACCACAGCCAATCATCCTCATTTTTAAAATGCCAGTAGAAGTTATTCTATCATGCTTCTGGCAATATATGCCTAGGCAGAATGTACTTGTTCATAAATTATCTCAAGCTGTGCATGTGGAAAGCCAATAAATTGTGGCTGAGGGAGAAGCCACTTGTGTGGACCCATTCCCACCAAGTATCCCCAAAGCCCAAGAGGTGAGGCACAGACTGGGAGTGGGGCCACGGGCTCTGTACAGATCCAGCTGAACAACAGGCTCACAGCTCTCCAAGTGAGGGAAATACACACAGCAGGACAGGCTGAGGGACACCTGAGGGAGCTCTGCAGAAAAGCCACTGAGAGTTTGGGAAGCAGAAGCTGACAACAACAGTGCCCTGCACCCTCGTGGCAGAGGTGGTCAGCCACACCCAGCCTCTAGCCACAACACAGGGACCAGGAGCCCAAGGCAAGTGACTCCTCCTTGCCTTTTGGCAGCTGTCAGACTGACCCTGAAGCCCTCCTGTGTCCAGGTGTGGGCTCCTTGGATTTACACCCTGACGTACCACAGCAAGTCCTGTGGAGAGCCAACACCACAATTAAGGGTCTGAGGCACAGAAAGACAACTGGGTTTGCTCAGCCCAAGGAAGACAAAAACCAAGCGCTATCTTTAATGAGGTAACAGGAAGGGGAGCAGGGATGATCAAGCCAGGCATTCCTCAGAGGGGGTCACACCAATGGCTCAGAGGCACCCGGGACTCACTGCACCACAGGGAATCCCACTCAGGTACCAGGATATTCCTCCCCTCCCATAAAATGGGCCTGGAATAGAGGGCTAGAAAGTTAACACATTCTCCATCCACACATTCTTCATCCTTGGATGTATTCAAGGCTCAGCCAGCATAGACAGAGTTAAATGTTCTTCCAACAGTGTTTATCCCGTGACTCAGAACAGCAGACACCTAACAATCTACCAAGACCTCTGCTGAAGTTAAGTGCTTTTCCTAGATGAAAACAGTATGTTTAAAGCTGTCACTTCCGCACTAGTTATGTTTCATTATCCATCACCTTTTGTGGCTGTTTTATCAGTACCTCTTCCCTTCCAATGAGGGTTTAAGATAAATTCACACATCACCTATATATAGTACCAATTTTATTTAACCTTTTCTTTCTTAAAAGGAAAAGGCAGTCAGCTCTTTCCTTAGTTTTTTTATAGTAGAAATGCTGTCTATTCACCAAAACTGACCTGCAACACTAGTGAACACAGAATTACATCAGCTGCCTGTTCACATTTACCTTACCTACTGTCCTGGACTTATGTGGCAAGGTTTTGGTACCAGGAGAAGGAGAAACCATAGAGCAGGTAGGTGGGCACCTGGTGGGCAGCCAAGGTCAATCCACCACACCTACACTTTAGCTCAGTACACTGAATGATACCCTAACAAACACATTTTTAAAATAAGTAAGTATTATTTAACAATTACGACACAATTTTACCCTCTACATCTGTGTGACAGAGGAAGGAAAATAAAAAAAAATTAGATTTTCTTCCAGAGGAACATTTCTGAATGAAAATTCTTTTTATGTCCCACTGTCCTCAAGTGCTTTAACTCCCCCCTGCCCTCTTCCTTTAATTGCCAGATGAGATATCCCAGATACTAACAAAACAGTTCTTACCTGTTTTTATTTTCCTTCCCTTTTATTTTTTCTTGGCCTTTGCCCCCAGTAGGATCCCATTCAACATAGGCGTCTTCTACTTTCAGGTTCAGGTGAGAAGATGTACTGTCCAAACTGAACACAAATGCTGGTCAAGACAAAACAGAAAACAGTGAAATGGTACAATGTTCTTTCCCAGTGGTGGTTATTCACAGAAAATGATACAAGCAGTAGTAAAATTGTAGCATAGTTTTACTGAGCATAATGGAAACACCAGCTTTTCAGTCTGACAGTTGCAATCAAAAAGGCCAATACAACAGGCTGGATTTCCTAAATATATTTACAGACTGTTCTATAAATGTCCTAATACCATCAGATATTACAGTCTGACCCCAAAAGAACGTATACTTGAGATTTTTAAGAGTTTAGATATCAAAAATGCACAAGTGTAAACAACAGTCAGGCTAAGCACATGGACAAGGAAACTGATTTTCTATGGGTTGATTAGTAAGGAAAGTGAATTAAGTGTCCACCCAGGAATAATGAAATTAATATGGGAAGCGTGATAACTGCCCAAACAATCAAAATCACAATTACTTTTCTGGTACTGAAGTAGGGAATTATGTGGGTATTAAATGGGTACTATGTCTCTGACAATGACTGTTACTTAAGAGTATCAAAATTTTAGGAAAGCTACCAGAATGTCCCTCAGCTCATTCAAATGTATATAGCTTTATTTTTATGAAGTAACATTCAAAAGGAACATAATTTGTACTTACATAAATTTATATAGTTGATACTAGTCATTTTGCCCTTCACACCAGACCTGGCTGTAAATCAAGCCTCAGGATCAGTCCCTCACCTTAACAGTCAAGATCTGTGTTCTGTCACAAGACATCTCTTCCAAGAAACTGCTCTTTCAGTTTATTTACTAAATGATGTTAGGAAGCCAACCTAACAATTCTCAGATCATCTGACTTCTAACATGATGACCATACACCTTCAGCAATTTGAAGCTGCCAACTTTTTAAATACTGACAGTGATTAAAAAGTGCAGCTATGAAGTCAATAAAACCCTTTCCAGCAACTTCTAGTTACAGAAAGCTGTGTCTGTCACTAATAACTGGATAATCACACCAACTGTTTAGATGCCCAAAGAGTCATCCACAACATTTATCCTCCTTCTTGCTGTATGTTGGCATCATGCAGCAGCACATGGGACTGTCACTCCACAGTTCAAAGCAACCAATGCCAAGCTTTTGGAGAAAGTGACATTAACTGCCCCACTTTTTCAGGGTCTGAATGCCAAAAGGGCAGCTTTGTGCCAATAAGCTTCTTAATCCTTTACAGTTGTTTTCCTTTCCACTTAGGATATGTTTCAGCAGTGCTCATGCAGAAGCAGAGTGAACATATAGGTTCATGTATGAAGGCAGAGGAGTTTAAGTGCAGGGTTTTTCACCACAGATAAGGTTTAAGAGTTTTTAAAATTTTACCTTTGGTTTCCAGAGTCACAGGGTCAGAGTATTCACCCGCCACGGCTTTGTTGCAAGCTTGTACTCTAAAGTTCATGTATTTTGTATCAAATCTCAGACCTACAAAGTGAATGTTTAGAAACTTGGAATCATGTTGATTACTGACAACTCCTACAAGACTAAGATCTACCCCATGCAGCTGTCTTGCATTTATCTCAATCTTCAAAAAACATGCTTGAATACCAGTGTGAACTTTATTTAGCACACGATGTTTTGCAAAACCTTCAAGTCAAAATGAAAGACAGAACTGTTATAGTAGAAAGCACCTAAGACTAATGTGATATACTGGCAGCTTCATTACATGCAGAGTTACATCAATATTCTTGGGTTTGAAGTATAAAAACTCCTTACCTGATAATGTGTATTGAGTAGCTTTAATGCAGTCAACCAGCTCCCAGCGCTGTTCATCTTTTAGTCGAGGGAGCCCATCAAAGTTGGTTTTCCTATACTCCAGCACAAAATGATCAATTTTGCTGTCCTCCTCAGGCATTCTCCACGATATTGTTATGCAGTTGTCAGCAACCAGACATGCTGCTACATCTATGTCTGGAGCTTTAGGGACTGCAGAAAGACAAGCACACAGGTCAGTTTAAAGAAGAGAAGGCTCAAGTAGAGTGGACTTACAATTATGAACCTACATTTGGAATAAACACCACACAGGAAGAACATTAGGAAGCAAACTTCTGTTTGTAAGTCTTTGGAAGGCAAGCTCAGCTGCACCCCTCACACAGCATCACTTATATTCATTTCCATCACTACAGACACTAACATTTTCCACTAGCTTCTCTTCAGTTACCCAGTTTTCTTTCCTTTTCACTCCTTTGTCTTGAAAGGAGGGGAAACAATTCCTAAGCCCACTAAAGACTGAAGTTTTGTTTGTAGACAACAGAATTCTATTTCCATGAAATCAAAAAGCACTTAAGTCACTGGAAAAAATGTTTGAAAAATAAGGCATTTACATACTATTTGCAGTGTCTAAAGGACATGCAAGGAAGACTTTTGCTGCAGGAAATTAAAAGCAGGTTTTATTGTTTTCATTTTTTGGAGGACGGGTCTGCCAAACCTTTTTCCTTTGTTTCAGCATCGACAATAGCTTGAAATAGATATAAATATACATTGCTTGTAGCCTGCAAGTCAATGTGTGAAGCAGGAACATGAAAAAAGTACAATACTAATACATCTGTGGAACTGATAGACCTGCAGATTTTGTCTGTCAAAAGCCACCTCTTTTCTGAACACTCAAACCCTTGACTGTACTGTTCTGCAGAGGTCCCCGTGACCAAGCCCTAATTTCACACAGGTCGCCTTTATGAAGTTGAAGCAACTTTTTCTTGAACAGATTGCTCTCCACAATTCCCCTCCACAATGACTGATGACAATCAGCTTCACGTTCTCTATGGCTGAGTCACTTAGAGATGTGAAATTTTACTATCTAGACACAATCCCCTCCTAGCTACAGCAGGTCCACCAGCAGCAGAAAGCCTGATTTGCCTTATGAACACTACCTTCACACTTTATCTTCATGATCTGTTCCAGTATTTTAATCCAGCACTACTAAAACAAACCCTTTTACCCCCACACATCCCTGCCGTTTAAGCCAAGAAGGAACTTACGCTGAAACTGGGGGTACAGGTTTAAAATGCTTGATGGTCAGGCCAGCTGACCCCAACTGGCCCAAGGATATTCCAGACCATAGGATGTCATGCTCAGAGTATAAAACAGTGGGGAGAAGGAAGGGAGGGGGGAGATATTCGGAGTGACAGCACCTTGTGTTCCCAAGTCTCTGCTATAGGGAATGGAGCTTTCCTGGGGATGGAAGAACAGCTGCCTGCCCATGGTAAGCAGCAAATAAAGTCACTTACACAGCTTTTGCTTTACCTGTTAAACGGTGTTTATTATCTCAATCCACAATTTTTCTCACTTTTACCCTTCTTATTCTCTTCCCTATCCCACCTGTGTGGTGCCTGCTGGGGGTTAAACTACAAAAAAGCCTCATGTGTTAATTACACACACTTGAATCAAGATTTAAAGTCATCCAATAATTTGAGAAGCTCCCTTCAAGGAAAAATTAAGATTAGGACAATTATTTCAGCGCACGTGTCTCTAAGTTTAGCTAACTACCCCAATTATTTTTGTCATGGTCTAAGATACCAGGTGAAATATGTTCCACCTGCTCAGGGTGACCAAGTCTTCAGCATAACTCTGGCAAGCAGTATTCAAATTACCACAGCACCAAACCTGTTGTCAACTTCCCACACCAGGACATCAGTATCTCATTGTGTATGAAGATTTGCTCAGTGCGAATTTGCCTGCAACAGTTTGAGCTTTTGGTGCCTGGGTAATTTGGACGCCTGGCACTACAGTAGAAAAAGCTAGACTGATACCCAGACAGTCAATTTTCCTGCTTACAAATCAGAGGCCAAATTTAAATCCCAATGTATTTGACATAGGAAAAATGTGTAAGATGGGTCATACTAAATAATACCTTTATCTAGATGCAAAACTTGGTTCACACTTGGTGTTAGATCTCTACACTCCCATCCCCGTTAAACATGTGCGCTGTTCCCTTAGCTGTGAAATGCAGGGCAATGACTGACACTCAGAGTCCAAGACTAGAAGGTGAATTTCTGCCTGGACACTGCCAGCTGACCACTAGGAATAACACCGGTCACTTATTACACCTGCTACCACATACTGTATCTGCAACACACTGGGCATAAATGAGAACTGATGCTGCCAAGTCCTTAACAGATTTAGATCTGTGACCTAGAGATGAAACAACTTTACATCCCTGCCAGCAGTGAGTGTTCTTGTCAATATATTCTCAGTAACAGCCAAGGGCAAAGTGTTTTAAATAGGAAAGCAGCAGGAATAAAAAGGCATGAAAGATACACACTGGTCTAACGCACCCAAGTTTACTGTCAAACAGGAATAGACGGATTAATACACATTTTGTAATACGGTAATATCACTGTACTAGTAGACTGCCCCTCTCCTGTATTTCAGACCATTTCACCACTCTTGTAAGCAATGTATTAAGTTTACAGTTCCACACATAACACTCCTGCACACGAGCAGGACTTTGGGGTGTCACTCAGCATCAAGCTGGCAGGGACAGTCCTCAGGTGACTTCATGGAGTACAGAGGAATTAACAACTCAGGAAAAAAACATGGTCTGGAAGATTCACTCTCACAATGTCATTCTCCAAAATGCTGTCTTACGTAGAAATTAACGCAATAGAACTAGAAAACTCTCATCCTCAAGGTATTCAATTTAACATACAGTGAGTAAGAATGAGTATAGGTGCTCTGAAAAATCTGCTTATTAGGGTGCAAGAGGTGTGGTTTCCTTTTGTTTGGTCGGTTTAAATACAGCAAGTTATTCGCCTAGCAACAAATTAAACTCACTGGATACAGTTTTTACCTGGCAAAAACTTCACAGCTTGGAGCATGCGCTTTTCCAGAGCAAAGTCCACCATCATATGAGTCATACGGTCACTGACTTTTGGTTTCAGAGAGAGGCGGAATGCTGAAGCCACTGTGACACTGAAGCCAAGAAAGCAGCATTAGCAAAATGTATTTTACATTGTCAAGTCCTATATCCCATTTTCCAAAGCAGCAGTCAGACAATCTGTATCACTGACGTCAAACTACCGATCAAAGATTAGAACATTTTTCTAACACATAATTGTTTACCATTTAGCACTCTCAAAATAGAAAGTTTTGCTAATGTGACTGTCTCAGAATAATGATGTGAGCTACCAGCTGTTCCATATTACTAAGCAAATAAATACTAACAAGGTGACTAAAGAGAAGTTTAAAACTTAACACTAGTGACAAAAAACCTGGATAAGAAACAAAACAAAATTCCTATCACTTGACATAAATTCAGCAAGCATGAAAAGTCTGAAGCAGTGCAGACTCAGGATCATGTTTACGCATTTCTAAACAGCAATTAACAAGCTGACTATGCTGATTCTATATCTATCTATGACCTTATCACGGGATGAAGAGTTTTTTCAAGCTGCAGATTGGAACATGCAAGTACCAGACCAGAACCTTCATTCAACAAAGGTAAATGCAGGGTCCTGCACCTGGGCAGGAGTAACCCCAAGCACCAGCACAGGCCTGGGCAATCTGCTGGAGCACAGCTCTGCAGAGAAGGGCCTGGAGGTCCTGGGGGACAAACAGGTGTCCCTGAGCCAGCAGAGTGTCCTGGGCACAAGGAGGCCAGCGGGACCCTGGAGTGCCTCAGAAGGGCATTGCCAGCAGGTCAGGGAGCGATCCTGCCCCTCTGCCCGGCCCTGGAGGCACCTCTGGAGTGCTGTGTCCAGCTCAGAGCTCCTCAGCACAGCAGGGACACGGGGCTCCTGGAGCGGGCCCAGCAAAGACTGTGGAGGTGAGGAAGGGCCTGGAGCATCTCCCTGCCCAGGAAAGGCTGGGGGAGCTGGGGCTGTTCAGCCTCGAGAGGAGCCCCAGCTGAGAGGGGCCCTCAGGCCTGGGTGTCCCTGGCTGCAGGGAGGGCTCTGAGCAGGGCCCGGGCTCTGCTCTGAGGGGCCCAGCCATGGCACCAGAGGAGCAGGCAGGAACTGATGCCTGGGAAACTCCCCCTGAACATGAGGAAGAACTTCTTCCTTGTGCAGGGACCGAGCACTGAAATGACTGCCCAGAGAGGCTGCGGAATCTCCCTCTCTGGGGATATTCCAGGACCCTCTGGACACAATCCTGTGCCCTGTGCTCTGGGATGGCCCTGCTTGAGCAGGGAGGTGGGAGATCAGATGACCCACTGTGGTCCCTTCCAACCTGACCCATCCTGGGATTCTGTGAAGCACAGCTCCCATCTTAGGTCAGTACTTATTCTGAACAATCCCAAGTCGTTTCTGTACTCCAACTACACCACCACCAAAAAAAAAAACAACCCAAAAACCACAAGGCTCTCATGTAATTCTCTGACTCTGAAGACATCAGGCCATAGAGCGGATTTTGAGTAGCATTGATTCAGACAGCACAGAGATCTCAAATCCTCCTTTAAAAAAAAAGAAGATTCGCCACTACAAAGTAATACATACACCACAAAAGTCAACTATCAAGTCATGGATCCATTTTACAACCACAGATGTGTGGCACCTTTAGGACACCTAACGCATACCACTTCCTGCACTTCACTAGCATGTAAGAGAGATTGTGTGCTAACCACAGATACCTCAAAGAACACTGAGAAACCAAAAAATTCTGGTAGTGGGGAAGGGGGAGGAAATGTGAAGTTTAATAATAAATATACATGCAAGTCAGGAGTGATGAGCTTTGCAATTTTGGGATATGAGACAATTATGAGACTGAGCTGAACATCATGAAAGACAACTCAATTGATTTCCCAAGACAAAGCTCACGTTCTAAAATTCAGTATGGGCTGCCTAGCACACTAATGCTCAGCCAGATGGGCAGAGTAAATCTGTCCTTAAGGAAGAATAATCCTCTGATTAGCAGCAAGAGAACACCAGGGAACAGTCAGCTTCAGACAGCTTTTTAACTTCTGCTCAGACACCAGTCTTGGACAGAGAACCACAAAGGATTTGGTGATAATTTCAAGAAACCAGAAGAGGATGGTTATTAAAAGTATTAAGAGTCCCATCACTGACACTATCCACTATCCTTCTGATCTGTTAAGGATACTAAATCTTTACCCTTGGAAAAGCAAAGACTAATTTCAAATCTAACAATTACTCATTTTACACAGAGATTCAGAGAACTTAGTAAAACAGAGCCTTCACTGAAAAACCTGTAAATTGAAAGCCAACCTATTTTGTCTAAAAGAGCAATAACATCCTGTGAGCAGCTTCTCAAAATATTATGCACATCATAGAAGGTTTTCTGAACCACAAGGTCATACTCTTGGAATAGAGTTAACATTCTTCCAAGGGAGGAAAAATGGCCTTGGTATTGATTTTGAAACAGCAAAGTTTTGCTTTTTAAACAAAGTTCAAAGAAAAGCTACCGGAAATAATAATTTCATGGTTGCTAGTGTAACCAGAAGTACTTCAACAGCTACATTCTTGAAGGAAAATTAGCTAGCAAAAGCCTTTAAGCACTTGGAAAAAAACCAAACCAACAAGATTCTCTCACAACTTAAAGGGGCAGAGTCAGCTTGAAACACCATTAAATTTCAGCCATGAGGTATTAATAATAAATAAGCTTATTAACAATAATAATTAATTATATGCATTTATATTTAAAGACATAATAATTACAGCACCAGCTGATGCAGAGCTCTACTTCCCTGCATCAAAAACATCTCTTTTTTTTAAAGTTATGAAAAACCAGGAAAAACACTACATGAGCAGCACAGAAGTTTAGTAATAACACTTAGGAAAGAGTCAATGAATTTGACTAAAGCTGACTATGGCCCTTTCAAAGTAAATGCATTTTCAAGGATAAGATTAATTCAAAGACACAAAAGTGATAGATTTTGTACTGTACCTATCTTTGATCTGTCTGGCAGCCTTGATGCATGTCAGGGAGAAGAGAGAGAAAGTAGTTAGTATTTCCATGCAAGTATCAATGGCAATAACATGCAAGAAGGCTGAAAACAATCTCTATTGCATTGCTCAGAGTTGAAGTTCAAAACAAGTTTAACATTTTCCCCAAAATAAACTGTCCTATGAAGCACGTTAATAGCACGGGTTAGCACAGCAACACCGTAACATCTGGGGGAAAAAAACCCTGATTTCCAGAACCACACCAAACCAATTCCAAATTACACAACTTTCTGAGTGTGACTTTGCATTTTCAGATTTCTCTCAATCAGTTAGAGTTACTTTTCATGGCTTTTTAAGAGAGCTACAGAACCAAGTCAAAAACATTTAACTGCCATGGTATTTTCTTTGAAACGAAGAAGTGCTTATTAGTGGCAAGTAACCATGCCTGACTTGCTGAACTACGTATCACAGGATGCATGCCCTGATAAATAAGAAATTATAAGACTTATTCTAACTTTCCCTCTGAACGTTAGGAAGCAGTGTTGGAAAAGCATAATAAAAGACTCTCTCTGAGTCATTCAAAAATGACAGCAAGTAGTTCTTCTCAAATGATAACCCCGAAGCAGATGCAGAAGTGATGACATCTAAAAGATAATCATCAACTGGCATGTGGAAAAGACAAAAATCCTTCTCCTTCAGCCAAAGGAGTGCAAACCTAAGACAAAAGGTTATTGTTGAAGTAGTGAGGGCTTGGTTGTGTCTGTTGAAGCCATGCTTGGAGTTAACATTGCTCCTTGATCCAGTTGCTCATTCAGCTGAATTATTTTCTCTTTCAAAGAGACAAGAATCACCAGGCAGCTTCCCAGTTTGAAGCCAAAAGTGGAGAACTTCCCAATTTTTCACTAAATACAAATCACACTGAAACAAATAAACAGGAAATCAGACTTTCCCTGCTACAAAACTATTTATATATCCCTACAGTGGGAAGTGGAAAAAAAAAAAACCACGAGTGTTTAGAAATAATTTAGCTTAAGAGGCAGCTGTTCTTTACCTCAAAACAAAGTTATTGTAGGAACTACTGACTGATTTTCCTACATGACAGCTGTAGATAAAACAGAGCTACTTCACAACAAAATCCTTGGGTTTCATCTCCATGTCTTGTAAAATATGTCGTAGCCAGGACTCAATATTTTCTGAAAGACAGTCCCAGCTTAACTTCATGGACTTCAGTTTATTTCTAGGCTACTGACAGAGAGGGACCAGCAGTGTCTGATCACATCCTACCTAACCACTGAACCCTCCTGCAATCTGCCACTCATGTTCTTCTGACTTCCAGGTAAATCAACTCAGAGGATACAGCCACAAAGAAATTGAAACAGAAAAAAAATCTAATCTTACGCTAGTTGCTCCTGAACTGATTTGCTGGAGTATCCAAAGAAAACCTGTGCCAATACAGGAGTCAGGGCTGGAGCTACCCTTTCAGGAATACTTGCTATTCCTAGCAGCAGAGTAATAAAATTAGCTGCCTAATAGCAAAGGCAATATTACCTTAAAATGTCATCCCTGAATGCACAAGTGTAATACCAGTATGAAATCCTACATATTAGAGCTCATTGAATTGGATTTCAGCATCTTAAGCTTTAGACTCCAAATCTGAAGAGGTTTCCCCCCAGCAAATGTTCAGACAGCTTTCCCTGGTGTATTCCATTGGAAAAAAGCATTAGAGAGATCTGAAATAGAACAAACTTCTGAGAAAGTCAAAGCTGAATTTTGCACAGAGCTCAAGAGCTAACTTAATTTTTTGCTGCAAGACAGAAAGGACAGCTCCAGCTGAAGAAAAAACAGTGTTTAGGAATTGCTGCTCTTCAAGGCAAATAAATCAAAGCTGACACCCAGAAAGCACGACAGCACACAAACATGCAGCCAAAAGGTAAAACTGACACAGGAAGACAGCTTTCCCCCTCGCTCTTTTAAACTGGTTTGTGTGCTTGTGCCCATTAAAATGCAGAGAGACTAAAAGCAATTGGGTCTTGGATTTAGCGTGGCTGATCCCACTGCTACCACCAGGGTTACTGTAGCAAGCATTAGTGTACTGATTCAGTGCGTATGTGGAACTGTTTCCTTAAATTACATGTATATTCTTCCAGTTAGATACATGTTATTTCACCCTCACTTTCTGGGGTCATCCCTGCAAGTTTGCTAAACAATGACAGTTGTCCAGGAGCAGGCATTGTACTCCCTCCCCCCTCACACTAAATAAAGAAAAAAACCCCAACTTGTTTTATCAGAAATTGCATAAAAATTCAGGACTGCAAGGCTTAACTTGGCTTTTTCAGCAGAGCAGTAACTATATTTTTAGATAACCTCTCTATCCTCACTCTAAGTACACCTGGTAAGTTTGCAGTGTCCAGGAGAGTAATGCAAAGGATATTTCAAATTCAGACAGATGCCAACACCTGCCTCACACACACCCACTCAATATTTGCTACCTCTAAGAGCTCCACTGGGTTCTTTATGTCCAGCGACTGCATAGCAAGTTCCAGCAGCTCTTCTGAGCTCTCCAGGGCACGGCTGCACTGGCTCACCTGATCCTGGAGCAAAACCAGAATGAATAATTTGTTGTATTCCCATTAAAACAGCGATTTGTGAAGCACCAGTCCCAGGAATTACACAGGATTTTTATGCATTTGTGACAACTTATTCCCTTATATAACCAAGGCCTCTGACTGTGCCCTAACTTCACTCTGCTTGACAAGTGCACAGTGATACTTGGCACATCCCACAACTCCAAGGGAGAAAAAGCTGAAGTCTGGCTGAAAAGCCAGATTTAATTTCAACGCCCTGT
This sequence comes from Oriolus oriolus, assembly GCA_013400235.1. Classification (NCBI taxonomy): domain Eukaryota; kingdom Metazoa; phylum Chordata; class Aves; order Passeriformes; family Corvidae; genus Oriolus; species Oriolus oriolus. Next base: position 78,287 of record VXBT01004397.1, read on the forward strand.
TTCCCCCAGCATCAGGGCTTCAGAAAGCAGAGAAATAAACACTTACATTCATGTGCACTACAATTTCTATTTACAAGATTGCACTTCATCACTGAATGACAGTGTGGCAATAGCCTTGAAAAAGGCAGTGACTTTACCAGCTCTGGAACTGTCACAAGACAATCCTGAAAATCAATATTGCTCTGTAACAAATGGGGATAACACAACAGGAACTGAGGAAGTTTAAAAATGCTTCTATGAAGCTGCAGAACTTTTCAGAAGGAGTTATTTATTTACCTGCAGAGCTTGAATTTTACGAGCCTCTTCTTGCTGAATAGTGTTGGCCATGTTCCCCTTCATCTCATGCAGTACAGAATACAGACCATCAAACTCCTCATCCAGCTCGCTGATGGCATTAGAAGAGTTTACCTGAGAGGAGAATTGAAAATGCTGTTTACGCTGGAAACAGTGCAAAGGCGTTGAAAGTTGCATTACTCCCCACACATTTTTCCATGACCACTGGGTACCTTGCGACTGCTTCTCATCTTACCAAAAAGGAAAAAAAACTTTAGGAATGATGGAACAGTCTCCTAAGCAGGCTCTACATCAGGACAGTGAATGCTGAAATCTGTGAAAATTCCATGATGCTCAAATTGGCACAGAACCAGCACACTTAGCAACTTTGTTCCACGCAAAAAGCCTTGATTTCCCTCTCGCAACTGTATATGGGTTGCTAGATGTTTGGGAGGAGGAAGTTACCCGGTTCCAAATGAAATTATTTCATTTGATACTAAAAACTGCACTCAAGAAGGCAGTTTAAAGATCTGCTGGATAATTTCCATTTCTGCAGCCAACCTGGCTCAGCTTTAGGATGCAACAACTTTGGGCTGACTCATAGGCTAAGGGAACCTAAATCTCATCCTTGTGCAGATGCTCTAACAATTAGGTCTAACTCTAAACTTCAGCCCAACAATTTGAAACAGCTGAAAAGAGAAAGAATGGAGAATTTTCTCTCAATTATCATTTCCCAGTCTGCCAAACAGAGCAGAAGTCTGAAGATACAGGCCATTTCCCACTAATGAGAGCTTCAGATCTTGCATCAGATTGCAGATTTTCTCTCCTGTCGCACGCGGACACGAAGGAACACACAGAGCCAGTATCAGGTGAAAGAGAAAAATGAGCAAAAGCTCTGGCCCCAAAGGCCGCTTCTTTATTTTATACACCTTTAGAAAACCTCCTGGATTGGAGAGTGGCATTACCATCCCTCAACCACATAGGTCAAAGGAGAAATCCACCAAATTTCTCCGCCTTAGGAGAAAGAATGAAAACATCCAGGCACCGTTAGCATAACATGGCTTATGTTTACAGAAAGTGCGTGAGAATTCTAACTACAGAATTAAAAACATTGAAGAACTGTGAAAAGCAAGGCAACACTCTCCCACACAAATGAAGTTCTACAAAAGCTTTTCACAGAAAATGCAAGGCCACCACACCTTCCACCCACAGACAGACCTAAAAAATAAAATGTTTTCCTATCTAGTTCTAACAGGAAGATGTATTTTTAACTCTTACAGCCCATCCTTTAGAGACTACCCAGTCTGAGACTAACAAAAGTGCAGAAGTGCCCCCCTCTCAGATACAACCTATGAACCTTAATATAAATACCTGAACATTTGATATTGTATGGTTCAGCATGTCAATGAAGTTGTGAATTTCATTATTTTTGCTCACTAGAGTATTGACAATCCTTTGCAGAGTCTCCTAGAATCACAAAAACAAGCGAGAGAAGTTGTAAAATCATTTTGTCATTTTTTTAAACATGAAAATTCATCACAGATATTCCAGCTGCAGCAAATTCAGTTTTGACAGGATCAGGAAATGCATTTTCTCAGGACAGAGAAAGAATATTAAAGCTCTAGGAAGCATTCCACCAAATTAAAGTTCTCCAGGTGTCAGTTTGAGAGAAATCAAGAACCTGCTTTATGATACCCCACTGTTTCACATGTTTTTCTACACAAATCACCTGTACCAAAACACCCACTGGCACCACACAGCTTCTCCAGATGAGAAAGATGGTGCCTGTCAAACAGAGAATCAATAAAGAAAAATTTAAAAGCTGGTAAAAGGAAAAGTTAAGATCTCCTCATGTCAAAAGAAGCTAGTGTGAAATAACCACACTGACGGTTTATTCTATATACAGAATAAACCTGCAAAAGTGATTTGTAAACTTATTTTACAAGTGGGAAAACTATTTGGGTGAGTAATTTCTATATTCAAATTAAAAGCCATCTCAAAGAGAAAAGCTTACTCACAGCTGAGAAAGAGAATCAAGGTTATTTCAGTGACGTGCATTTACAAAACATATACCAAGCCAGCAAAACTATTAAAGTACATCAAAACTTATTTTAAATTAAGTAAGACCACCAAGTCTAATTTGGTTGAACAGCCAGCCACATATTCTAAGAATTTGACAAAAACACACCAAAGCTTGGTACTTAAAATTAAGTCAAGTTGTATTATTAAAGAATTTTAAGTCAAGTTGTATTATTAAAGCATATATATATATCAGCATACACATGTAAAAATAAAGGATGAGGAGTTCACTAAGAATTTTCTGTAATTTAATTCAGGCTGGCTGATAAGAAGTTTCAGAAGCAAATCTAACCCTAAAAAGACAGGTAAACACTGTCTTAATTAATACATTATTAATCAGCTGACCTGATCAGTTTCAATTGCTCATTCTAACATGGTTACTTGATAAAATTTAGGAAACCAAGGCACAGAGAGATAATAAACACACCTTGGAAACAGCCAGACTACCAAAGGGATGCTTCAAAAGTCCCTCCCAGAAGCAATTTCTTAATAACCATGTACTACCTAGATCACATTCGTCTGCTAAAAAGCAAGAAAAATATTTTATCCTTTCACTACATCCACAGTGAACCTCAACACTACATCAGATTTAAGGAACTTCTCCACTAGTCCTAAGCGGTGCTCCTCTCTCTTTCTTCCGATCCCCTCCTGGGCAGCTTCCAACTAATCTGCAATGAGGTATTTATGGGTATTCCAGTCCCCTTCCTGTTTAACAGTTTCAGACTCAGGAAGTTAAACCACGAGTAGAAAAAAGAAATTTTAGTGCTTTTGCCACAGGTGTTGATGGTGTTACATACAGATGTACCAGGCCAGACAGCAATGACTCAGGTCTGGACTCTGGGGGAACAGAAACAAGGCCTTGGCTTCTTTCAGAAACAGAGGCACAGAAAATCTTGACCACTTCATTACCGAACCCTTTCCTCGTCTGGTGAAAACTGAGAATGTTTGAAGGCAATTTTGTATGCATCAGAATGCCAGATGAATAGCCATTGTCCAGCCAGCTGCTTCTGCATTCACTACTGACCAGAGGCAATTGTTTTCACAGGACAGATAGCCTGGAGATAAGCCTTAGATCCTATGAGCACAACTGTCAATTTGGATGAGCACGGAAAACTCACAATCCTCTTTCAGCACGGATCTTAGGGCTTACTCAGCTGCAACACATGGGGGAAAAGTGTTCTTGTGTGTAGTGCTGAACAATGCTGCTTGGTTTTACAGCTACATCACGACTAAAGGAAAATAGCTACATGTGAAGAACATTTAAAAGGCCTTTACACAGCCAAACACATGGCAGCAACTGGAACATTGCTGAAACAAGATTTTCACCTAAAGTTACATTTAACTGATTAAATGTGGGTTGATATGCCCCTTTTTAAGTCAGCTGCCAATTCCTCTGTTAAAAAATTCAACCAGGTTTGGTGACATTTTAATGAGTTTCAATGCCCTTTAAAAGTATCCACCAAGAGTAGACAGAATTTTTCTAAAACACCAATGCACAAACCACCACAACAAAAAAGGCAGCTTTTAGGAACCACTATCTTACTCTGTTTTCCAACATAATTTTCTAATAATAACATGCAGTAAACAGATTTCCTTCCAGACATACCATACATGCCAAATTAAAAACACGCTGCAATGTTGCCATTTCTTCCTTTAAGGGGAATTTCTGAGAAGTCAGTATCATTTCAGTGAACAAAGAGTTCTAAAAAAATTACCCATGTAAGCAGCAGATGAGGCCTACATTCTACATTAGTCTATAGAAGAATTTCAACAGCACTAAGCCCAGCAAAGTTTCTTGGTATCTCTGCACTAAAGGACATGTAACTCTACTGCCCACTGATGAATGCAGTATTTCACAGAATTCTATTACAAGCAATTTTCTTTGAGCTTTCTCTCTGACCTCTATGTGAGGTCAGTTTCAAATGGATTTTCAAAGCATTATGAAATGTTTATTACAGAGGTAATTTTTGCTGCTGTCCGTGAGCTTCACGCTGCCATTCCCTTTTGCATCCTAATCTTACTCTCTGAATCTAATGCACTTTGCTGAAAAATAGATTTTAAAAAAAGGTTCAAAATAGATTTAGAAAAAAGGTTCATGCCATTGGTAAAGCAAGAGTGTGGATGAACAAAGGATGAAGAGTAAAAAAGGACAGGAAAAAGGATGGAAGCCCTACAATATGTAGTTTGTAGTCTTGCCAGGTGGATAAAAACAAAATACCCACCTTTGAATAGTGAGCAACTAATGTGACATGGCACCTCTTGAGGCAGACAGGCACCTCATAAAAACTAAATTTTGTTAAATTAAACAATCACAACAGTTCTGTATAAGAAGCAAGTTACAAACTTGCTCAAGATGATACTGACGGCTCATGAGCTGACTGCATGCAGAACAGTTCCTGAAGCAGCTCTGGGCCTAGGACAAAATCACGAGACATTATAACCTTCATATCCAGATCAAATTTCAAGGAGGACATGCTTACTTAGCCTCCATTAATTTAACCTCCTGCACTTGTCAACACAGTGAAGCTGCCAGAGTTTGAAGGAGAACTTCGTACAGTACAGGTGACACCAGCGAATTAACTCTTGGTAGAGAAAGCACTGTAAAATACGAGATCCACTGCAGTTTTACTGCTGCATTCAGAACCTCTGGAATTCAAATATGATCAATGACCCCAGTCAGAAACATCTAGCTAGAGCACCCAGCGCAGGGGCAGCCCTCATTTACTCCTCCCCCAGAGGGACAAATCTCACACAGAGCGGGCAAAGGCAGATAGACTCAGACTCACAGAGTTTCTACCAGAAGCACACTTTTTATGGCATTTCACACCTCACCTTCCAAAGCACACCTTCAGAGATATTAGCTGCTTAACACAAATAAGTTCTATGTAAAATAAGTTACGTAGAATTACACTATTTTGTGATTTAGAGTGTTGCTCGCTTAGGATGAGGAGCTGGACTTGCTGAAGCCTTGGGCTGCCAGCTGTGAACTCACACCACGTGCTGCTGTGCCTGGGATAGAGTTAATTTCCTCAGTGATTTCCCAATAACTCCTACAGCGCTGAGGCTTGACTTTAGCACGACAAAATTACACCGATCTGTAAATTCCAAGGCATTATCCAGCACTAAGTTACTGGAGCCCCACACACACAAACCCGTTCCCAAGCTGAGGAAAGCACAGTGTCCACAGAACACAGTAAGAGGAGCCCTTTTGCACTGACAGACTGGAAGCCAAGAGGCTGAGTCACAACTTTTTGCAGGGGGATATCTGTCCTAGAAAGCCCCAACGCTTGGGTGGGCACATCTCCGCCCTTCAGTGAGCTCCCTGAGGTGTCCGATGGAATTAAAAAAAAAAAAAAAAAAAAGCAACAAAAAAAATCCCCTACAAAACCCTTTTATGCATTAGTTCCCTTCAACACTAGATTACATCAACGGCAAACAGAAGGGCTTATGCAGGCACCATAATTACTTATGACAGGAATACACAGAGTGAAAGAGCTCCACAACCGCTGGAGCACTTCATTCCAGAACCGAGCAATAGGCAGGGCTGAAAGGGACCTGCGGGCATCACCCAGTCCAACCCCCCCAGCAAAGCAGGTTCACCTGGAGCAGGTAAC
>VXBT01004397.1:84567-101769 GCA_013400235.1 Oriolus oriolus
CTCCCGCGGGATAAGCGCCCGCGCCGCCCCGCCCCGCGCGCACCGGGCCTGCGCGCGCCTGCGCGCCCGCCGCAACCCCGTAAACGCGGGTTCGAGTCCCGGCCCTGCCGTGGGGGTGGGCGCCCTGAGAGGGCATCTCTTCAACCCACATAAATACCTCCAATCCCTGTAAATGCCTCCAGACTCCTCTTGGTGGTGCCCAGTGACATCGACTTGACGCCAGAAGTTCCACCTCAACTTTTCCGCGGTGGGTGGCGGGGCACTGAACAGCTCACCCACCGACATCCTTTTGACCTACTCCAGTTTGTGTTGGAGAAGCTACTTTTGACCTGGTGTCCCGGTGACTGCTGTGTAATAGGACGATACCGAGACTTTGAGGGCGTTTATTCTTTTCATTACTTGTTATTTTTGGTTTAAAAGGGGAAAAAAAAAAAATGGATGCATCCAAGGTGCATCCAACAGTGTATTCTTCATGCCCAAATATAGCGTGGATTTAAGGGGGTGGCATAATTGTGCAGCTGAAGGAATAATGATGCTTAAGTGCAGGAAATTATTTAGAGGTGAAAGAAGAGACCTAAAGATAATAATTGTGGCACAGAAAAGGCTGTCAGAATTGCTTGTGGAGAAGCATTAAACACAGGGAACAGTGATAGTTGGCTGTGCAAGAAATTACTGTGCAAAGCAACTTACCTGTGCTCAGCGCTTGAAATGCTTGTGCCAAGAGCTTTGGAAGTTGCCTAGGAGACCCTCTAACACATTATACATCTATAATGTCATCTTTTTCCAAACTTTTGTGGAGGGCTGCCTCTCTGAAGACATTCAAACCCCATCTGGACATGGTCCTGTGTCACCTGCTCCAGGTGTCCCTCCACTGGACAGTCCAATTGGACTTGGGAGTACAGCCCGACCCCCCCGGCTGTCCCCTCCTGTCAGGGAGTTGTGCAGAGCCACAAGGTCCCCTCTGAGCCTCCTTTTCTCCAGGCTGAGCCCCTTTCCCAGCTCCCTCAGCCACTCCTGGTACTCCAGACCCTTTCCCAGCTCCGTTCCCTTCTCTGGACATCATTCTGTGATGTTTGTGTGAGGTTGGATGTCCTGTAAGGCAGCTTTGCTTTGCATCACAGCTCCCTAATCCAGTCTTAAAGGGGTTTCTTTTTTTCCAAAGCTGTGGTGTTGGAAAGGGATAATAATTTAACGATGATGGCATTTGGCAGAGACGCAGCCACTGGGCTGAAGTGCAGCGTGGTGGTTTTCTGGCAGCTCTGAGCACTGCGCTGGAATTAAAATGCAGCACTTTTGGCATGGACACAGCAACAGGAGCCCACTTCCAGTGTGGAAATTCATCACCGTGGGGAGATTTTGCAACCTGCCAGTGAAGGAGGCAAAGGATGCCTCTCCAAAGCCATCTCTGCTTCTGTGAGTCCTCTCCCACCACGGCTGTGCCTTCCCCATCAGCAGAACTGCACAAATCCAGGGCAAGAGGATGCAGAAGCATTGCTCCACTCTTCCCAGCTCCACCCAGAGATCTCCTGGGACTGCATCAACTGGCACCAGACTGGGCCTTGTCTGTGGTTTGAACATTCTTGGTGTCTTCCAGGTACCTGATGTCTTAATTTTTCCAGTTAATACCCAAAGCCAGGGCTCGTAGTTTCAATTTGAAACCAGTTGGAAGAAGAAGAAGAAGGAAAATCATGTGTGGTCATGCCACGCCTCGGGCTGACCAGAGACAAGGACACTGACCATGACCATGAGCCTGTGAATCAAGGTTTTCCCCAAACAGTTTAGAAATAAAATACTAAAATCCAAAGAGATTTTTCATCTCTTGGCCTGGGAGGCAGCTGGGTCAGAAATAGTTCCTGTGGTCAGACACCCAGGGTACCAGTAACACTGAAACCCTCTGCACTGTATTGGAGTGGATGATTAAATTGATTTCTGTAGTCGTGGGCCCACACCTTAATTCCAAGTCTGGATTATGTGGGAAGACTCAACCACGCATATTCCTACACGCTTTCTTCTTTCTAAACTGCAAATGCAGCGGAAGTGTTACCATTGAGAAATATTTCCATATTTTGTGGGTTCCTTCAGCACCCTTGTGAACACAAGTTCAGAGGAGGGCCAGCAAGGTGATCAGAGGGATGGGGCACATCTCATACAAGGAAAGGCTGAGAGAACTGAGATTGTTCAGCCTGGAGAGGAGAAGGCTCTGGGGAGACCTAATTTCAGTTCCAATACCTGAAGGAGCTGACAGGAAAGATGGAGAGAGACGATTTACAAGGATCTAGTGGTAGGACAAGGGGAATGGCTTCATACTGGCAGAGAGCAGGGTTAGTTAGATTAGGTGTTGGGAAGAAAATTCTTCCCTCTGAGGGCGGTGAGGCCCTGGCACAGATGGTGGTGCTAGAGGGGTTAAAGAATATCTTCAAAATTAACACTCTTGGCATATTTTAGGCCAAAAAGAAATGTCACAGACAGAAGACCCAAAGGATATGATGGCAAGAAGCTGGAGGAGGAAGAAATACTTCAGGCCCCTAAAACAATAATGGACCAACTTGGGCAATCACAGAATAATACAAGTAGAAGTTGCATTTAATCTGTCCCCATGCGGGATGGTGAATTGGATGCATCTATTTATCAAATTTTTCTTTAAAAGCCAGGTTAGAATTTCAAGGAATTATTTTTCCCCAGAGCAGTTTTCTTCTGCCACCAAACATAGCACTTCCTTACACTTAACACCTGAAGCATAAACCTGTGGATACTAAAAAGCTCCTGGGCAGAGGATTTTTCCTTCTCCTTCATTTCTGTGGGAAACTTCTACTTTGCTATGCAAACTGTGTAAAGAGTAAGATAGGTTTTTTGTAAATAATCTCGTATCTGGTATTTTTCACTTATGTTGTGGTGTTGTAACAATAATAAAGATTCATTCTCTCTCTGGACTCGCTTGTGGCTGCGAAATCTCTGAATTTCCCTAAGCCTGCTCCATAAACCGAGATTTAGCTTTACCTGGCCACCTCCTAAAAGCTCTTACTATCCTGAAAGTCACAAGACACAGGATATTAACATTCTATTCTTGCTGCTCCAGGCATAAGATAAGGCTGTTGTTGTGTCTTCTTCAAGCAATAGCTGGACCACAGCACACAGATTTATTTGCAGTGCCAGATAAATCTACGGGATGTGAGAGGAGGAGGCAGAGGTTGTTACACTTCTGTATGGAAGAAGGTTTGGAAGTACTTAAAAATGACACAAAAACTGTCTGAGAAAGCAAGCTAACCAAATAAGAATGGAGGAAGAAGGCCTTTATGACACAGTAAATTTTCTTTGTGCTGGCTTTGAGAAGGGCTGGACCCTGTGGCGGCTGCTGCAGACATTGGAGCTGCTCGTGTGCAACCCAGTGTGGCTCTGGCACCAAGTGACCCCTCTCCTTGTGCAGCCCCAGGACACTGTGACTTTGGAAAGGCCTTTTTTGGGCTGGTTAAACCAACCCCACGAGGCCACTCACTCCCTGACCTGGAGCCCTCCCGAGTTTTTAAGGGTCTGTAAGTGGACAAAGCAAGGAATGAGTCCACAGACAAACTGCTTCAGCAGGCTTTTCTTGATGCATCATTCTTTACTTGCTTTTTCCCTATTTTTTTTCCCTATTTTGAGACGGTCAGGAGCCACCAGCACGAACAGCCAGTCACAGGAAGATCGGTGGAGCGACAGAGACGCCTCTGTGTGTGGAACATGAAATAACCTGAGAACGATAAAGACTTCCCCGGCTTTCCTGCCGTCAAACTACCTGAAAATGGCTGAGCTGCACAGCAGGGAGTCACCGTGGGTGGGCTAAGAGACGATGACAATGCTTGTTTATCACTTCATTACCCTGATGAACAACAAAGCCTCAGAAGTCAGTCTGCTGACGGCTCGTGGTCTTCGAATGTAATTAATGCGGTGTTCCCATCATAACTCAAGAAAATAAGGTTTGTGAGGTTCCCTTCTCCCCACTGACAGCTTCTGCTGCCTCTCTCAGGGAGTTCTGCTGCACAGCAGGAACAGAGGACAGTGGGAAAAGGAAAACAGGCTTTCCCTCAGTTCTCTGAACCAGTCACTGCGTTGAAGGAGATGCAGTAAGGTTTTATTCATGTGCATGCAGAGAAGGCTGTGACTATCAAATCTGCTTTATTGTTTCTACAGTAGGCTCTGCACCTCTTTAAAATTAAAATCTGCACGCAAACACAGCTTTGTGATAAGAGCTGTGAGTTACATACATAGCATAGTAGAGCTTTGGTTTTTTATGAATTTTCTAAGTAGTTTTCCAATTAGAAAGGGAGGAGAGTAAAATGTGTTCTGAAACTTGAGCAATTGATTTTACTGCCTTGGAATTCCCATTTAAATCCTCTTCATTTCTGGTTTTATACACATATTGTAGTTTAACCCCAGCTGGCAACCAACCATCACACAACCACGCACTCACTGCCCCACCAGCTGGATGGGGAACAGACTCAGAACAGTAAAAGTGAGAAAACTTGTGGGATGAGACAAAAAAAAAAAAAAAAAAAAACAAAAACAAATCCTGAGACTTTAATTGCTCTTCACGTAGTGATACCTTCATGCCCACTATAAATATGGTGCCAAATGAGGGTTAGAATCTTTAAAAATAGTATTCTTATCATTTAAAGTGCTGTAAGTCAGTGGTAAATCTGTCTCCAGTGGAACTGGAAGGAGGGAGGAAAGGAGTTTAGTAAGATTGATGTAAAAACCCCCCTAATAAATCAGGATAGGTGGGATGAAATACTCTTCTCCTCAGCTCCAGCTTGACATCATCAATGTGACAGAAAAGCTTGGCGTCTGAATCCATTAAGGACACATCCTGTACCAGGTAGCAGAGTGGCTGTGCTGGCTCTCTCCCCACTGCTCCCTGCAGCCTGGAGTTCAAGCTTTGGGTATTTCTGAGGGGAAGCAAAAATAAGAAAAAAAGAAATGTTGCCTGGGTAGAAACCTGATTCCTATAAGCACGGTTAGCTGGGAAGGCAATGGATGCATGGCAGGCTGCCCCACAGGAGCCTTGTAGCTCCTGGAGGAGAGTATTTCTGACCTGGTGGTGAACCACAGCCTCTTCCAGAGGACATAAACATCCTGTCTCATGTAGAGTAATTCTGTGGGTTTGTTGAACACACCTGGACATGCTCCTGGTGCTCCTCATGTTCTTACAAATGTTAAAGCTTAAAAAAATTCCAGAAGAAGTGACAGAGAACCATACCTAAGGTAATCAGTTAGGCACCTTGTGCTCTCCAGAGCACCTTTCACTGTTAAATTCAACATTTCTTTTCTCTCCCACTTCCTGTTTCCATGTCCCTGGGTTGTCCCTCTTGATATTGCTACCATGCATGACTTTGCCTTGTACACCACACACCATTTCACACCTGTATTTTAAGCCAGCGCCTTTGTCTGAGTGTATTCCCCTTCTGAGACAAACTTCTGAACTTCCCGGCTCCCACCCCATGCCATGGCACCAGAAGTGTCACAGAGACACTCACAGCTGTGCCCTGGGTCACAGTCCTGTCCAGATCAGCAAAGTGATAACAAAAACTGCATGTGGAAATAGGTGGTGCATATTTTGGGAACGTCCAAGCCTGCAGAAAACAACCCTTCAGTGACACAAGTTGATACAGAGCTCATGGTAGCCAGGACTGAAAGAAAACAGCCATTCTCCATCCTAGAAAACTGGCCTGGCATTAAATTACATGAGCTGTGGGAGTGATAAAAGGGAATATCCAAGCCCAGTAAAATCAGTTCTGCTCATGCCATCCAGTGCCCTGTGCCTTGGCAAGACTCGTGCCATGGCTGGGACACTGCCCTGCTGTGAATTTCATTTTCCTACTACTGACTCTGTTGGGTAAGTTTCAAAAGAACCCACTTCAGTCGAGTTTGGCCTTCAGTTTCACTTAAGTGCCGTGGTTTTTTTTCTTTTCTGAGGTCTCTCACCGTCTGCTGTGAACAGCTTCAGTCCCAGCAGGTAAAGGCTTGGGTAGTGGGAGTGTGACTCCCAGAGTGACTCCTGACTGGTCAGGCTGGAAAGTTCCCTCAACAACCCCTGAGAGAGAGAGAGAAACTCTTCAGGAGACAGGATATATCTGTATAAAGAGGAGATACCCACATACACAGTTCAAATTAAGCAGAGGCAGAGCAGTTCATGAGAGCTGCTGGAAAGAAACAAAAAGACCCACTGCATGTACATTGCTCAGGAGTCAGCCACCCATGAAGCTGAAGCCTGAGTCCTTCAAACCACATCACTTTGTCAGTTCCTGAGGTTGCTGCTCTCATGCCAAAGCACCTATTGGAATAAGCTTTGACCCACGTCAGAGAGCAGGGAATAAGTACATTTTTCTTAGCCACTGCCTGTGGAGGCTTGGCCCAGAGCCACGCAGTCCAGAAGTCACTTTGCATTTTAAAACCAGGTTTGAGAAGCCCTGCAGCCAGCCAGCAGCAGAAGGAAGAGAGGCAGTGAGGAGATAAACTGTGGAGGAGAAGAGGTAACAAAAGGAGGGAAAAAGAAGAGAAAGGGAGTTTTTTTCACCTGGCATAACAGCAAGCACACCTGAGAAAAGGGGTCTGCAGCTGCCTGTTTTTTTTCAGGAAGCAGAAGGCAAGAGGAGAAGAGAAAATAAGAGCTCTTCCCTTCATCCAGCATACTCCAGTGGAGAGGCCAGTTGCAGTTTGGAAGAGAGAGAGCATAATTAATGAGGTTTTCAAGGCTGTCTGCACTTTGCTGGGCTCTACAGTCAGCTGCACTCCTCTGGCCATTAAAGATTAAGGAATGCCATTTCTCCAGCTTGTCACGTGAACCTCCCATTTCTTGTTAAGAGGTTCCCAAAGCAAAGTGTGGGCAGAAGCTTTTGCCTCCACAGAAGACTGCTGCTAGGGCCAGGACCACTGCTGATGTCACTGATTTAACCCTGGCTGGCAACAAGCCCCATGCAGCTGCTCGCTCACTGTCCCTCCAACAGGACTGGGGAGGGAATTAGAAAGATAAAAGTGAGAAAACTCATGGGATGAGATAAATACAGTTTAATAAGGAAAGAAAAGCCACACACATGAGGAAAGTGAAGCAAGGGATTCATTCACTGTGGCAGGCAGGTGTCCAGCCATCGCCAGGAAAGCCGGGCTCCATCGCTGGTGGCTTGGGAAGACAAAGGCCGTCACTCCAAACACACTCCCTTCCTCCTTCTCCCCCCAGCTCTGTGTGCTGGGCCCGACACCATGTGGTCTGGAATATCCCTGTGGTCAGCTGGGATCTGCTCCCCCAGCTGTGCCTCCTCCCAAATCCTTGTGCACCCCCTCGCTGGTGGGGCGGTGCAAGAAGCAGGAAAGGACTTGATGCTGTGCAAGTCCTCTTCAGGCACAAGAAAACATCCCTGGGTTATCAACACTGTTTTCAGCACAGACCCAAAACAGCCCTGTCCAGCAGCCTAACTACTCTGAAGAAAATTAACTCTGTCCCAGCCCAAACCAGCCCACATGGCAACCTCCAGGTAGCAAGTGCTGGTGGATGGTGGGGCGCAACTTGCAGGACACAAGGTCTCTAAAGCTCCTTCGCAGCGAGGATTAGCTGCTGTCCTCTTAATGGGCTCAAGACCTCCTAATCCTGGTTTCGTGCTGCAGGCTGGCTTGCCCTGCTCACCTAGGGCAGGCACAGGCTCTGCGTGCGCTGCTGTCTGCCACCCGGAGCTTCTCCCGGGAAAAGATGTGTGGAGCCCCTGCCTTCGGGTGGGAAAGCGCTGGGCTGGTGGCTGCAGGTGCCCAGCTGATGGCACTGTGTCCCCGGCAGTGTGCCCGGCCGGAGGAGAAGCCGATTCGCCTGTGCCTGGCTGGAAAAGCCTGCCCTTTGCTGGCCGGATGAGTCACTGGCTTTTCTCCGGCGGGCATTTGTATTTAATGGTGTTTTTACCCGATCCTCCTGGGGCCGTGTCCTCTTTTGAAGCAGCTGCAGTTTTGCTCAGGCCAATAGAAGTTGTTGGGCACATTTGGACAAGTTTGTCAGAGGTCTGAAGAGCAAAGACCGGGCAGAGAGATGGAGGACGTGAATTTGCAAGCATTTTCACTGTCTTTGCCATGACCTGCATTATCCCAGGGCTTCTGCCACACCCCCACAAGACCTGAGTCGAGGTTTTGTCTCTGAGTGAAATTTAGACAAATTGCTGCTTCTCGTTATGGTTTTGTTGTCTTGTGGGGAATGCAGTGCTAACAAGGGACCCTGCATCTACCCCTTCCACCTCAGTGATCCTTGAAGAGTGAAGTTCAAACCCACCTTGCATAAGAGTCTTTGTTGAAGTAATTTTAGGGTGAGATGGTTAAAAGTCCTTGAAAGTGCATTTCTGCCCTCCACTTTGCTTGTTAAAGGGGTCAGAGCCAAGAGCAGTTGAAAATCCCAATCCAAGACATTTTGTGGGGAGTGGTACCCCTGGTTTCCTCTGCAGAGAGAGGAGCTGCAGCACGGATGTGCGAGGAGGTAGCAAGGCATTCCCTTTCCCTGCTGCCAGCAGAGAGCAAGGAGATTAAAGCTTAAAATAGCAGCAGAACTACATGGCCATCAACTGATCTTGTAAAAGGCAGGGCAGAGATTTCAACATATTGTCCATCTGCTCTCAGGGGAAGCCAGAGCTGGAGACAGCTTCCATTCTTTTTCTCTTTCTCTTGGGTGATGTTTAATCTGTGAGACAGACAGATTTTATACCTGGCTTGATAAATGACAGAGAGAGGTGGAAAGGTGAGGACAGACTGGGTTTTACATGTGGCATGAAGACCTCCTGTGTGTTCAAAGAAAAGAAGAAAAAATTAGGACTACAGTGACTGAGGCGAGGTAAAAAGTGGAATTCAGGGTATGCGAGCCTGGGGGACAAGAAGAGGATTACAAAAGGGTTGAAAGTCGCATTTCTGCACCTCTGTGAAGGCAGTGTTGTGCATGCTTGTGTGCCCTGTTAGGGGAGCAGCAGTGAGTGATGGACCTGACCCCCTAACTTCCCAGACTTGCAGGGAAGTCTGGCTGCACAGCCAAAGTTTGGCAGCAAGAAAAAATCCCCACAGTGTGCCTGGGCATGATGAGGTCAGAAGAATCTGGGGAGAACGAAATCAGTGTTCTGACCCTGTCCTATGTTTCCTGTACCTGAAACACCAAGGCAGCAGACAACCTTTGTACCAGAGGATGATCCTCTGCCCCCTCTTGGAGAGCAGGAACCTCCCTTTGGTCACTAGCTGGAGGAGGCAAGGACGGGAGCCTGGGGAGATCATGTCCTGACTCTGGGCTGGAATAGTTGAGAGATGAGCTTCTCTTCTATTTACCACGCTTCTGGAAGCACTCCTGGGCTGTCTGCATCCAGGGAGCACTGAGCCACACAGCCCAGCTCCCTCAGAACAGGGCTGTCCCCAGCTGGAGCTGCTGCAGGAGGTGCTTTTGAAGACTGAAGACTGACTTGGGATTGTTTTTTCTGGTCAAAGATTTCACCTCACGGGCTCTCAGGTGACAATCTGCCCTTTGCTGGTTTGGTAGAGGTCTAAAACAGATGTAATAAAGAGCAGTGTGCTCTGGCAGGGGAAACCAGAGGAGGAAAAAATTGTCAGTCTTTCCTTTCAGGGAGCTGGACTTAGTCTCTTGGAACAGTGGGAGCACCCTTGCTGGGGGGCTTCCAAATCCAGGGACTGCCATGTGTCCATGCGTGCTGTGGGAAGCAGTTGTGCACTTCCAGGACATTAAATTAGATTCCCTAATGAGCTCTGAGCTGCAAGTGGGATCCAGCAGTCGCGGAAAACTCAGTTTGCAAGGATCTGCAACAAAATGAGCAGGTGTGGTTTGGTTTCCTGGTCGTGCACAGGGTGAAGAGCAGGCCAAGAGTGCCCCAGAAGAGTAAGTGTGGGTCAACAGACACAAAGTTGAAGCAAATGGAGTTATTTATGGAGGACATTGCAGAGCTGAGCCTGATGCTGAGTGGCTGCAGGCCCATGAGGGGAGCTGTGGGCAGCCTAAAACCTTTGCAGGGAGCTTTTGTAACCGTGGCCTCCTGGCTGTGCTGGGACAAGGGTGCCACGCAGAAAGTTTGCTGCTCAGCACATGTCTGAGCTCAGCATCCTGCAGAGAAATCCCTCTTGCTGACAGCCCACCACGAAAATCACTTCCTGGCTTCTTTGTGACACTGCTCAAGTGAACACAGCAGTGAGTTTCAGGGAGTATGCATTTGCTGTCACGCTGGTTTTGTGCCAAAATTACTCACTCAGCAGCGTGTTTAAAGTGGGGTTATGGTGAAGCATCGATCACAGTCACTGCTTGTGCTTGCTGTTCAGTGGTTGTGTGTTTCACAGCCACGTCACAACGGGTGGCAGTGGAAGTTTTATTACCCATTTCTTGTCGTGTCACATACTGCTCTGTGATAAAAAATTACTTGGTGATACAATATTGTCATTATTTTAAGGCAGCTGGGGAGCACAAAAGCCCGGTGAAGCTGTAGCATCACCTGTAAAAACTCCAGGAGAAAGAGTCAGATTTGGTGTTTTGTTACTGTGATATAGACCCAAAGCAAAGCAGGTGCCATGGATAGCAGAGGGTCTAATGAACTTGTAGACCAGAAACCCAACCTTTTAGTATTTCAAGGGAAATACTAAAGAAATTAACAATTAAATAAATAGTCCTTCATGATTACAAGTGGGGGAATGTGTTGTGTGACACCTAGACTTGTGGCAGCACTTACTTTATTGAAAGTTAACTTGCTTTGATATTACCTTTTTTTCCCTCCCCATATTTTAACAGGTCATCAGATATCGTGTAATAACTTCATGTTTAATCAGTGCCTTCAGATTGGGAACAAACAGCAGGTTTTCTTCTAAGTGCACCTTGTATATAACCTCAACTACTCCCAGATTTTAAAGGGTTAAAGATCACTGTGGGCAAGACTTTGCCAAGGATTAGAGCACATTATTGGAAAACAGCCATTATCACATCTAAAATGCACCTCTGCATCCTACTAATGCATCATAATTTAATATGATTAAGTTGTGCAAGCTGAAAATGCTCGATTTCATTACAAACATCCATTTTAGGAGGCTGCTCGGCAGCTAAAGTTGGGGTGCTGGGACATTGCTGGCAGCTGAATGTACCCAAAACCCACAAGCTGGAACCTGGAAATAAGTTCTGAGCTCGAGCCTTGGTTCCCTTCCGTGCTGTGATGAGGAGGGTGACACAAGAGGTGCAAAGCCATGCGGGGTGGGAGGAAGAGGGAGGTATCAGAGAGGGGTTTGCCTCTCCTGTGAAATAGTCCAGTGCTGCCTGCCCAAGGCTTGGAAGTGTGGGTCTCTGCTCTGTTTCTCTCACAGAAGGGTGTAGGGTGTCTTTTCCTTGAGCTTTTCCACAGCGTGAGGGAATTTAGACAATTTTGAATAAGAAAACTGAGCAAGCAGGTCAGTTTCATTGACCTTGTGCTTTAAGCAGGTACTGTTAAAAACTGGTTTTGAAGTCTTAAGTGTAATAACAACAACACAATTGTGTATAAAATTAGTGTTATTTTCCTGGGGTTTTATAATTACAGTAACAGTTTATTTCAATAATTAAGCAGTTTATTTCGATAATTAATTGCAACAGTTAAGGCTGCTGTGAATCATATCACCGACGTCAGCCTGGACTCTTTGACATCTTCGTTGTAGCATGAAAAGTTCAGCAATCCCCTGTTTGGCTCTGTAATCAAAGCAGTTTTTGGGTGGGAAGGGTTTGTTGGCTACTCTTCCTAAAAAAGGGCCTTTTCTGGGCTTGGAGCATCTGGCTGGCACAAGAAAGAGCAGTGACTACACTGCCCACGATTTAAACCATTCAAACTCATCCAAAAAGCAGTATCATAAATTCATGGTATATATATCAAGAAATAAGGCTTTTGTATTCTCCCCTGTGTGTATGAAAATTGATATGATTTGTTTCTGTGTTATCAAAGAGGCTGCTTGATGCCTGATCATTTTGTGTTTCTTCTCTGTGAAATTAAATCTAAAAGTAGGTGAGTTTTATCTGAATCTTCGTCGTTGTTGTAACCAATAAGTATGGAGTCGTCCACTTCCTTGATTGAGGTTTGTTTCTTGTTTGGGAGGTTTCTCTTGATCATTTGTTTGTTTATGTTTCAGCATTAATAAGTACTCCTCTAAAAAAAAAAATTCAATCTGGAAGCATATTACTAAGAATGACATCTGGCTGAAATCAGCAAGATTTAACCATAAAACATTAATTCCTCTGCTGTTGAGGGGAAGAAACATATTTTCTTCAGCTGAAAAAGCAATCAATAATTTTGAAAAAGAAACTTCTCCTGCAGTCTGCCTCTGTTGCATATGCAGTAAAAGCAAAGTTTCTACAGTTTGCCATGGCTGTCCCATGAGAAGCAGTAGCAAATGTCTTTTTGAAGAGGAAAAAATAAAAATAAATCACTATTATTATGATGATGTTTATCCATTCTGCCAGAGACATTTTCTTCTCAGGTTATGGGCTTAGTGATGCATTAAGGTGACCTTTATGACATTAAGGAATGCAGCTTTCTACAAGAGAAATAAGAAAAAAATAAATAACCACACTTGTTTTGCAAGTCCTTTGAGCAGTTTTCTGTGAAATGTCACCTCCAGAGGTCAGTGTAGCCTGAAAGTTGTAGGGGTGATCACTAAATGATCTCCCTAGAGCTGGTGTAGGGAAATACTTCTATATTCCCATTTTTTTGCATCTCTGAGGAAAATGATGAAACGCAGAACACAGTTACTGGATTGTGGTTGAAGTGGTTGCCTAGTTGGCAGTTAAGGAAACAACACATTGTTATGAAGTTCTCTGTAGATGAATTGTGTGTGAAATAACCTAGTTGGGGAGTATTCTGTGAAGTTCATTGAATGTACTGGGTTTCCTTCCTTCCTTCCTTCCTTCCTTCCTCCCTCCCTCCCTTCCTTCCTTCCTTCCTTCCTCCTTCCATCCCTCCCTCCTTCCCTTCCTCTTGAAACAAGGTGCCTCAGCTGCCATGAGTTCAATCTGAACAAAAAGCTTAGACCCCTTCTAAAGAATTGCCAACTATTTTGCTGCTTCTGTGAGCTATTTGAAGTCCACTTGTTGCCCCTGGAGGTGGTTTTAGTGGCCACAAAACAGGAGAAACAGCCACAAAGTGAAATTACCATGTAAGGTTGCATCTGGGCAGTAATTCATGTGCACCTCATGGCATGCCTGCAGACATGTCCAAGCAGCGTATCTTTTAGTTTATTTTCTTTTAAGACATGGGCAAAAAAGGGCAGCATGCTGTCAAAACCTGGCCACACTGGGTTCTAAGCCTGTGCTAATCATGGCTTTAAGAGTGCAGTTCTCTGAGAGTGCAGCTCAGATGTATTTTGGGGCCTCGGCTATGTAGCTGAATTATGGATTGTCTCTACCATAGCAGGGACTAATTCAGGGTAGTCCTGCAGGTACCAAAGGCTGGTGGTATAAATGTCACTACAGTGTCTAAATATTAGCTGTCTGTTTCTTCTTACTTGTTTTGAGCAGCGGAAGAGTTATCAACAAGTAGTTGTCACTTTGTGCCTTGGAATGCAATTATTTTCCCAGAGATGGCACGAGTATCCTGCATGCCTGGACAGGAGCTTATCCCACCCTGCTCCTTGAATTTTGCATGTAAATGACACGCAGCAGAGGATTACCATGTGAATGAATGTCCAAACAACCCCTTCAAAGTTGCAGGTGCTATTTTCTCAGATCTGGAAGAGATGGAAACGTGTCTGTTTAAAAGTCGTCTACATTACCATGGCATCAGCTGTGTCATTTCGTATGGAAAATTGTTTGGGTGGTTTTGCAAAATTATTTCCTGGAAAAGGTGCATAATTCTTTATAAATATGTGTGTGTGTATATATATAGGTTCTCTTTTTTCAGTGATATGAAAGTTAAATTTAGCACAACGTCACTATCCAGCAGCATAGATCATACACAGGGACGTCAGCAGGCAGAGCACACCGGATGTATTTCAAAACAAGCAAGTTTTGCAAATTGCTCTTATGGATGCACTTCTTAGAAAGCAACAATAAAGATAAATATTATCTTTAACAGTGTTGTGTCTTATTGTAGCTTTCCTGGGAGTTTCAAAAGTTAGCAAGGCTTTTCTTAGAAAACAGGAATCGTATGCAATGTGAATTATTTCTGAGCACTATATTTGCCCAGGGAAGCAGCCTCCCAGGGTTTCAAGTACTACTTGGAATGGAGATTATTTCTCAGAAGAGATGCTGAGGAGTTACTAAATTTCCAGACTGCAGGACTTAAGAATTCCAGAAGTTTTCTTCAGGTTCATCCACTATTTTCCTTACGGAATTAAAGGCGTTACTACAGGACAGCAAATTTTTGGTTTAGACCTTTGTATCAGTAAATTTATTTTGTCAAATGGTTCCTCATCTTTAGAAGAAGAAATTTAATATACCATGTATACCCCTCAGGCTGGAAACCTTTAAAGCTCCCGGTGGGTGAGCAGCTTGGCCAGTCTTCAGTACAAACTGGAAATGGGCAGCAAATAAATGTGCAGTCCCATCCTGGCTGCAGAAGTGCTGGGCATCCTTGGTATCACTCTGGTAACAGATTTTTGGCCTGCTTTTATCTTTTAGAGCCAAACCTATACTTCAGGAAAAAAATAACATCTTGACCCAGAGATATAACTGTGGGAAAGTCTGGAGGCAGATGGGCAGACTGGAAACCGATGCAGGTTTATTGAATGCTGTTTTATGAGTGGTTTAGTCCCAAAATGAGCCTAGGGAAAGTTACCTGTTCATTTAATTTATATCTAGGTCTTTTGAGACACATTTTCCACACTGGTTTTCCACATCGGTTAAAATTTAACCTCAATTAAATCTCTTCTGGGATGTGCTCGTTTAATCAGACAGAATACTGGAGATTAAAACTTGAGGTACTGATTGCAACAAATTGTTTATTTGGTTTCGTTGATCTTTTTTCCTTTCAACTTTTAGTTTTTGCCAAAATGCTTGATTCAGAAGCTCAGAAATGCTCCTTTTAATGGTTTAAAAATAGGGTTCTCCTTTTGAGTCTTTTTCTGTGCATTTGATGCCATGAACAATTTTTAAATTTCTTGCTTTAAACAGCATTTGAGTCCCTAAAAGGTTTTACATTTAGTGTCTTTACTATTATTATTTTCTTAATGACCATTCAAGAGCAAATTAGCATTTGAAGGACAATAATCTGATTTTAATTCCTGGGCTGGTTTTCCCGGCCATCCCTCTGGAGATTGGGGACCATGTCGCATCCCTCATTTATCTCTCTCATGTGAAACCCCAGGGGTGCCAGGCAGGATGTTGTCTGTAGCTCTGAGGTCTGTTTTGATGCCCATCTCCTGGAGGAAAGGATCCTTGAGGGAAAGGATCTGCCCGTGGGTAAGGAGCAGATCCAGCTGGAAGCTGCGGGTGTCAGAAAGCACCGCTTCCTTCTGCTCACAGGGAATTTCCATGTATTTTTTATGTACATATTTATTCATATATAAAACAGGAATTCTGAGAAAGCTGTGCATCACATCTGAGACATTTCATGCTATTCAAGTATTGTCGACTGCTGCCTTAAAACATTTTGAGAGCTGAAAGGGGGTTTGACAAAGAATAAAACTGCGAGTGATTTTAGTAAAGGTCTTCGTTTTTGCCGTTTTGTGACGTCCTTTGGTTTGCTCCTGTGGGTGGTAATTGGCATTGCTGCTTTCTGCTTTGCCTACTCAGGTTTGGGGCAGATTAAGTGGCCTTCCTGGTACCCCACAGCCCCCTCATTACTCACCCCCACCACAATGTGTTTTTTAATAGAGGACGCACCTCTTTGCCCATCTGCGTGCCAATGCTCCTTGTAAGACTTTTAAAATAGGATTGTCCATGAGGCAGGAGCTGATCCAGGAGCCCACTGGCAGTTTGGGATGGAGCAGGATGTGGATATGGGGCCAAGGAGGTGCAGATGGGAGCTGGGGTGATTTTGGCCACGGATCAATTCTCTGGTGGGGCACAAACCACAGCAAAGGCGAGGCCCAGCACCAATAACCAGGCCACTGTCACCTGGCTGGGGAAGGGGGCACACGGAAAAGACCCTCCTGAGGCATCTTGGAGTGACATCAGCTCATCAAGAATCCAGGGAAGTGGAAGAGAGGATGGGTGCCCCGAGGGTGACTGAAGCACTTGGCACTGGGAGGCCACTTGCCAGGGAGAGAAAGGGGGACCCTCATGTTAAGGACACCCACTCCTTCAAGGTCCCACTGAGCCCTGTCCCCCAAAAAATAATTGTGACAGCCCTGGGGGTCCTGCAAAGGCCAGAAGACTCCTCTACAAAGAGGGATAACATGGCTTTGGGGGTCCCAGGCAGAGGGATGAGGTGTTAAAACCCAGCCCCACTCAAAAGGGGTGTCATTACTGTGGGGGTCCCATGGAGAGGGGGTGTAATCACTACAGGAGGGTTTCAGAATTCGGGGGGTTAAAGGTCCTGAGTGTCCTGATGAGCCCTGACCCCCAAAATGCGACTGCCACTGTTCTGGGAGTCCCACTGAGCCCAGGCTCCCCTCAGGAATGGGTGTCCCAGCCCTGAGGGTGCTGCAAAGTTCAGGAGACCCCCTAAAAAAAAGAGTGTCCTGGCTGTGGGGGTCCCAGGGAGAGGGGCAGGATGTCACCACCCCAAGTGTCCCAGGGGTCCTGCCAAGCCCAGCATGCTCAGGAAAGAGGGTCCCGTGGAGGTCCAGGGCCATACTCCTGCCACCCCACCACGCAGCAACAGCAGCCAAGGGGCCAACACTTGCCCCTGCCCTGGCCACCCTGTCCCTGGGGAAGTCACCACGCCCCCCAAGGAAGCCATACCTCAGCCCTGTCCCCTGCCAGCAGCTGTCCCTGTCCCCAAACCCCCAGACCCCTCCAGCCCAGCTTGCCCGTCCCACCAGCCCCAGATCAGGCCCTGGTGTGGGCAGTGAGAGCTCAGGAGCCGGGTTTGTTCTCCTGCAGTAGGAGTTTATTAACAGAGACTGCGACAAACAGTCCTCACAGCGGACAAACAAACACAGAAGTATTTATAACAACAAACACAAAAATATTTTTAACAAATAAAAACACAAAAATACTTACAGCAACAAACAAACAGACACAGAAGTATTTATAACAAATAAACGCAAAACCAATCTTAACTCTGAACACCACCCCAAACCCCACCTAACAAACCGGACCGAGCC
>VXBT01004405.1:0-29734 GCA_013400235.1 Oriolus oriolus
GGGGAGGCCCAAGGAAGGATTTTTAATTCCAGGCTCTTCAAAGAGCCTCATTCCCCCAATCCCAGAAATCCTCCCCACACGGGGCACCCCACGGAGCTTCCTTAGGGAATCCCCATCCCTGCCAGCTGTGCTTTTCCCCACCTTGCTGCTCCCGCTCCCGATTTGGGGTTTGGCCGAGGATTTTGAGGGAATTCTCAGGAATTCCCACTGTGCCCCACAGATTTCCTGGCTGCACTGATTCCATCGCTTCCATCCCCCTTGGAGCTTCCCAAACCTTCCCGGTCGTGCTCAGCCTCCTCCCTTCCAGATTTTGGGAACAAAAAATCCGTTCCCCAAATCTCTCCCAAATCCCAAAGCGGGGGCTGTCCATGAATCCACAAATCCCAGCCGTGGCATTCCCGGAGCGCAGTCCCGGTCCTTCCAACACTGTCACCCTGCGAGGTGCGAAGTCCTTGGGATGCTCCCACCTGGCCGATCCCGAATTCCCGGGAATTGCGGGCGGGTTTATTCCAGGCAGGATGCTGCCCTCTAGTGAAGCCGCAACCAGTCCGCCCAGCGCGCTCGGACTGGGCCCGGCTGCCGGAATGGTCCTCGGAAAAATCAAGGACAAAAAAAAAAAACCAAGGGAAAAATCAAGGGAAAAATCAAGGAGAAATCAAGGGAAAATTAAGGGAAAAATCAAGGAAAAATCAAGGAAAAATCAAGGAAAATTCAAGGAAAAATCAAGGGAAAAATCAAGGAAAAATCAAGGAAAAATCAAGGGAAAAATCAAGGAAAAATCAAAGAAAAATCAAGGGAAAATCAAGGGAAATCAAGGGAAATCAAGGAAAATCAAGGAAATTCAAGGAAGATCAAGACACGAGTGTCAGGTTTTTATTCCAAAATTCTCAGCGGCTGCACCTCCTCTGGAGACACCCATGGCATGAGCCAAGACTGCACCCAGCAGTTTTTAGCCTAAAAAAAGAACCCCAAATAAATGATTCCAAGAGAGTTTGAAGAGATTGCAGAGGCTGAAATGGGGGCAGTGAGACCCCAAAAGGGTTCCCCACGGTTTGAGGTGTCTTGAGCAGCCTCGCAGCTCTTCCGCAGCTGCAAAACCTTTTTAAAGTTATTTTAAAGTGATGGATTTGTAATTTATTATATTCGAATTTAATTATCTGGACCCTCAGTGCCAGCTGGGGAGGATGGAGGACGTGGGGGGCTGAGTTTGGGGTGTCCACACGGTCCAGGTGGGCAGGAGACAGAAAAACTCCTCAGAAACCTCCAAAACCCCCCAAAATCCCTAACCCACGGCAGGAAAATAATCCCTGCGCTTGATTTTTGGATAATTCCACCTGTTTTTAGCCCAAACGAGGTGCTGAGGGTGGCACCTTCCGTCCACACAAATATTCCAGAAATCCTGAGGCTTTTAGGGAGAGAATAAATAAAAGCTGGCTGTTAATTGGTACCAGCCAATTCTTTTTATTTTTATTTTTGGGACCAGCCACGCTCCCTGCAGCAAAGTGTGGAGGAATGAATAAAAGCAGTGAGAGAAACGGGGGAAAAAAAATTTAAAATAATAAAAATTGATCAGGTTCTTCTTTTGCCACCATCCCCGAGTATGAAAGAAAAAAAAACCCCCTCCCTCGCCCTCTACAGATGCGAAAATCTAATTAAAATTTAGCAGAAGAGAGGGGGGAAAAAAACCTAAAAAGACACGGGGTTTTTAGCTTTAAAAAAAAAGAAAGAAGATCCTTAACAAAGGCCATAATATCAGCAGGGCTGATTCGTCAGCTGCTACCTGATAATCTCGACTTGAGCGAGCTTTATTAACGTTGGAAGCCTCGGCTCTTTGTTAATTACGGGCTTTGCTAATGATTTGGAATATTGGCCAGTTCTGGGGGATGTTGATGAATAGAGACCTCGCCAAGATTTATTCCTAATTATCTCATTTGTCTCCCTCCATTACTTTTTATGGCGGAAATTTATGGAGCCATTACCGGGGACCTCGGCGCGGCTCCGAGATGATTTGGGAGAAGAGAGATGTTTAATAATAATAACAATAATAATAATAATAAAAAAAGCCAGATTAATAGGAAAGCGATTACGGCGAGGCGGGGGGGTGGGGGCCGCTCCTGGGCGACCCTGGGGATGGGCCCTGGGAGGGAGGAATGTCCTTGCTCGGCAGCCGAGGGGTGGCTGGGATGCTGGAAAAGTTGGGAAGTTCCTCCCGGCACCTGTAAGAGTTGGGGAACTCCTGTAGAAGGAGGAATCCTGCAGGGTTTTCCCAGCAGTTTTCCCCATCCGGGGCTCCTCCCTCCCCTCCAAATGATGCTCCTGAGCCTCTGGGGTGCTCTGGCTCCTGATCCACTCCAAGAGATGAAGTTTGTGACCCCAAAAGCGCCCCAGGGGTGCTCCTTTAACCCCGGTGCTGCCATTTCCACGCTCATCCCAATAAAATAATCCAAGGGGTTGAATATCCAACTCCTCTGGATGTTCATCACGGAGTTTCCTGTGTCCCCACGACGGGTCCTGGTGGCCGCGGCAGTGACAGTCCCACCTGCCACCTCCGGCCCCAAGGAATCCAGCAGGGTTTTCCCAGCAGTTTTCCGCATTCAGGGCTCCTTCCTCCCCTCCAAATGATGCTCCTGAGCCTCTGGGGTGCTCTGGCTCCTGACCCACCCCAAGAGATGAAGTCTGTGACCCCAAAAGCGCCCCAGGGACGCTCCTTTAACCCCGGTGCTGCCATTTCCACACTCATCCCAATAAAATAATCCAACACCTCTGGATGAGCATCATGGGATTTCCTGTGTCCCACGAGGGGTTTTGGTGGCCGTGGCAGGGACAATCCCATCCACCACATCCAGCCCCAAGGAATCCAGCAGGGTTTTTCCAGCAGTTTTCCCCATCCGGGGCTCCTCCCTCCCCTCCAAATGATGCTCCTGAGCCTCTGGGATGCTTTGGCTCCTGACCCACCCCAAAGCTGAAGTTTGTGATCCCAAAAGTGCCCCAGGGTCATTCCTTTAACCCCAGGTTGAATATCCAGCACCTCTGGATGTTCATCATGACATGTTTCCTGTGTCCCCACGAGGGGTCCTGGTGGCCGTGGCAGTGACAATCCCATCCACCACATCCCAAAAATCCCGGGGGTTTCCCAGCAAACCAACCCTTTGCTCCCACCTCANCTTATGGGGAGGAGGTTTTTTTGTTTTTTCTTTTTTTTTTTTTTTTTTTAATTTTTTCCCAATTTTTTTTTTTTTTTTTTTTGTGCGGATCCAGAAGGAGAAGCTGCGCTCCCGCCCAGGAATGCAGATTAAAATAATTACCCGCAGCTGGTTTCATCAGCCAAGAGGGGGAAATTCAAAACTCGAAATCAAAACGAGCGTTAGGGATTTGGGGACGCCCAAACTGTGGGGGTTATGATGTTGGGGGGGACAGGGACAGGAGTGTCCCATCAGCCAGGGGACAAGAGAAATCCGAGGAAGCTGAGGGAGCTGTTTCCTCCTCCAGGTTGGTGATGGATATTCCTGGTTGGAAACACCGCAGGGATTGGGATTGGAGGTGGGATTGATGGCAATGGACGGGGCAGGGATGGACCTGGGGGCATCCAACCCTGCAGAATCCTGGGAATTTCCACCTTAATCCACTCTCCCAGCACCCTGAGGACACAACAAACCCAGGACCAAGACCAGGCTCAGATCCCCCATCCCCATTTTCCTACCCCACCAACAGAACCAGCTGAGGATCAAGACCGGGATCAGGATCGGGATCAGGATCAGGACAAGGATCAGGATCAGGACAAGGATCAGGATCAGGCTCAGCACGGGAGCAAAGCACCCCCTTCCCAGCCAAGCTGCAGCCCATCAACACAGATGGCAAAATCCAAATGTTATGATAAGGTATTTCTCCCAAATTTCCATCTTAATAGAATTACGAGCCTGTAATTACCCTACAAGCCTGAAAACCTGCCGGAATCCCAATTAGGAATCTGAG
Organism: Oriolus oriolus; assembly: GCA_013400235.1. Taxonomy (NCBI): domain Eukaryota; kingdom Metazoa; phylum Chordata; class Aves; order Passeriformes; family Corvidae; genus Oriolus; species Oriolus oriolus. The sequence goes on from VXBT01004405.1 coordinate 3,973, forward strand.
GACATAATTGGCCCCTAATTAAAAAGATTTGTCAAATGAGCACAATTTTCTCACCTCTTCTTNNNNCAATTTTTTCCCCCCTTCTTTTTTTTTTTTTTTTTTTTTTTTTAAATCTTCTCCCCCCTTTTCTTTTCCTCCTCATTCCCCCCCGGTGAAAATACAGATATTTCCTTTCCCCCGTAAACACAGGGCTGCAATCCCAGCTGCACATCCCACTCCTCCCAGCTCTGGGGAGAGACAGGCTCCTGCAGCAGGTGTTGGACCATTTTTTAAAAAAATTTCCTGGAAAAATGCACCATTAAAAAATAATAAAAAATACCTCAAGAAGAAAGAGAGAGAGAGACCCGGAAAACGCCAGCTTTGGGATTGTAAGGATGGGCACCGTGGGCTGGCCAGGGTGGGGAGGGGGATGCTGGGGCAGATTTTGGGGTGGGAGATGTGGAGAAGGTGGACGGACAGAGCATCACGCTGCAGCTGCCATTCCCACTGGGAGCGGAGGGTTTCGGGAAGCAGGGGCTGGGATGGAGCATCCCTGGTCCTTCACGGCAGTGGTACAGCTGGAGCTGGGCGATTCCTCTCCCGAAATCCGGGTTGGGAGGTTGAACGCGGCACCAGGCTGATGCTGGCACAGATCCACAGTCCTGGGATCCTGCGGTGCCCACGGAGGGGTGGAATCCACCCCGGGAGCAAAGCCAGGGTGCCTAGGCAGGTGAGAGCACCCAGTCACCCCAGCATGCCCAGTTTGGGGTGGGATTGACCCTCACCCCCACAAGGAATTTCCCAAATGAAAGCCTGAGGGGGTTTTGGGCTCATCCTGAAGGAGCTGGAACGGGGATGACTCCAGAGGAGGATTTTTCCTTCACCAACAACCCCAAGGAGCGCTCCCACTCCCCCCACAGGTGTGCCTGCCCCCCATCCCCATCCCAAATCCCACCTGGAGCCCTTCACCATCCCTGTGCCATGTGCTGGCAGCACAACCCCTCCTCATCTTCCTCCTCCTCCTCCCACCAGAGCCTCTTTAGTTAAAAGTGACAACAGGAGGGGAGGGATTGCAGGGTGGGGGGGGCATAGGGGGAAGCCTGGTTTTCCTAATTAACAATTAGCACAGAGTGTGCTGCTAATTATGTGGTTCCATGTAATTAAGAAGCTAATTAGTGCGGTGTCAATTAAGATTTAATTAGTACCCTTGTCAAAAATACTTGAAAGCGCCGTTTATATGCGAGTACTTCAATATTTCAGTGGTCACGATCCCGGGCAGCGCCCGCTGCCAGCGCCGCTCCGGAGCCTGGGAATGGCGATCCCGACTTTATTGATGTTTCAAACCCTTTCAAACCTCGCCACACGCGGCCTGGCACGGGCACCTGGGCTGGTTCTGCGGGCAGCGGGGCACGCGGCGGAGCTCAGCTTCCCGCCGGGATGGGGATGTTGGTGTTGACGCCTTTTCCTGGTCTTAAAATGAAGAGAACTGAACACGGTCAAGAGGGGAAAAAGGGTTTTACCTCGGTGTTTATTGAGGGATCCTCAGGGGCGCCGAAATGCACATCGAAATGCACCCCGAAATGCCCCCCGAAGAAATGGCCCCCCATGATGTGATGTGTGTGCAATTATAGGCCTTGCTAATTAGCACATCTATCAAAGATTGCCCAGGGAGGGACTCCAGCGAGACCCCTCAGCGAGGAACCTTCCCCTGGCTGGGCCTGGCTTTGTTTACAGAATGTGTTCTGGAGAGGCCCTCGGGGTCTGGGGTTTCCAGGGTGTTTGGGCTCTTGGCTTAACGGGATATTGGGTCTGAGGGAAGTGATCAAACTTAAAGAATTATAACTGTGTGGGCTAAAAGCACTGAGAATACATGAAAGCTACATAAAAGAGTGTATAAAAGGGGTATAAAAGAAAAAGCAAAAACTGATCATGGCATCAGTATCCCCAGGGATGTGCCGGGGGGATGCGGAGTGTCCCTTACCTGCGGAAGCAGCACCTGCAGGAGCTTGGAGCACGGGGCTGGCAGGGATTTCTCCACCTCTCAGCAGCTCTGGACAACCCGAGCCCATCCCCAGGGAGATTCCTCGCTTCCCAAAGCCAGGATGTGACGCCCACGGCAGGAATATTTTGTACACCCGAGTGTTTTTATCCCTAAAGTCATCCCTGTTGCTTCCAAAGGGGACAACGGCAAATCTGCGAACTTCCAGCTCGGAAAAGAGTGGAGCAGCACAAAGGTGGGACAGCAACAGTTCCCAAAAGTCCTCGGGAACCACAGGCAGAGCGAGGAGGAGGCGTGAAAGGAGGACGGGAGTCACAACCACACCCGCAGCAGGGCAGGGAAAAGCCTCTCCTGCTCTCTGCCCGGCCCTGCCTGCGCCCCTCGGGATCGCCCCGTTATTCCTCACGTCGGGAACGGTGTGGGCTGAGGCAGGAGGAGGAGAGGAAGAAATGTGTGGAGGGCTCTCGAGGCTTCACGAGACACATAAACACAAACCCACCTCCACCAACACGCCCGGGGAACCTCGGCAGCTCGTAAATCATCCCCTGCGGGCCCGGAGACAACGGAGCAGAGCCAGAGGTTGGGATTTTTCAGCTGGAAGGCGCGGGGCTGTTCGGAGGGAGCGAGCTTGGATGTGCCATGGGAGAGGTCGGGAGGGGACACGGCTTCCCGAGCTCCACATTCCCTGGGAGTCGTCCCATGCTGGCTCAGGAGCTGCTGGCGTGTTCTTGATGCCTGTCCTTGCCCCGGGAAATGATCCATGTGCAAATCCAGGAGCACGCTCCTGCAAAGCCAGGGTCGGAAAATCTTCCCGGCTCGCTCAGGAAGCTCTTTGCCGCATATTTCGGGTATAAATTCATTTTATTTGAGTTCTTGGCTTGGTTTGGGGCCGGGTTGTGTCCCCAGGCTGCCCCAGAGAACATCCAAGCTGGAGCCCTGTCCCCGTGCACATCCGAAATCCCCATCACCCCACAGCGTCTTCAGCCTTTTCACCAACCACCCCACCCCTTCCCGAGCCAAAACTGACAAGAAATGGACAACTCAAGCACAGACTGGGAGGTTCCTGGCCTCGAGGAAGTTTGGGAAGCCCATCCTCCAGGGAAGCTCCATCCCCCAGGGAAGCTCCATCTCCCCAGGAAGTTCCATCCTCCAGGGAAGCTCCATCCCTCAGGGAAGCTCCATCCCTCAGGGAAGCTCCATCCCCCAGGGATGCTCCATCCCCCAGGGAAGCTCCATCTCCCCGGGAAGCTCCATCCTCCAGGGAAGCTCCATCCCCCCAGGGTGCTCCATCGGGCTCCAGGCTGGTCCCTCGGCCTGCCACAGAGCTGCTTCCTGGGGATGAGGACAAGGGCACAGACTTTCCCATCCCAACAGGAAGAGCTGCTCTAGAGCTGCCGTTTTTTGGGATCATTTCACAGCCAAGCTCTGTGAGAGTGCATTTGGGACTCGGCACCACATCCCGAGCCACGTCTTCCTCATGAACGGGTTTTCTGAAGGTTTTTATCTTCCCCAGGACCATGGAGCACATTCCATGGACCACCTCATTCCCAAACCTCCTCGAGGCCAGGAACCTCCCAGCCCATGCCTGAGTTGTTCATTTCTCATCAATTCCTGCTCGGGAAGTGGCGCCCAGCGGCACATGGCAGAGGGGCACATGTGGGGTCATCACCCGGCTTCAGAGGGGAGAAAGGAGATGAGGGATGGAGCAGCTCATCCTGCACAGCCACAGCCATCCCACTGGAGCCAACCCAGGCAAAGCCACCACTCTGGAGTCACACAGACAGGGGAACAAGGAGTCCGGGGAGCACAGAGGACGCCCAGGAGAGACTGGGATGTTTTTCTCCCTCTTTCCCTTCTCCCTCTCCCCTGCCTTGGATGGAGCAGCTCATCCTAAACAGCCACAGTCATCCCACCTAGAGCCTGGCAAAGCCGCTGCTGTGGAGTCACAAGGAGGGGATGAGGAGTGTGGGGAGCACAGAGGACGCCCAGGAGGGACTGGGATGTTTTTCCCTCCCTTTCCTTTCTCTCTCCCTTGCCTTGGATGGAGCAGCTCAGCCTCAATCATCAGCCATCCTGCTAGAGCCAAACCTGGCAAAGCCACCGCTCTGGAGTCACAAGGAGGGGACGAGGAGTCTGGGGAGCACAGAGGGTGCCCAGGAGGGACTGGGATGGTTTTCCCTCCCTTTCCCTGGGATATTTTCCCCCCTCTTTCCCTTCTCCCTCTCCCCCGCCTTGGCTGGAGCAGCTCATCCTAAACAGCCACAGCCATCCCACCTAGAGCCTGGCAAAGCCACCGCTCTGCAGTCACAAGGAGAGGATGAGGAGTCCGGGGAGCACAGAGGACGCCCAGGAGGGACTGGGATTTATTTTTTTTTTCCCCACGTTTTCCCTTCTCCCTCCCCCCTGCCTTGGCCGCGGCTGAGCCGCTGCTCTCCCACAACGGCTGCCAAAATACAGCGAGACAGGGTATAATTACAGACACTTACTGCGGCCATTACACCACCAGCACGGGCTGCGCAAAGTGACACACGACCCGTCAACTCCTTATTCACGCCATTAAGGGGACTCATTAGCATCTTCGCTCAGAAGCAAAATTACCCTCACTGCTCATTTCAAGATGTCATAAATTTTAATTTAGGACCCAAAGATAGCACAATGGGAGCGGAGCTGGCGCTCTCCCGGCAGCCGCTGGCTGGCTGAGGGAGGTGGAGGTGGTGGGAGGGAAGGAGGGAAGGAGGGAGGGAGGGAGGTGGTGGGGCTGGAGGGGGAGGAAAGAGGAATGAAAGGGTTGGTTTGATAAAAGATGGTGGGGTTCTGAGGAGAGATGGGGAAGGAGGGAAGAGGAGATGCGCCCGAAGGCCTGGGAAGTTCTCCGTCCTCTTGGAAGCAGTGGAGGAGGAGGAGGAAGGATGAACGCTGAGGGATGAACGTTTCCTGGGAGGAGCAGGAGGACAAGGGCAGCGCCGGGGTTTGAGCCACCAGCACAGCACCACAGCCCGGCCCTTCTGAATCCCCTTCCCCTTCTGAATCCATTTCCCCTTCCAAATCCTCTTCCTTCCAAATCCCCTTCCCCTTCCAAACCCCCTTCCCCTTCCAAATCCCGGACGCTGCCCCATCCCTGGAAGTGTCCAAGGCCAGGTTGGACGGGGCCTGGAGCAACCTGGGGTAGGGGAAGGTGTCCCTGCCCGTGGCAGCGGTGGGAATGGGATGAGGTCCCTTCAAACCCAAGGAATCCGATCATTCCGTGAGCCAGCAGCGTCACCCAGGGCTGGATTTCCTGGGAAGATCCAGGAAGCGGATCAGAAGGTCGGGGGCTGTGATCCTCTGCAGGAAGATGCTCTTCGTGCCCGTGACGCATTTTGGTTTAGAGCCCATTAATGGGAGGCACAAACCATCCCTGGCAATCCCAATCCCAGGAATTCCAGGTCCTGGCCCAGCAGCACCAGTTACACCCACTGGGCTCCCAGTTCTGGGTGCTGGGTCCTGCCTGAACCAGGAACCATCACCGATAAAATCGATCAACTCCATTTTTGTGCTGATGAAAAGATTTATTGTTTTATTAAGGAATTTCTTGATTCGTTAAGGAATTTCCTGTTTCATTAAGGAATTTATCCCGTCACACTGCCCTGGATGTTCCCACTCCTTGGTGAGAGCAGCACTGGGAGCCCCAGAGCCTGGGGCACCCCCAAACCAGCCAGGTTTGGACCTCTCCTCCTTGCTGGACTGGGATCTGTGCAACCAGGAGCTCAGCGGAGGGGTGGGGATGTGCTGGAATTCCCACCCAAAAAAAAAAAAAAAAAAAGCTGATTTTATTTCAGTGTAAAAGTAGCTCCTGGAACAGCAGAGCAACTCCTGCGAAAACCTTTTCCAGCCCATCTGTCCCCCAGCCAAGCCCTGAGAACCTCCCTGGCGGGGTTTGGGGGGCCCAAAACTCACCCCAGCACACCCCAGCCCATGGGTGCTGCTTTAAACCCCCCCAAAGGAAGGAGAGAGGAGCCCCCCCTCCCCGATCTCCCCCTTCCCTGCAAACTCTGCCAGCAGCAGAGGCAATTACAAACCTCTTAAACTTTACCAGCTACCAGGCTCGTGATTAATGAGTTCAAATGTCCACATCTCTAAAAAACAGGGCGGGGGGGAAGGAATTAGAAGCAAAGCGGCTCCAATTACAGGCAGCCGAGGGACTCTGGCCCACTCCTGCGCCATAAGAACATATATCCAGAAAGGTTATGTTAATTTTTAATGTACAAGGCCGTAATTAATTTCTGGGGCTGGCTGGATTAGCAGAGAGTGTAAATTCCAGCCTCGACTTGGGCTGCAGATAAACCAACACCGCTGAGGGCTGGGGCCTCGGGGCTCTCGCCAGGCTGGAGCAAAGCCAAGGCCATGGGTTTTTGGTGGCTCCTGGGGACTCTGCGTCCTCCCACCTGGCCACAACCCCCTCTGCCAGCCCTGGTGGCACCGGGGACGGAGTTGCCACGGAGGTTCCGCCCACCCCTGCGCTGCGTCCAGCACCTTGGAGATGCTAAAACATCCAGAGCTGCTTTGGAAAGGTGAAAACTCAGAATAATCCCTCCAGATGAAGGCTCGGGAGAGGCTGGAAGGGGAGGGTCTGGACCTGGCAGGCAGGGATTGTGTGGCCTGGAAGTGCAGGGAGGTTTTAAAGGGAAGAAAAGGCTCCATTATTCTCCCATTAAAGTCTCCCCCTCTCTCCCTTCCCTCTGTCAGTCTCTCCCTCGCTCGCTGACTTCCCCCAGCCTCTCCGAAGACAGATCGTTCCCTTAATCATTCTGGAAAAGAACCCCAAGCTGATATAATATTATAATTAATTAATTCACTAAAAAGGTATTAAATTTCTTTTCCCCCCTGTGGATATTATCTGAATTCATTGACCTTTAGAAAAATCACCCTCTAATTGTAACCAGGTTCAAGTGCATTTCCAGCCTGTCCCTTTTACATTAATAATATCTTCCAGGACTCCACTATGCTGCTTAAATATTGTATAAATTTCACTGCCCCCTCAAAAAAAGGAGAGAGAGAGAGAAAGGCACGGAATGAAAACTCCGAGCTGATTAAACCAGCTCCAGAGAGCGAGGGGGAAGAGGGGAAAAGAACTCCACGGTGGCGTGGAAGACGGACAAACGCACAGCAGGGCCCCGGAGGGGCTCGGGATGAGGAATCCCGCATTCCCAGGGTCGGCCAGATGGGAGGAAAAACCCCGGGATGGGGATGCAGGGCGAGAGAGAGAGGAAGCTGCCGGGCTTTGGGGTGCGGCCTGCTGGGAGAAGGGGTCTCTGAGCTCCCATCACGGCCTCTTTGGGGCGTCCCTGTGGCAGAGAGGCGAATTCCCGACGGGATTTCCGAGCACCGGGACAATCGAGGCACTGCTCCCCTCGGCCTGGCTCCCCGTGGGGTCCCAGCACCCCCACGAGCCACTGCCCTGGGGTTTTGCCGCTGCTCCGGCCGCTCCCGGTGCCCGCTGTGCCCTCTCCGGGTGCCAGGGACAGAGCTCCGCGCTCCCACCCCGGCACGGCCGCACTCGGTCCCGGACAACCGGCCAGGAGCTGGAAATCCAGCGGCAGGCGCGGAAAATCCAGATGGGCCGGGAGTGAGCGGGGCCAAAGCTGCGCTGGCGGCCGTCCCAGCCCTGCCAGGGCTGCTGGAGCGGCGCCGCTTGGCTCCGGAGGAGGCTTGGGGGTGCAAATCCCCGCGGAATTTTGGGGTGCGCATTCCTCCTCTCTGGGGAGGCAGAACTGAGCCTCTCCCAGCGCCCTGGAACGGTCTGAGCTGGCTCTGACACACACAGCCAGCCTCGAGGGGTTTTAGCTCCCAGGTTTTGCTCCCTGGGGGATGTTTGCATCCCAGGAAAGGGCCAGGTCGCTGCCCTGTGTCACCCTCGGCAGCCTCACCCCCGTGGTGAGGAAACTGAGGCAGGAACTTTCCACCCACACCGCAATTCCCTCTCCCGGGGGTTTTCTCCAGCACATCCGTTGCCCTCTTCCCAACTCCACCACCCCTCACCCCCAGATCTTTGGTTTACAGCACACGGCCAGTCCCAGAAATCCTCAATTAAACCAGGAGCGAGGGCTCCCCAAACAAATCAAAGGGCTCCGAAACAAACCAAAGGGCTCCCAAATTATCCAAAGGGCTCCTAAACAAACCAAAGGGCTCACAAATTATCCAAAGGGGTCCCAAACAAATCAAAGGGCTCCCAAATTATCCAGAGGGCTCCCAAACAAATCAAAGGGCTCCCCAAAGAATCCAAAGGGCTCTCCAAAGAATCCAAAGGGCTCCCAAATTATCCAAAGGGCTCCCCAAAGAATCCAAAGGGCTCCCAAATTATCCAAAGGGCTCCCAAACAAATCAAAGGGCTCCCCAACAATCCAAAGGGCTCCCAAATTATCCAAAGGGCTCCCCAATCCCAGAGCCTTCNTATCCAAAGGGCTCCCAAACTATCCAAAGGGCTCCTAAACAAACCAAAGGGCTCACAAATTATCCAAAGGGGTCCCAAACAAATCAAAGGGCTCCCAAATTATCCAGAGGGCTCCCAAACAAATCAAAGGGCTCCCCAAAGAATCCAAAGGGCTCTCCAAAGAATCCAAAGGGCTCCCAAATTATCCAAAGGGCTCCCCAAAGAATCCAAAGGGCTCCCAAATTATCCAAAGGGCTCCCAAACAAATCAAAGGGCTCCCCAACAATCCAAAGGGCTCCCAAATTATCCAAAGGGCTCCCCAATCCCAGAGCCTTCCAAAGCTGCCGATGGAAAAGCAGCAGGCCAAGCACATCCAGGGACCGACCCTTCCCGGGCACAGCCTCCCCAGGCACCCACCGAGCCCCTTCCCTTCGGAGCCGGTTCCTGGCCAGGCATCGGAGCTTTTCCGGCCTCTCCCTCTTTACTGCGGAGGTTTCCTCGCCAAGGAGCTGCTCTGGTTTCTGGGAGCCGAGGCAGCTGCGGGGCCGCTCCCCCACCCGAAAAAGGCACCCCTTCCTCCCAGCCTCACCCCGAGCGTGGCCACAGCAGCCCCGGGAGGGGCGGCGGGGCCGAGGGTTGGGGCTTCAGGTGGGGAAGGAGCAGCGGGAGCAGCGCCAGGGCTGGGATGGCAGGGAGGGCTCGGAGGGAGCCGGAAAGGAAACGAAGGGAGAAGGTGGGAGAGGGAAAAGCAGGGAATGGCTTCCAGATCACAGGGCTGGGGGGCCACGTGGGGATGAGTTCAGGGAGCCCAAAATTTGGGGTGAAGCCCCTTGGTTTTCCCACTCCTCCTGCAGCTCTGCGCCGCTCTCCTGCTCAGATACCCAGGGCTCGGCCCAGCATCTCCCTGCGGAGGTGCCGAGGGAGCGGATCCACTCGGCTCGTGCCCATTCCTTCTCCCCTCAGGATCCAGCCCATCCTCGGTGACATTTGAGATTTTATTTTTTTTCTCTCCCTAAGAAAACTTCCTGCAGAAAACTCTCCGGGATTTTGAGAAACAGCTTGAAAGGAGGATTTGTGAGGGGGCTGGAGGAACAGCTTGCCACGAGCACTTGTGAGGGGGTTGGAGACACATCCAAAGGCCGGTGCTGGGAAGTCCCAGCTCTCTTTCCATGGATCTTTGTTTCCAGACAGGCCCAGTCTGAGCATGAAATGACAGAACCGAACCCACATCTTGAACGCTCGGGGATGTGGCTGTGCCCCGGGGCACGGCACCCACTGCTCCTGCTCCAGGGAGGACTGAGTCCCACAACGACCCGGGCACATTCCAAGAGAATTCCAGCATCAGCTACCAGGGGGCTCCCACACAGAATCCTAAAATGGAACCTTAGAGATCCCCCAGTGCCCCCCCTGCCATGGGCAGGGACCCCTTCCACTGTCCCAGGGTGCTCCAAGCCCCGTCCAGCCTGGCCTTGGGCACTGCCAGGGATCCAGGGGCAGCCACAGCTGCTCTGGGCACCCTGTGCCAGGGCCTGCCCACCCTCCCAGGGTGGAATTCCTTCCCAATATCCCATCCATCCCTGCTCTCTGACAGTGGGAATCCATTCCCTGTGTCCTGTCCCTCCATCCCCTGTCCCCAGTCCCTCTCCAGCTCTCCTGGAGCCCCTTTAGGCCCTGCAAGGGGCTCTGAGGTTTCCCTGGATCCTTCTCTTCTCCATGTGAACACCCCCAGCTCTCCCAGCCCGGCTCCAGAGGAGCTCCAGCCCTCGGAGCATCCTCGGTGCCTCCTCTGGATTCGCTCCAGCAGCTCCACATCCTTGTGCCGTCAGACCTAAAGCTGGATGTGAGGGGTCTCACCTGAGCGGGGCTGCGGACGGATGGATTTGGGGGCTGAGAGCCCAAATCGCCGTGGCCGGGACCCGGAGCACCCCAGAGCCGCGGGGAGCGCCCCGTTCCCGTTCCCGTTCCCGGGAGCCGCCCGGCCCCGGCTCCTCCGCAACCTTCGGGCTCTCTCTTGTGGCTGCTCAGCCCCGCTGCAGCCTCGCCGCTCCCGGCCCGACCCTCCCGGAGCCCGCGGCCACCCCCGTGTCCCCTGCCGGGGTCCCCCCCGCCCGCTCCCCGTGTCCCCAGCCTTCCCCTTCCCGTGGGAGCAGCAGCGCGGGCGGCCGGCGGTGGGACAGCGGCCAGCGCCCTCCCGCCGCGGTGCCTCCCGGGCTGTCCCCACCCCGAGGCTCCGTCCCAGTCCGTCCCAGTCCCTCCCAGTCCGTCCCAGTCCCTCCCAGTCCGTCCCAGTCCGGTCCCGCAGGCACAGTCCGGCACGAACGCATCACCCCGAGCCCAGCGCTCCCTCCCTTTTCCGTCCCACTCGCAGCCTCGCCACCGCTTTTTTCCGTGGGTGGCTCACGGACTGTAATTAAGAGCCTCCTCTCCCGTCTCCACGGCCGCCGTGGAAGCCAAGGAAACCCCTTTTCGTCCTCTCTCTCTCCTTTATAATTTTATTTTTACCCCCTCCCCGCCGCATTCCCGCTCCCTCCCTGCGGCACATAAAGGGATGACAGCGCTCCGAGCCGGGGTCTTTTGCATTTCTGAGTTGGTTCTGTTAATTGGAAGGAGGGTTAAGAATCTGCAAGGTCGTTTCAATCTCCATCTGACCTTCAGAGTAATCCTCTATGCCAACACCAGAGCATGTCATTAAAATGAGGCCCCTCTTCCATATCCCGGCATCCCTTTATTCTCTCCTTGTGCACATTAATTGCTCATAAGTTGATTTGATCTCCCTATTCTGCGAGAAGTAAATTGCCCTCTTATTTCGCCATTTTCATCCTGTTTTCTTAATTAGGCCCTTAAAAATCTCTAGGGCCTCAGCCGGGCCGCAGGCCTCATCCTGGGAATAAATTTTGATCTCAGCCTGATAAAGAGAGAGCAAACCCCGAGCTGGAACAATGTCGTGGGCTCCCCTCCCTCCCTGCACGCTATTCTCCTGACATGAAAAGGCTATCAGTTTTTCTCTGTGTTAATATAGGAAATAATTCACACTTCAGGCGTTGTTCTCTATTTAGTGCTCACACTCCCCTGATAAATCAAATCGGGGGAGGTTTTTTTAAATTTTTTTTTTCTCTCAAGTGTCTGGAGCCACTCACTCCTTCTCCCCCTCCACCACCACCTTCGGCCTCTTCTCGCTCTTTTTTCCCCTCCTTCTCCTTTTAATAAAGTTTCCGAGATTAGCCCCTGTGATTTTCCAGCCTGGGAAGTCTATTTTAAGGTGGATTTTCTTGCCTTTTTCCCCCCCTCCTGTGTGTGTTTAACAGCAGCACCGAGGGGAGTGCGATCCTGGCACGTAGCTGAGGGGCTGCAGACGAGGTGTGGGATGAGTTTTGCCAGGCACAGGTTCAGCAGGACACTTTAAAAGTAGATTTTTCCTCTTTCACCGGGCAGGAGAGTCCCCAAAACCCGCCTGGACCAGCCCCCAGAGGGGTTTGCAGCACCCTGAGGTGATGCTGATCCAGTCCTCCTCTCCAGGACAAAGAAGAAGCCACCACGCTCCAGGATGTTGTAAATAAATATATTTTTAATGATTCTTCTTCCATTCCAGTTCATTCTTTTTATACATTTATTTATAAAACAGTAGTAAAATTTTTTAATCAGAGCACAGTGCATTTAAAAAAAAAAAAAAAAGAAAAAAACAACAAAAAAAAGAAAAAACAAACAAAACTCCCAAAAAGATTTAAAAAAAATAGTAATTATAATCCACAACTGTTTACTCACAGCCAGGGGAGACATCTCATGCTGAGCAGTGGCCAGGCCTCGCCCACAGGTGCCCAAGGGCACCCTAAAGCCACAATAATCCCGATTTCCCGTGGGATTTCGCCCGCCTGCCCCCTCTGGAGGGCACAGAGCCGCGGCTCTCCCATGCCCACGGGTGCCCAGCTCGGCCAGGGCTGACCCTGGCAGGGACAATTCTCTTTCCAGGCACTGATGGCAGCACACAAAGGGTGCCAAGGCCTCCTGTGAACACCCAGAGCCCCTCTCTGCTCACCCGGTGTCCCCTGGGGTCCCTCCCTGCTCCCTGCCCTGCTCCAGCCCCTCCTCCCTCTCCCTCCCCACCTTCCGCACTTCCCCGCACCCTCACGTCCCACAGGTCCCTCTCCAGGGCTGTGCCCTGCTTCCAATCCCAAATCCAGCCACCACGGGGCATCTCTGTGCCCCCCCCCAGGACATCCAGGTAAGGACGGGGAGCACCCAGTGACCCCCAGCCCCGCACGGGCACCCACAGCCCGGGGGGCGGGGGGGGGACGATGGCCATGGGGTCTCCTCTCCCCAGCTCCCCTCCTCTCCCTCAATAAATCCACGGAATATTTTCCCTGCCAACAGCACTTCCCTGCCCTGCCCAGCTCCCTCCCGGCCTCCAGCTGCGTGGAGGAGTCGGGACATGAGGCAGAGCCCGAAGCAGCCCCCCAGTACAGACCAGTATAGACCAGTACAGACCAGTACAGAGCTGGGGAACGAGCTGGTGACACCGGCAAGAGAAACAACCCCCGGATCCCGAGGCTGGGAACAGCAGCTCAGGTTTGGCAGCTGGCACAAACCGGGCAGAGCCCGGACCTTCACGCCCACACTGGGCAGGATTTTGAAGAAGCACCCCCAAAAAACGAAGCGTAAAACCCTCTCATCCTCCCAGGAAAGAGCCACGGGGCGGAGACACTGCGGGGACACCTCGGGGAGCCTCAGGGTCACCCGGCACCTTTGCCCAGAGGTTTTGGGGTGGCGGGTGCTGCCCCAAAGGTGGGGGTGACAGCAGGGGGTTGGTGGAGCATCAAACCCACCCCCCCAATGCCAGGTGCTGTGGGTGCCTTCAACACCCACCCTGGCGCCACGTTAATGAACGCGCACCAATTAACGCCTTCTGCCACCCCAGAGGCAGCAGGTGCTCCCAGGAAGGAGGAGCTGGATGGACTGGGAAGCATCCAGGGGCTGGGGAAGACTCCGTGGGGATGAAGGACCCCAGAGCGAGACGCCAAACCAGACACGAAGCTCGCAGCATCGTCCCTCTGCTCCTGGGGGCTCGAGGCTCCGAGGCACCACCCCGGGGGGAAAGGGGGTGAGGCCGGGAGGGTCTTGCTGAAAGGCAAAGCAGCCGAGATCCCGCTGCCAGGCTGTGGAATCTGCAGTCAGGCCAACGCCACGGCAAAGCCAGGAAGGTCCGTTCCCGCTCCTGGCGAAAAGAAGCTGCGAAAGACACGGCGGCACCCGGCGGGCCCGACCTGAGCCCCGCGTTGCATAGAGAAATTACTCCTGGGAAGATTCAAGTGCGTGGCACGACGGGCTCCTCGCTGCCAGGAGCGTCCTGGGACTCGCCCACCCAAAGCTGGCGTCGCAGCCCTCGCCCCCGCGGCCGCCCATCACAGCATGTCCGCGTCCTCCATGCTGAAGCTGCTCCGGCGACTGCTGGCCTTGGAGGCCTCCGGGGACATGGCCGAGAACAAGGGGTCGGAGGCCAGCGGCAGCATCGTGTCCTGCATCAGCATCAAGTCCAGCTCCTTCTTGGATAGGGATGGGAAGGAAGCGCTGTGGCCGGGCTCCAGGCTGTCCGGGAAGCCCTGGGAGCCGTCGTCGAAGCTCAGGCTGTGGGTAAAGTCCAGCTGGTGATAGGGAGACTGGGGCGGCGCGGGCAGCGCCGGCTGCGGCTGCGATTCGGGGTCCGGGGGTGGCAGCAGCGGCTCCAGGGTGCCCTCGTCCCCGCTGGCTTCTTGCTTGACCACTTGCTGAGCCAGCTCGGCCATGTTGACACCCGAGGGCGAGGAGGTGGGCAGCCCGTGGACGCGTGCCTGCATCTCCAGCTCCTGCCAAGGGGACACAGCGGGGCTTTGGCGGGGGTGTCACGCTCGGGGACACGGCACGGGGACATTTATGGAGGTGGCAGGGACTGAGAAGCTCCCAGGGAAGGAGCCCATAGAAGATCCACGGTGATCCATGCAAAGCTCAGCACGCTGCGGAGCCTCCGACATCGGGTTTGTCCCAAGAGTTGGCTCCCGGTCGCTCCCCGGCCAAAAAAAGGCAGGAGACCCCCCCAGCCACGCCCTTGGTGGGGCGGGAGTGAGGGGCTGGTGGGGCTGGGGCGGAGCAGAGGGAGGGCAGAGCCCAGGGAAGCTCACCTGGATGCGGAGCAGCAGCTGCTTGTTGGTCATCTCCAGGCGCCGCGAGTGATTCTCCAGGTCCCGGGACCTCTGCAGGTCCTTCTGCATCCTCTTGATGTAGTCCACGGACGCCTTCAGGATCGTCCCTTTGTTCCAGCGCACGTCCCTGTCACCCGGGGATGGGAAAAGAGATGGGCCCGGATGCCAGCAGTGTGGCCCCTCACCCCTGCTCCACCAAAAAGCCCCCAGTGATCCCAGTGATCCCAGCAATCCCAGTGATCCCAGTCCGGCAGGAGCTGTGGATACGTACAGGTCGTTGGCCTTGGGGATCAGCATTCCCAGCTCCTTGATGCGGTCGTTGATGTTGAACCTTCGCCGCCTCTCAACTGCGGGTGAGAGGAGAGGGATGGAAGCGAGGGGGCAGCAGGAGCAGGGGAGGCTCCGTGTCCCACATGTCCCTCGTGTCCCATATCCCTCGTGTCCCACATGTCCCTCGTGTCCCACATCCCTCGTGTCCCTCATGTCCCACATGTCCCACATGTCCCTCGTGTCCCACATCCCTCGTGTCCCTCGTGTCCCTCATGTCCCACATGTCCCCCATGTCCCTCATGTCCCACATCCCTCGAGCCCCGCTTCCCACTGTCGTGCCCCAGCCAGACCCTCTGGAACTGGGGAGCTCAGGATGAGGAACCTCAGGAGCCAACCCTGCTCCACCCCTGGCCCAGCAGGTCTGAGCTCCCCTCGGGAGGACAATGAGGTGCCTCCTGTACCCCGTTCTGCCAGGAAGGACGGGCTCAGGGGGTCTTTCCTGAGGGTCAGCTGGGACAGGAAGGGGGACACAGCTCAGAGAAAGGGGGAATGCAGATGAAGAGTGATGGGGAAAGGCCGTGCGGTCAGGAGAGGAGAAGGCAGAGCTGGACTCACTCAGGTTGTGATTGTCTTTCTTCTGGCGCTCTTTGGCCAGGGCTCGGCTCTCGGCATCTGCAAGAGAGCCACGATGTCACCCCGAGGGGACAAGGCTGCACCTCGCCCCACGAGCACCCCAGGATGTCACCCCGAGGGGACAAGGCTGCACCTCGCCCCACGAGCACCCCGGGCTGGCACTGGAGCCCCTGTACCCCCACGAGAACAGGGCAGCCCCGGTTTTGTCACTCGCCGTCACCTGTGAGTTCTCTCTTCTGGGTGAGGTCGGCGGGGCAGGAGCTGCTGGTGACACCAACGAGCGACGCCGTCACCTGCGGGTCCCCGCTGTAGACGTTCATGTGGCTGCTGGACATGGGCAGCTGCAGAGCAGAGGGACAGCCGGGTCAGCTCCAGGCAGGGCCGGGCACCGGGATCCAGCCCCGCCGGGATGGGAGCGCACAGCCTGGCCAGGTGGAATGGCCTCCCCGGCTTCCATCAAAGCAAACAGGACTGCAAAGGGCACAGCTGATTCCCTCCCACGGCCAGCAGCTAAAGCGGGGCAGATGAATCATGCCTGACAAGGGCTGGGCAGCACGAATCCCACCGGGAGGCACGAGCTGCCACACGGATCTGCCCCGGCACATGGTGCCGCTGCGGGGAAGCTCCTGCCTGGGAAACCTCGCCCGGCTCTCCCATCTCCCCACCCTTGGTCCCTCCCCGTGCCTCTCTCCCGCCTCTCCAGCTTTTTAAAAGGGTTCTCAACTGTCCTCAGGGAGGAAAAAAGCTGGAGAATTGGTTCCTGTGGGTGCTGCTGCCTCCAGGGACAAGGCTTGGCTTGGTGCCACCGAGGCACTGCTGCGGGGATGTGGCAGAAGGTCCCCTCTGTGCCACCTCCGTCCCTGCAAGGACAGGGCTGTGGAACCCCCGGGTGTGACCCCTTCCTGTCACCCCTCACTCACTGTGTTGGGCATGTGCACTTCGGGGTTCATGTAGCCCAAAACGTCATCCAGGCGCATGATGTCATCGATGACCTCATCGAACTGAAAGGGAAAAGGACATTTGGGCTCCTCCGCCCTTCCCAGCACCCTGCGTGTCCCCAGCAGCCTGGTGACACCCCCTCACCTCCCGCTCGGGGTTGGAGCCGATGTTGAGCATGGCCATGGGGCTGTTGGGAGCGCTGTTGCCCGCCGAGGAGGACAGGACGTGGCTGGGCCGGACGCCGGGGGACGCGGCCGGGGGGGGCTTGGGGGAGTGGCTGGCGGGGCTGACGTGGGCAGCGAACTTGTTCCCGTAGGTTTCGGAGAGATAAGCCTGGACCTTCTTGTCCCGAGACTTCTGCAGGTGGTAGGTGGTGGGGTTCTCCAGGTAGGACTGGACCTGCGAGGACAAAACCCATCAGGGACCCCGCGGGCCGCCCCACACCCGGGCAGGGGGGACACCACGGTACCTTGAGGACCTCTCCGGGCACGGGCGGAGGGGACTGGAAGTGGACGGGGGTGTTGATGGCGGGGCTGGAGGCCACGGGCATGCGCTGCTGCTGCATGTAGTTCATCATCATCTGCTGCTGCACCCGCTCCCGCTCCGCTTCCTGCTGCGCCTGCTGCTTCATCAGCTCCATCCGCAGCCCGATGCGCGACGCCATGGCGGGACACCGGGCCAGGAGCCGCGAGCCCGCCTGGCACAGAGGTCACCCTGCGAGGAGGACATGGCACGTCACCGGTGACCTGGCACAGAGGTCACCCTGCGAGGAGGACATGGCACGTCACCGGTGACCTGGCACAGAGGTCACCCTGCGAGGAGGACGCGGCACGTCACCGGCGGCCTCGCACCGTGGAGAGACTGAGGCACGAGGAGGTAGGAGAAATCCTGGAGCGCCCATGCTGGATGGTGACGGATACGGGAGGATTGTCCCAACACTGGCTCTGCTGTCACAGAGCAGGAGGGCCTGGTGCCACCACCCAGCCTGGCTGTACGACCCCCCGCCCCCTGCTGTCTCCTTACAGAAAACGGGGGTGGGAAAGTCAAAAGCACCCCCGGGAAGCTCCAGAGAAGGGGAACTGCCGAGGATGAGGATGGGGAAGGGTGGCCAGAGCTGGGATTGACAAGGAGAGGGGGGAAATGAGGGTCTGGCAGGAAGGGCCAGCCGGGAACCCCGACGGAGCAGCCAGCACCCCGCGCTGCACACTCACCCCAGAGCCACTTCCCAAACACCGCAGCCACGGCAGAACCCGGAGCGAGCCCGGCAGCCAAAGGGAAGAGAACGCGAGGGAAGAGCAGGAAGAAAAGGCCGGCGGGTGCCAGGAGCCGGGGGCAGGTTTAACCCAAGCCTGGCTCCGGCGCGGGGCGAACAAGGCGGGCTCTGTGCGGGGCCGGCACGCGAGCGCGGGGACGGGGGGGACCGCAGCGGCCCCCGGCCGGCACAGACCGGCCCTTGTTCCCCCGGACAAAGGGGACGGCGGCCCGCGGAGGGTGGAGGATGCCGGGGCACGGGGAACCGCCCCAGCCACGGCTTTCCGCGGGGCTGCTTCCCCACGCGGGGCTGGGATGCGGGAGGCGCCTTAAGGGACGGAGCGCAGCATCCCAGGGAAGCGCAGCACGGGAGGGAAGGGGAAAGCTGCGAGGGGAGCAAGCAGGAGGGGAAAACCAGACAGATCTGGGGGGGTTTTGATGCTGTTTAAACACGAGGTGGGAGCAGAGCCGGTGGCGGCCACGCAGAGCCGGTGCCACGCGCTGCCCGGAGGGGAAATTAAATCAAGGCAGCACGGACGGCAACGCGATTACACAGCTCAAGAGCAGCTATTGAGCGGCGAGGGGAAGGGAATTAATTAGCCATGGTGGCCTGTCCGGAGGGGGATGGGAGCCCGGAGCCTGGGCCGGCGATCCACCGGAGCTTCGTTAACGGGGATGTGCAAAGAGCCCGAGAGGAGGGCACGGCGGGCGTTGGGATGAGAAACAGCAGAACCCGGTAAAAAACCCCAGTGAGAGCCCACAGAGGATGGAACAAGGCTGAAGTAAGGGGGGAAACCCACAGCTGATGCCCACGGGGGGATGTACAACCCCAAACACGAAGGGAAGGGCGAGAGGCTTTTCTCAGAAAGGGCTGGCACTCGTGGGAGCTCGAGGGTGTCACGGGAAGGGTGCCGAGGCACAGCCACCCACAACACAGCACCCACTGAGCCCTGCTGGCCCCGGTGCCACCCCCAGCCCGGCTGCAGGACCCCCTTATAGAAAACAGCGGTGGGAGAGTCAAAAGCTCCTGAGAAGAGCTGCAGATGATGAGGATGAGGATGGGGAAGGGTGGCCAGAGCTGGGCTTGGTGAGGAGAGGGGGGAAATTAGGTCAGGTTTAAAATAACCCCTTTGGTTCTGCTTGGCTTCCCCCCCACCCCCCAAAACGCTGAGCAGCTTCTGCTTTCGCTGTGAGTCAGCCCCGGCAGGAGGGCGGCAGCGGGACAGGATGGGGAGCCGGGGCCCACGTCCCACCCTGGGGACACATCCCGCCCTCCCCTGATCCACCTCCACAAGAGCACATGGAACGGCAGCTCCGTCCTGTTCTTCCCGCGAGGGCACCCAGGGGTGCTCCCGCTGAGCCGGATCCCTGCACCAGTGGGAGCCCCAAACTGGTCCCTACTGGAAGGAGAGACCCTGGCGAGGCTCATCCTGGTGCACAGGGAGCCACAACAGGGGTGGGAGGCCCAGGGTGGGAGATGGAGCAGTCAGGAAGGGGATGGAGGGGCTGAAGGGTGGCTGAAGGGGAGGGAAAAGCTGAGTGATCCCAGCCCCTCTCCACACCCCGAGGGAAAAGCTGAGTGATCCCAGCCCCTCTGCACACCCCGAGGAAAAAGCTGGGTGATCCCAGCCCCTCTGCACACCCCGAGGGAAAAGCTGGGTGATCCCAGCCCCTCTCCACACCCCAAATCCAGTTCTCCTGTCCGGACAGACGCAAGACCCAGGGCTGTCCAGGCTCCAGCCGCGCTCCATCAGCACCCCCCAGCCCCGCAGCGGGGCCGGAGCCAGGGAATGCACCTCCCTCCCAAATATCTCCGCCGCTACTCAGCACCACGGTTATTTCTGGCCCTTCCCCACTTTCCCTCCGGGGGTGTTATTTCAGCAAGAACCCGGCGTCCCAGGACGGCACTCGCGGGTGGCTCCAGCTGGAGGATCCCCAGAGCTGCCCCAACCCTCCCTCAGCCCCCTCAGGAGTTCGCACAAGCCCGAGCTGTCCCTCGGCCCCGCGGTGACAGTGACAGCCGCTGGTGGCACCACGGGGGTGGCTGCCCAGCAACCGCTGGGACGTGCTGGAGGCGCATCGGGCGCTGCTCCGCAACGCCGGGGGCCAGCCCGGTGACAGACCCCGGCCTGGCAGGGGGCACCCAGTGCCACCCGAAGGGACACGACACCTGGAGAAGCCACACCGGCGTCCCCAGGCTCAGGTGCGGGTGACAAATCCAAGCTGCCGGGAGGAGTTTTCCAGATTTAGCCCCCGGAGGGGATCGCGTTACGCTGCCAGGGGAGGTGGCACCGTCCTGCCCGCCTGGCACGGCCACAGCACATCCCTGCGAGTGCCACACACCCGCTGGCACCCCTCTGAGTGGGGGCAGCGATGCCCTGCCGAGCTGAGAACCCCCAAACTCCCCGCACCAGGCGCCGCTGCCCGGCCCCGCTCCCTCCCGCGCTTCATTTCCCGGTCGATCGTGGCCGTTTATGAGCGGAAAAATCAATCGGCAAAAATCAATCAGCAGCTCCAGGCGGGAGCGGGGACCCCCGGGGGAAAGGAGGGGGGACAGGGCAGGCACCGTCCACCCACCCAAACCCCACTCTGGGCTGGCAGCTGAGGGGCAGTGGAAAGGAAAAGGAGAAGAAAGAAGTGAAAACAGCTCCACTGCTCGCCACCGGCCGGCCCGGCCTCCCCTTCCTTCCTTCCTTCCCTCGTTTCTCATTTTCCAACACCGGGGGGGTGGGGAGGGACACGGGGGTTGCAGGGATGGAGCACAGGGGACCCCAGGCTGGGCAGGCCCAGCTGGGTCCAGGCAGTCCCAAACCCAGGGTTTGCTCCAGGAGCATCCGATGTCACCCAGCTGCCACCCCCACGGCCACCCACGAAGCCACTCCAGCCTGGGGACGGGCTCTGCTGTCACCCTGCTGTGTGGGGACAGGGGACAACGAGGCAGGGGTTACCTGGGTGCAGAACAGAGGGGCTGGGGGACCCTCCAGGTGCCAGCAGGTCACAGCTCCTCCGCGCTCCGGGCCAGCCCCCTGTTCCTCATTTTCAGCGGCCACGCGGGGAGCTGGGCTGGGGGGGAAGTTGCAAAAAAACCCCTCCAAACCTGCTTGTTTTTGTCACCACAGCACAGGAGCGAGCAGCAGGGCTGAGGAAAAGCGTGGAAAAATTGATGCGGCCACTGCCACCGGAGCAGGGGGACAGGAGCCAGGGCTGGGCCTGTCCCAAGGGGGCTGCAGGGACGCCTCTGTAAATACAGAGGGGCAAAAGCTGTCCCTTGTCACTCCAGGGGATGTGGCACACAGGGATCCCTCGCCCTCCGTGTGCCCAGAGCGGGTGCAGAGCAAGCAGCTGGATTACAGGCTGGGAAAGGCAAAGTTCAGGAGGAGAAAGATGGAGAGAGAAAAGGGCCTGGAGCGCCAGGACACAGGGAATGGCTTCCCACTGCCAGAGAGCAGGGTGAGATGGGATACTGGGATACAATTCCTCCCTGTGAGGGTGGGGAGGCCCTGGCACAGGGTGCCCAGAGCAGCTGGGGCTGCCCCTGGGTCCCTGGCAGTGCCCTAGGCCCGGCTGGAGCACCCTGGGACAGCGAAAGGTGTCCCTGCCCACGGAATGTGACGAGCTTTGAGGTCCCCAACCCTTCTGTGATTCTGAGGATTCGGGGTGGGCAGCCCCAAAAGGAGCTGTGGGACAGGGGTCTCAGGAAAGGGTTTGGGGTGGGCAGCCCCAGGGAGGAGCTGCAGGACAGGGGTCTCAGTGAAGGATTTGGGGTGGGCAGCCCCAGGGAGGAGCCGCAGGACAGGGGTCTCAGGAGAGGATTCCTCCCCACACACAGGGACACCGGGCAGCAGGGCCACCCTCGCAAACCCTGACCCAACACCAACGCCCACCGTGAGGTCGGGCCAGATGCTCCAGAGATCCCACCCAGCCTCTGGGATGAGGAAAACAAGAGGATAACCCCATTTCCAACCCCAGCCAGCAGCAGTGCCCTCCCCATCACCCACCCGGCAGCTGGACGGGGCAGAGCTCCTGCGGTCCCTGAGAACCATCCCAGCCCCATCCAGAGGCTCCTTCCCCGCGCTCCGAGCACGCGGCCCTGAAAGGGAGAAGGAGCAGGCAAAGGAGGGGCTTGGCAGAGCCTCACCGGGGTCAGTTGACAGCAGAAGCCAGAGCCTGAGTCACCGGGACTGTTTTTAGCCCCGGCATGTCAGCAACGTGGAGCGGGACGTTGTTAACAGGCGCTGGGTCAGAGGCCAAATGTTTTCCCTGCCCCACGTTAAAACGCCGCGCCTGGAAAAGGCCGAGGGATCCAGCACGGGAAAAACATTACCAGGGCTGGCTCAAAACACCCAGGTAAGCCTGGCCCGCCCAGGAGGGCTCAGGGAGTCGCTGGAGGGAGAAGCATCGGTCGCCGGTGCCACACGGGGCTGCGTGTCCTTTGTCCCGGCGTCGCTGAGTCAGTGGGGTCTGGAAAAAGCCCCCCGGTTCTGGGGGTGCCAAGGTACGGCCAGGAGAGCCATGGTTCATAATACACACACAGCCTTGCTCCCTCCACCCCAAAAATCCCCTCTTTCACCCCAAAAAGCCCACACAGCTGAG
This sequence comes from Oriolus oriolus, assembly GCA_013400235.1. NCBI lineage: Eukaryota > Metazoa > Chordata > Aves > Passeriformes > Corvidae > Oriolus > Oriolus oriolus. The sequence goes on from VXBT01004405.1 coordinate 26,216, forward strand.
GGACGGCTGCAGATCACACTCATGGGCGGTAACTGCAAGCCAGGTTTGGGTGCAGGGAGAGGCAGCGGGACCCCCTGGGACCCCAAAACGGAGGGGCCGGACCCTCTAAAGCCGGGCAGGAGCTGATTGAAACATCACTGTCCGACTGACCGCGCCGGGAATTCACAGCCCCTGCCCCCTGCGCGGCCTCCCCCCGGCGGCAGCAATTAAAAATAAAAGTGTGAACAGGCAGGAGGAGGATGGGCCGAGGCGGCCCCCGGGGAGCGGTGATTAATCAGCGCCCTATCGCGGGGACACGGGAGGGGACCGCGGTGACCTTGGAGGGGACGGGCAGGCTCCAGGTCCTGCTCCACATCCCGTTGCCTTCGGGAAGGGAGAGAGAGCCGGGAGCGCAGCCCCGGAGGAAAATCGTGGCTCGGGGTCGCTGCGGGCGGTTTGGGTGTTGGCTTTTTTTAAAGAACGGCATCAACGGGCAATCGGGGGGAGCTGGCGGGACAGCACATCCCGGAGCCAGCGGGTCACACACCGCTGCGGGGGGGCTGGGACAGCACCGCCACACGCTCCAAAAAATCTCACAAACCATCCCAAAAAGTGGGGGTGCTCGGCAAAAGCAGCTCCCGAGCCCCGAAGCTGGCGGTGCCACCTGCCACCAGCACAAGGTGCAAGGTGACAGCGGCCACCTCGTGCCCCCCTGCCGGTGCCAGAGGCACTCCCAGCGCCGCCTCCATCCCTCCTCCCTCCCTCCCTGCGAGCTCCATGCTGCTGCGAGGAGGTAATATTTATAAATACGCCGTGTCCAGCCCCCAGCGCCCGGCCCGGAGGCTCGGTGGGGGCAGAGCTCGTGTAACCATCCCAGGGCCGGCAGCCCCAGGAATAAACAAATTGGGGGCCAGCCCATGGCGATGCCCTCCCAAACCACCCCGGGGCTCGCCATCCCCCGCCCCGGCAGCACCTCTCATGCCGGGCCAGCGCCGCTTACCCGCTCGGGAGAGGTTTGTGCCGTGCCCTCCTTTCTGCCAGGCTCAGCCCGGCACTTTCCTGCTCCGTGAAGGTCAAACTGCTCTCTCGGGAGCCCCCGCTGCCAATCCAGCCCCTGGCCTGGCACGGTGCCGGCGCCACCGGGGCTGGTCCTGGCCACGGGCGCTGCCGCCTCTCCCGGGCACGCTGCGCCGGTTGGACCCGTGCAGGAGCCCAGAGGTTTTTCCCACCAGGTTGGGATTTCTCCGGTCCCCGAAATGCTCCGCCAAACCCGCTGGCACCTGCTCCCTCCTCCCCTGGGAGCAGTCTGGGAGCAGGGAAACGCTCCCCGCGTGTGCCAGGTGGATGCAGCCCCCTCCTCATCTCCTCCATGAAATTCCCACCCCACGCGGTTCCCCCCAAAATCCCGGGGTCTCAGCCTGGGCAGGAGCCAGCGCTGCTGCCCTCGCTTGTGCGCGGCGCTCCAAGAACTCCCCTGGCCGTCCCCACGTTGGGAATTTCAGGTTTATCCGGAACTGGCACCCATTTAAGCAAAGGAGGGGACGGAGGCAGAGCGCGGGGTGTGGGCAGCTCGATCGGAGCCCTCGGAGGAAAGGTGACAAAACGCCGGGGGCGATTCTTAGAAGAGGCTTTAAAGATAAGGTGGCACAACCTGTGGGGACCGCGGGGATGTGGCACTGGGAGACCTCAAACCCTTCCCAGGTCATCCCACCCAGCACCCGCTGCAGATCGTCCCACGGCGCCCATCCCAACGCTCCGGCCCGGCAGGATTTACCTCCCCAAAACTGCCCCTGTGCTTCCAGAGATGGAGCATCCCCCATTCCCAGTTTTCTCAGGCTCCCTGGAAGGCGAGGAGCAGGACCCAGAGCTCATCCTGCATCCCACATTCCTGGGCTGACCACAACAGGGGACCCCGTGCAGGCAAATCCGCACGGAAAACCCGCTCCAACCAAAAGCCAGGTGCCAGGAGGAGGGACACGGACTTGGAATGGATTAGGGAAGAGCCACCGGGGCTTTTCCTGGGCATGCCAGCGAGAGGAAAAAATCCCTGAGCACGTCATCCCTGTGTGGTCAGGGAGAGATCACCCCTTCCACCCTTCCAAGTGTCACAGCGCCGGTGACAACGACCACGGCTCGTCCCGGGAATCACCGGTGTGATCCCGGCCGCCTCCCACACCGGGATCACGCAGCTTGGCAAAGCTCACGGGGGCGGTGGCACCACGGGAAGGCCACCCCAGGGCGGTGACAGCACACCTGGCACCTCCGAGTGCCCTCTGCTCTTTTATGGGGGGGGCGGGGGGTCAAACACCCAGCACTGGCTCCTTGGGATTCTCCTGGGATCCTCCCACAGCAAAGAGGGGGTCTGGGAAGTTGTCACGGAGCAGCCACCAGCAGCACCACGATGCTGCCACAGGGGCGTGTGGTGGCACTGCCAGGCCGCAGCCCCACGCCCAGGACACTGCTGCTTCCCCCTGTCCACTTCCTCTTTGTCCGGGATATGGGATAATCCCACACAGGGCAGTTACAAAACAGCTCCCTCGGGGCGGGTCCAGCTTGAGGTGCCCCTAAACCACCCCAAAAAACTCCAGCTGTCCGCAGGGGTGGAGCACAGAGGGGACAGGGATGGGGCAGCTCCATCCCTCCTGCCTGCACCCCCGGAAAGGAGGGAGGAACAGCAATCCAGGGACGAGATCCCATCACATCCGACCCCCAGCTCCCCATTCCGACGCAGGAGGATCCACGGGGAGCCAGAGGATGTTTTTAACCTCAGCACTGTGGATTTTTCGAGGGACACACCCCCAGCGTGGCCTCCCCGGCCCCATTTCCCCGCTTGTTGTGCTGCTCCGGCCACCCCACCCTCGGCCCTGGGAATGTCACCCCTGCTCCGATGATCCTTATCCCAAGGGGCTCTTCCCGTTCCCCACAGCACTTCCAGGCAAACAGGGAGCCCTGGGCAGGGCAGGGCAGGGCAGGGCAGGGGGGGACCAGGAGCACGCACGTGCCGGGAACTCGGCGCCGCGGAGCGTGGAAAAAGCAATAAAAGGCCTGGCTGGAATCACAGCTCCATCCCAAACACCCGGATGCTGGATGGCCCCGCTGCAGCCAGCTCCACCCCAGAGCAGTTTCCGACTGATAAAGGGCCAGGCCAGGCCAGGCCGGCATCCCTCGGAAAACACACGGGGCCAGCATCCCTCGGGAAAGCGAACTCAGAATCCCTCAGGAAGCGAACCCAGCATCCCTCAGAAAACACCGGGCTCCCCTCCACAGGTCACCACGTGCTGGCCTGACCCACGGCCACCATCCCCACCCAAATCCGGGTGGATTCCCAGCTCCCGGCCGCCCCAATCCCCAATTCCCACCGCTCCCCAGCGCGGTTTTCCGCGCTGGATCCTTCCTGCAGCAGGTGAGCGAGCGCAGGCTGGGAGAAACCAGCCCCGTTCCCGGCTCCGGCCAGAGCAGCCGTGCATGAAGCCAAGCAAACATGGCAGGGAAGTACAGAGGAAGGGGGGGGGGGGGGGGGGGAAAAAAAAAAAAAACCCC
>VXBT01004405.1:67092-79234 GCA_013400235.1 Oriolus oriolus
GTGGGCTTGGGCACAAGGGAGAGTGGGGTTGGGCACAAGGGAGGATGGATCCTGGCACACAAGAGGATGGATTTGGGCACGCGGGAGAATGGATTTGAGCATGCCGGAGGATGGATTTTGCCATACAGGAGGATGGAATTGGGCACACGGGAGGATGGGTTTGGGCACATGAGGGGATGGATTTGGGCACTCCCCCCAGCTGTGGTTGCCCCCCAGGCGCTGACAGCGAGGAGGTCACACACCAGGGGCTGCACTGGCACGCCCGAGCCGCCTGCTTCTGCTGCACCCTGTGCCGAAAGCCACTGCGGGGACAGCCCCTCTTGTGCCGCCGCGGCCGCCTCTTCTGCTCCGACAGCTGCAGCCGGGGCCAGGACGCCTCTTCCACCGCCTCTTCCGACTCCTCCGACTCGGCTTTCGCCTCCGCTCCATCCCCGGACTCCACGCCCCTCTCCCGAGCCGGCCCGGCCGGCAGGAGCTCGGCGGCGGGGGGCTGCAGGCAGCGGGGGGAAGGGGCTGGTAGGATCCGACTGCCACGGGGTGGGAGGGGAGTGGGAGCAAATCCAGGCTCTGCCCAGCCCCTGGGGACGTTCCTGGGAATGTCACACCGTGGGAAGGGGTGATAAACCCGCAGCCCACATCCCACGGGGGGAGCTGGGGGTGGCTCGGTGCCACCCCGCTGTGTCCCAAGACAACCCTTGCCGTGGGAGGGCAGTGGGAGGGCAGGCTCAGCCTTCTCCTGCCTCACTCAGGCTCACTTTCCCTCTTCCAGAGGCGTTTTCGGATCAGGCCCCGGTGCACCCCGCGTTCAGGAGCCAGGAGGATCTCGGAGCTGCCGAGCAGCGGAGCAGCGATGCCGCCAAGGAGCACACGGGGACGCCGGGACCCCCAGCCGGCCGCCCCTTGGCCCCCCAGCCCAGCCCAGAGGGGCCCAACGAGCCCGGAGCCTTGGGCCACCCGCTTTTGGGGGGCCCGGACCCCCGAACAGCCGCGGGCGGCGCAAACCCACACTTGCAAGCGGGCACATCCCCTCCCCGACACAGCCCCCGGCCGGACGAGGACGACTCCTGGTGCCCCACCTGCTCCTCATCTTCGGACTCGGACTCGGAGGAGGAGGGCTTCTTTTTCGGGAAGCCCATCCCCAAGCCCGGGATGAATTCCCTGGGCAGGGAGCCCCCGGGGAGGGGCAGGGGCAGGACGGCCAAGCACTGCAGCGTGTCCTAGCAGCGGGTTCCGGGGGTCCCCGAGTGGCACTGCCCTCCTGCCGCGTCCTGCCGGGTCCTGCCACGGCCTCAACGCGTTCCAAGCGCGTCCTGGACGCGGCCCAAGGCTGGTGGGAGAAGCCACTGGGATCCTTCCCCCGCGGCGGCTGCTGGCAGAGCGGAGCCTGCAATTCCTGCCGGCCTCTCCCGCAATTAGGAACAGGTAAAGCAGGAAGGGAGCGGGGCCGGCGGCCGAGCCGGGCCTCCAGCACCGCAGACAAGGCGGCAACTCCGGGGAGAGCGGCCGCGGCTCCAGGCAAAGGCAGCTGCCTGCATCGCCCCGCGGCCGGGCACCGCGTGGGATCCTTCCCTGGACTCCCCCGTGCCCCTCTGCCACCCGCTCTCCATCCCTGGTGGCACCACGGGCAGGGGAGCAGGGGCGCAGCTCTGCCCACGACGAAGCTCCAATAAAGTTTGGCTGAAATCTGAACGCAGGAGGCTCCCTCGAGTCTGGCCTGGTCCTTGCCAGCCCATTGTGACACTGACTGTGTCCCCAGGGGTGACCTCTGCCCCCTGCCACAGCCGGGGTTCACGTGGGACCCCCCCCTCAGCAGCCCCAGGGGAGCGGGAAGAGAACAAGGGCAGAGCAAGGGCTGCAAAGTGAACGTGGTTTATTCCTGGATTTAAACCCAGAAACGCTCGCTGGGGTTCAGGGACACATCCCCAGGAATCGGGAACGGAGGAGAGGGACTGCAGCCCTCCCTCCCATCACCCTCCAGCACAACCAGTCAAACTTTTGCTGCCCACGGGGGTTTGGGCAGGGCTGAAACCAAACGCATCCCGCTCGCCCCTCCTTCTCCAGGAGACAGAGCGGGGCTGCCAACGTGCCCACCCCACCTCATCCTGCAGGCTCAGCACCCTCCTGAGCACCCCAGGGCGCTGTCCCAGCCCCCAGCACCCCCCCACCCAGCTGGCAGGAGGGGCTGGCCGCCATCAGAGGCTGGCGGTGGCCGAGTCATAGCTGTCGATGAAATCCCGCAGCTCCTGCAGGTGGTGGATGCGGCGCTGGCGGAGGTTGGCTCTGAGCGCCAGCCCCAGCGCCGCCTCCATCGAGGGCTCCTTCTGCAGCAGCATCGTGGCCACCACGGCGATGGTCAGGCTGAACTGCTGGTACGACTGCAGGGCAGGGCCGCGGGCTCAGCACCCCCAGAGCAGCACCAAACAACCCCCGGTTTTAGTCCACAGACCCTCAAACAGCGCCCGAGCCCCTGCAAACTCCTTCTTGCCCACAGCGCCTTCCCCTTGCAACCACCAGTGCCCCCCAAAAATGCCCCCAAAGATGCCAAATTCACGCCCTCCACCACCCAGCATCGCTCCCAAAGGGCCTCGGGTGAGTCTCCCCCCACCCCGCAGCCGGTCCCAGAGCCCCAGGTGCTCATCCAGGACTCACCAGCTCGATCTCCGCCTTCCTGGCGAGGACGGCGGCGGAGCGGAAATCGATGCCGGCCGGGAATGGAGGGGGGAGCATGGAGCAGAGCTGGTGCTGGCCAGACACAGCCTGGGAGGTGGAAAAGGCGAGGAAGGGTCAGAGGGGAAAAGGACTGAGCCAAAGCGGGGCTGCCAGTGCCGGTCACTAGCCCAGGACTGGGCACTCTGTGGAAGGAGCCACTGGTTTGTCCCCCCTCCCTCGGGGGTGCCAGAGCTGCCCCCGCTCCCCCTGTGCCCCAATTTCTCTGCCCAGCATTTCTCCCCCTCGTTAGGCAGTAATTAAGCTGCTCTGGAGGGCTCTCCTCGGCTTCCTCAGAGCCCCACTCCCAGGGGTCGTTCACGCTCCAGCTCCCTGGCTTCCTTCCCAGCCGCCTCCCGTTTATCGGCACCTCCGGCACGGCCGGCAGCGGGGCCGACACGGGCTCTGCCTCTGGACAAAGCCGCCCTTTAACCCCAGCCCGGGATCCTGCAGGGATCCCCCTCTGGCCACGGCAGTGTCCCCAAGCCCAGGACACCGGCCCCGTGTGGGGACCCCGTACCGGCTTCGTCTCACCGGAGCCGGGCGGGCGCTGGGGCCCCGGGGAGGTCTCTGGTGTGGCGCAGGCAGCGGGAGAAGCCCGGCCGGGCTGTGCCTCGGGTTCTGCTGCAGCTCCTGGAGGGACCTGAGGGTTTTCGGGGGGCTGAGGGCTCTGCAGAGGCTGTGGGGGAGAGCGTGGCTGTGGGAGGAGGGCGGTGGCTGGGCAGGGACAGGGGACAGGGGCAGCAGCGGCCTCGCGGGGCTCTCACACAGGGTGGGGACACGGCCCGGAGCTGCCCCACGTCCCAAACTCACCCCATCCCGGGCAGCCGCTGCCTCGGCTCCTCCAGCTCCGCTCGGCTGCTGCTCCCGGGAATGTGGGCTGTGCTCAGCCCCGGCCTCTCCAGAGGAGCTGGATTCCACGAGGTCCCTCCTGGCAGGGTCCGGGGGTGCCGCTGGGCTCGGGGGATGTGACCCATCCCTGTCACCAGCCTCGGGGACACCTTGGGGAGCGCACGGCTCTACCTGGGGAAACGTTACCGAGTCCACAGAGGGGACGAAGGGTTTGGGAACGGGGCTGTGCCTCCCTCCAGGCTCTGCTTGAGGGTGGGAATGGAAATCATCCACAGGGGAAGCCGTGTGCTGGTGGTGCGGAGGATTTGGGGAGCCTGGGTTGAGCTGACCCTGCCACTCCCCAGCAATCCCATACCTCAAGGTGCTCCTGGATCCCAGCAGAGCTCTCCTCTGGAGGGGCTGGATCTGTTCCCAAAGCACAGGGATCCCGATCCTGGCTGCCCACAGGGCTCTGCCCAGCTTCCAGCTCAACCTGGGGACAGGCAATGGTGTGAGGACACATCTGGCCCGGGAGAAGAGCCGGGGATGGGACGGACAGGGCGCTAAAACCCAAAGGAAATCACGGAGAAGAGCCTGGAAAAATCCCATGCCTGGCAAAGAGACAGCGAGGTGGGGAGGGAGAGGGCTGGAGGAGAGAGGAGGGAGGCGTTTCAGTGGCCAAAGAGACCCCTGAGCCGGGCAGCTCCCGGGCTGGGAGCACCCCCGGGAGCAGGGGGATCTCCTACCGGCGTCACAGCACCGGGACGGGCAGCCGGGCTCTCCGGAGGGCTCCCAGCCGGACTGGGTGGCTCCGGGACATTCCCAGTCCCCGCTGGTGCGTCCTGGAGGAAACCACGACACCGTGCGAGGCTCAGGGTGAGCACACCCCTGGTGTGGGCTGGGGGGGACGGGGAAAACCTCACAACCTGCGTCCGTTCTGGCCTCTCCGCAGCGCCTCGGAGGGGTGAGAGCGGCTGGGGAGGATCCGGGGGCTGCAGCTCCTCCTTGGCCGCCGGCTGGCTCCTCTTGGAGGGCTTGGAGTGCGGCTTGTGCCCTGCAGGGTGGGAAACAGCGGCACAGACTCCTCGCCCTGCCCCGGGAGAGGCTGGAGAGCGCCGGGGAGCGGCCGCGGGGTCAGCACAGACCTCGGGGGGGTCGGGGACACCACGCCCGGGGGACCAGGGTCAGCTGCCGCTGGTGGCTCCTGCGGGGGCGGCGGCTGCGCCTCCCACCGGGGTGGTGGAGGCTCCAGGGCGGGCGGTGGCCCCAGAAAGCTCCCGGGATCCTGCGGGATGAGCACAACCCCAGGGCGGGGGGTTAGGCTGGGAGGGGTCTCTGTGCAATCCCTGACAGCTTCCACGGTGTCACCCGTGCCCGTGCCCGGCCCTGGTGACCCCCAGTGCCACCCCGCAGCCCCGCCGAGCCCCCCGAGCGCGGCACCCACCGGGGAGGGCCGGCGAGGGGCCAGGGCGGGAGCTGCTCCTCCTCGGGGAACTCGGGCCAGGGATCAGGCGGCAGCTCCTGCAGGGAACGGGGTGGGTTTAGACCCGGAATGGGACAGGGGAGGCTGGGACTGCACAGCGCAGAGGGTGCCACACACTGTCCCCGTCACCGGGGCAGTGAGCGGCCCCTGCCCCACGTCACCCACTCGGTCCTGAAGCTGTTGCCACCTCTCCAGCCCCTCTCCCCCTCACCGGGTGCCAGCCCTCTCCAAAGCCGTCCTCAGGTCCTTGGAATTCTCTGTCATCCCAGGGGGGTGGTGGGGGACACTCGTGGGGTGCCCATCTCCTGTCCTCCGCCTCGTTCCACGGGCCGTCACCAGCGCCAGGGAAGGGCCCGGGGTCCCTGGGATGGGGCTGCAATGGGAATGGCCACCGGTGAGGATGGGGACACCCTGGGGACACTCACAAAGTTGCCACCCCCGCCCCCCCAAGTCCATCTCCCTCCCCCTCACCAGGTGCCAGTCCTCCTCCTCCGCCTCGTTCCAAGGGCCGTCNCCTCGTCCCAAGGGCCGTCACCAGGGCCAGGGAAGGGTCTGGGGTCCCTGGGATGGGGCTGCAATGGGGAATTGGTGCCTGTGAGCATGGGGACACCTTGGGGACACTCACAAAGCTGCCACCCCCCAGCCCCTCTCCCCCTCACCGGGTGCCAGCTCTCTCCAAAGCCGTCCTCAGGTCCCTCGATGGCTTCTCTGTCATCCCAGGGGGGTTGTGGGGGACACTTGTGGGGTGCCCACCTCCCATCCTCCTCCTCTGCCTCATCCCAAGGGCCGTCACCAGGGCCAGGGAAGGGTCTGGGATCCCTGGGACGGGGCTGCAATGGGAATGGCCACCGGTGAGGACAAAACCCACAGGGATGTTGTGGTTTTCTTGCTGTTCCTCCTCCCCACTGCGGCCCTCGGCTCTTTCTGCCTCTCCTGCTCCTGGAGGAGGCCCCGCTTTGGGCTGCCCTGGGTTTGTGGGTGAACCCCTCCTTGCAGCAGGATGCAGTGAGGGTGAAACAGCTCAGATTTCACCTAACTGTGAAAATTAGCAGCAGTGGAAGAGCGATCAGGCTGCCAGCGGTGCTGGAGAGCACTCAGAGCAGCCTGACTCAAACATCCCAAAACGAAACCCCACAGGGATGTGAAACCCCGAGAGCAGCTGGCACTGGCAGGGATGCGAGGGGCAGATGTTTCCTGGGAGGAACCAGAGGGCAGCAATCACTTATTGAAGGATAAAAACGGCCCACAAACACCCATCATTTCACGCTGTAAAAGCTCAATCCCACTTCGGAACAGCGGGATCTCAGCACGGCCCTCCTGGGAGTGAGCGTGGATTCCTTCCTGGAGCCCTTCAAGGTCACTCCTTGAGGCCGAGCCGAAGAGATTTGTGTGGGTCTGGGTGAGTGACACCCATCCCCACCTCACAATTGCTAATTTAACTTCGAAACTATCGGTTTAATAAACAATGCCCCCGTTATTAATCAGGTCACTGATTGAGGTCCTTTAGCCCAGCCATCACCATCCATGGAAATAAGTAATTTAATTTAAATATATTTGTTTTGCCATTCTGAATCCCGGGGAGACAAAGCTGCGGAATCCTTTCGGCACAAACAGCTGGCCAGCTCCACAGCTGGATCCAGATGTGCCCAGACTCCGTTCGGGGAAGGAGTTTAGAGAGTCAGGGGGTCTTTTCTGTGCCTCGGGAGGGTCTCCCTGACAAACTCCGAAGCTCCCGGCCGTGCCCGTGACACGTCCCTGCGCCACCTCCCCCCAGCCCTGTCCCTTACCGGGCACCGCCTGCGCCGGCGCTCCCAGGGTGGCTCATCCCAGGCGTCCTCGGGGCACGGCCCTGGCCCATCCCACCACGGCCCGGGCTGTGGAGAGAGCAGAGCCGTGAGGCAGGAGCGCACCGAGCCGCCCTGCGAAGTCCCAAATGATTCCTAATTCCTCCCCGACCCGCGGCGATGTTCTCCCGGCTCCCCAGCATCCCGAGGGATGGAGCAGCGAGCCCCGGGAAGCTCCCGCGCTCCCACCCCGCTCCGGCAGCCCCAGGAGAGCCCCAACCGCACGCACCTCCCTGGGGAAGCTCCTCCTGCATCCCGGCGGGGGGAACATCCTGCCCGAGCGCCGTCCTGGCCCCCGGCCCGGGATCCGCTGCAAGGGAGAGGCTGGGTCAGCACGTCCCCCAGGACGTCACTGCCGGCTTGGGGACGCTGCCAGCCAGGTGCCACCCACGGTGCCGCCAGCCCCGCGCCCGGAGCGCTGCGACACCTCCGGAGCCACCGGCGAGGACACGGCGGAGCTGGGGACACGCGGGCGCGCTCCCCGTGCCCCGGGGGTGACGCGGGGCTGGCAGCGCCTTGGCACCCGCTTTGCCCCCGCCACGTGTCACCGCCCACCCCGCGGGTCACCCCGCGATGTCCCCAGACGATCCCGGTGTCGGGGCAAGGGGGTTTGGATGAGCCCCCCGCCAGCCTGGAACCCCACTTCTGTCCCTAAATCGCGGCGTTACCTGGGGCGGAAGCCTCAGGTCCTGCAAAGCAGCGCTGGAGCACGGAGGGGGGTGGGATGGAGAGCCCTGCACCTCTGCACCCCAATCCTGCTGCCCTGCACCCCAATCCTCCATCCCTGAACCCCAGTCCTCCATCCCTGAACCCCAATCCTTCCCTTCACCCCAACTCTCCATCTCTGAACCCCAATCCTTCCCTTCACCTCAATCCTGCGCCCCTGCACCTGGGCCCTGCACCCCAAACCTGTAACTTTGCAACTGCGCCCCAATCCTGCACCCCAATCCCGTACCCCCGCACCCCAATCCCGCACCCCAATCCTGCGCCCCTGAACCCCAATCCTGCACCCCTGNGACACGCGGGCGCGCTCCCCGTGCCCCGGGGGTGACGCGGGGCTGGCAGCGCCTTGGCACCCGCTTTGCCCCCGCCACGTGTCACCGCCCACCCCGCGGGTCACCCCGCGATGTCCCCAGACGATCCCGGTGTCGGGGCAAGGGGGTTTGGATGAGCCCCCCGCCAGCCTGGAACCCCACTTCTGTCCCTAAATCGCGGCGTTACCTGGGGCGGAAGCCTCAGGTCCTGCAAAGCAGCGCTGGAGCACGGAGGGGGGTGGGATGGAGACCCCTGCACCTCTGCACCCCAGTCCTGCAGCCCTGCACGCCGGTCTTTCATTCCTTTGGAAAATAGAGAGAAATAGGAAAGATTTTGCTTCGGCCAGCTTTGCTGTAACATTATCGGGCAGGTTGTGTAAAAGGGAATTTTTATAGTTAAATGATAACAGCTGAGAGCGTAAGTGAATTGTGCAAAAAGGGAACAGCGAGACCAGAGCCGGCTGAGATCAGTTTCCTAAGAACACGGGGAATTCAAAACCTCAAGCCAGCATGACTTTGTAAACAGAGAGGAATTATGAGACCCACAAGAAGGTTGTGAAAGCGGCCGAGACCTGCAAAACAGATCTGCGCACGCCCGCGAGGAAGGGGCAAAAAGTTCAGCCCCGAGGAAGACCACGAGCCTTCATCTGACGACCACCAGAGGACACTGCGCATGAGCCACCGGATGGAAATGAAGGCGGATCTATGCAAATAATTTCCCCGAAACGATTGAATATCCCCTCCCCTTTTGCGAACCCACAACACACACACAACAGATCGCTGCGGTAACAAGTGTATAAAATGTCTTTTCACCCCCAGACGGCGCGCGTTAATTCCAGCGCTGGAATTGAGCTTTGCTCCACTGACTTTGTGCCCCAGGTAAATTTTATTACGTGAGCTCGTTTCTCACAATCGCCCACCCCGCGGGTCACCCCGCGATGTCCCCAGACGATCCCGGTGTCGGGGCAAGGGGGTTTGGATGAGCCCCCCGCCAGCCTGGAACCCCACTTCTGTCCCTAAATCGCGGCGTTACCTGGGGCGGAAGCCTCAGGTCCTGCAAAGCAGCGCTGGAGCACGGAGGGGGGTGGGATGGAGACCCCTGCACCTCTGCACCCCAGTCCTGCAGCCCTGCACGCCGGTCTTTCATTCCTTTGGAAAATAGAGAGAAATAGGAAAGATTTTGCTTCGGCCAGCTTTGCTGTAACATTATCGGGCAGGTTGTGTAAAAGGGAATTTTTATAGTTAAATGATAACAGCTGAGAGCGTAAGTGAATTGTGCAAAAAGGGAACAGCGAGACCAGAGCCGGCTGAGATCAGTTTCCTAAGAACACGGGGAATTCAAAACCTCAAGCCAGCATGACTTTGTAAACAGAGAGGAATTATGAGACCCACAAGAAGGTTGTGAAAGCGGCCGAGACCTGCAAAACAGATCTGCGCACGCCCGCGAGGAAGGGGCAAAAAGTTCAGCCCCGAGGAAGACCACGAGCCTTCATCTGACGACCACCAGAGGACACTGCGCATGAGCCACCGNCCACGGAAGAGGGGATCCTGCACCCCCAGGGCATGGAATATCCATGGAAGAGGGGATCCTGGGGTCCCTGCACCCCCAGGGCATGGAATATCCATGGAAGAGGGGATCCTGCACCCCCAGGGCATGGACTATCCATGGAAGAGGGGATCCTGCACCCCCAGGGCATGGAATATCCATGGAAGGGGGGATCCTGCACCCCCAGGGCATGGAATATCCATGGAAGAGGGGATCCTGCACCCCCAGGGCATGGAATATCCATGGAAGAGGGGATCCTGCACCCCCAGGGCATGGAATATCCGTGCGAGGGGGGTCCCTGCACCCCCAGGGTACGAACGCCCCAGCTGCTGCCGCCACCCACACGGATCAGCCACATGGTCCCCGGGATGGTCCCAAACTTGCGCCGGGATGTTTTGGGGGAGCGGGACCCCCATTCCCGGGGCTGGAGCGGGGTCGAGGAGGGGACAGAGAAGGGTGAGAGGGTTTGGAGAGCCCTGGCACGACCGGGTTCCATCGCACCCACCTTTGCCGGCGCTGCCGTGCCGGGGGAGCACCGGGGACGGGCGGGGGCCGAGGAGCTCCCGGAGCTGCCGGGGGATGTCAGCTCGCAGCGCGTCCGTCTGTCCGTCACCTCCCAGCGTGAGGCCCAGAGGGTCTCCCAAACCCGCTGCCCGCCCAATTCATCACCTCCCGTGCCAGCCAGGCGCCTCCGGCCTCTCCTCCCCCCTCTCCCCCTGCATTTCCCACTGGGAACGGCGCTGCCGGGGCTGATGCGTTGGTTCAAGGCACCGCCATCCCGCCCTGCCCCCGGTGGATTTATCACCTTCCCCCGGGCCGGGAACATCCGCGGCAGTGGTTGGGGGTTTGGCTAGGGTGCTTTGATAACGAACTGGTCTGAACTGGTCCGCCCGGCCATGCGGATTCCTGCACCCGCACGGAGGTGAGGACAGTGCGCGACCTTGCAGGAGCGTGGGAGGAGGAGATAAGGGAGAAAAGGGAGGCTCCGGCGGAGCTCGCTGATCCCAATTGCCAGCCAAGGAGGGCGGGGGGGAGAAAAGGGAGCCTCGGCGTGAACTCGCTGATCCCAAATGTCAACAAAGGAAGGGGGTGAGCGGGAAAACCCAAAGGCTGAAGTGGAGTAAAACTCCTCCAAAACCCAAACAGGATGTGGGGCCCAGGCAGCCCGTGGGCGCTCGCGGCTTCCCAAAGGCTGCTCCCGCCGGGCAGACACGGCCCGGCTCTCCAGCTGGCCCCTTAATGAGAGTCCCTAATTGCCATAAGTCAATTTACGAGCTGGGTGGATCAATTAGCTCGCTGGGATTTGGGGAGAGCATCCAGCAGCAGGGACAGACGGGGCTGCAGCCCGGACGGATGGACAGTGTGGCCGGATGTCCCCAAGGATCCAGGTCTTACCCAAGCCTGGCCTGGTGACCTGGGTGTCCCCAAAGAGGAGGATAAGCAGGTCCTATGGAGCAGGGAAATGGGAATTACAAAAACTCAGTGAATTCCAGAAATTCTGTGCAAGAATAAGTTCCTTTGGTTGCTAAAAGCTTTATATAACAATAACAACAACAACAATAATGATAATAATAAGAAGAAGCCGTCTTACTATAACCATAGTCCTCATCCCACAAAGGATCCTTAAAGAATCCTTAAAGATCCCTTGGCATTGTGTGACACATGGAGCACCCCAGTGTGCAACTCTTGGGTTTGGTCCTCCACTGGGACCTCCAGGTCCCAGTCCCGGTCCCGGTCCAGGTCCAGGTCCCCATCCCAGTCCCGATCCCGATCCCGAGCCAAGTCCAGGTCTAGGTGTTATAAATTATGACACGATTCAATTTAGTGTGTCCAAACCAATAGGATTTATTAATTCAGCAAGCAAGCCGATCGTGGCTAGCGTGAGCCAACGAGCAAAGTCAGCGCTGGGCGGCCAGGGAGTCTCCGCTCCACCAATGGCGCGCAAATTCCCCTTTTTGTAAACCTCAATTTATACAGTCTCTCTTCCTGTATACGTGACTTCTTTGGGAGTACTCTGCGCATGCTTCAGTAGTTGTTGGGGGTCGTATTCTGCCTTGGGACAGTCGTGTCCTTCTTCTGTTGGTTTATGGGCTGTTTCCTGAAACTATCTTAAGCAAGCAAGTTAAACAAAGTTAATTTACAACTGCTAAGCCAGCAAATTAAGCAAGCCATTTTTGCAAACTATGGTTTTTCTTACAACATTCTTCCTAAAACTACTGCTGAGCCAGCAAATTAAACAAGTCACTTCTGCATCCAAGCAAGCAAATCAATCACAAGATCATTCATTAAGAGGATACAATACACTGAGGGGTCCTCATGTAATGCCAGTCCTTCATGCAACGTAAGTCCCTTCTGTTCGAGCAGCATTCCTTCCTTCTATAATCAAACAAGCTATCGATCCTGTTTTTACCCAGTGAACAAACTCTGGGTTTTTATTTATCACACAGGTCCCCATATCCCAGTCCCGATCTCCATCCCAGTCCCAATCCCGATCCTGAGCCCGAGCCCGGTCCAGGTCTAGGTCCCCATCCCAGTCCCAGTCCCGATCCCGATCCCGATCCGGATCCTGAGCCCGGTCCAGGTCCAGGTCCAGGTCCAGGTCCAGGTCCAGGTCCAGGTCTAGGTCCCCATCCCAGTCCCAGTCCCGATCCCGATCCCGAGCCCGGTCCAGGTCAAGGTCCAGGTCCAGGTCCAGGTC